>JARQOC010000002.1:696959497-697269497 GCA_033576535.1 Allobates femoralis | reverse complement strand
CCTGCAACGGCTCGCATGTCTGCTGAGCAGCCACGTCCACGACGACGGAAGTAGCACCGAAACTTACGGAAGTGCGTTAGGGGAATTATATATTAGATTAACATGTGTGTTCCATGGGTGGGATTTCTTTTAATCTGTATATAAACCTTGTGGGGATTTGTCTAGTCTATGCTGTAGACAAAGGACGCCTGTCCAAAACATGTCCAGCTGTTGGGACTGTGTTCCCTTTATTTTTATCACCATGCAGTACTATATAAAAGCATGGAAAAATGAAGATTTTTGTCCAGGTGCCGCTTTTCTTATAATTGAGCTGTCAAACATGCAGACTTCACCAGTGATCAGGACCAGCGAGAACACTGTTAACCAGGGTGCACATCGGGTATCTAAAGCGCAGTGCTGCGCTTAGTTACCCGATGTTTACTCTGGTTAACAGCTCCCAGCACTTGCTGTGCGGCGCTGGGAGCTCGTTCATCGTTGCTCTCCCGCTGTCCAGCCCAGCAGAAGACCAACGATAAATTTATGGTCCAGGTCATTTACCAACGACCAACAATGAACAACCTCATCGTTGGTCATTGGTAAATGTCATACACAATGATGTTGTTTCGACATTGCTGCAATGTCACCAAACCGGTGACATTGGAACGATATTGTTGATGATATCATAGCGGGCAATGGGGCCTTAAGGTGCTCTACTCGGATGGAGCCAGAATCAAACTCTTTGGCCAAAATGAAAAACGATATGTTTGGCGTAAAGGCGACACAGCTCATCACTCTCAAAACACCATCCCCACTGTCACACATGGTGGTGGCAGCATCAAGGTTTGGGCCTGCTTTTCTTCAGAAGGGACAGGGAAGAGGCTTAAAATTGATGGGAAGATGGACGGAGCCAAATACAGGACCATTCTGGAAGAAAACCTGTTGGAGTCTGCAAAAGACCTGAGACTGGGACGGAGATTTATCTTCCAACAAGACAATGATCCCAAACATAAAGCAAAATCTACAATGGAATGGTTCAAAAATAAACGTATCCAGGTGTTAGAATGGCCAAGTCACATCCAGACCTGAATCCAATGGAGAATGTGTGGAAAGAGCTGAAAACTGCTGTTCACAAACGCTCTCCATCCAACCTCACTGAGCTCCAGCTGTTCTGCAAGGAAGAATGGGCAAGAATTTCAGTCTCTCCATGTGCAAAACTGATAGAGATA
This sequence comes from Allobates femoralis, assembly GCA_033576535.1. Classification (NCBI taxonomy): domain Eukaryota; kingdom Metazoa; phylum Chordata; class Amphibia; order Anura; family Aromobatidae; genus Allobates; species Allobates femoralis. The sequence goes on along the minus strand of JARQOC010000002.1, from coordinate 697,268,292 downwards.
GACCCAAGAGTCTGCAGCTGTAATCGCAGCAAAAGGTGGCGCTACAAAGTATTAACTCAAGGGGGCCCAATAATATTGCACACCCCACTTTTCAGGGCCAAATACTTTCACAAGGGCATTTGGACTTTTTTCCTGTTAGGGTGCCTTCACACTGCGGCAGCGTCCGGTCCGGGGCTGTCAGGAGTGACAGCCTGGACCGGAGTTTTTTCTGCATGGAGACTATTCAGGCTGCACGGAGCTGGATTCGCGTTGCATGCACCGTTTTTGGAATCGGCAGACAAATCCCCACTTCTGCAGGATTCATCCGGCAACACAGCAGCCGGATAGCAGATAATTACCACCCGCCGCGATCCAGCTCCGTGCAGCCTGATAGTCTCCTATGCAGAAAAACTCCGGTCCAGGCTGTCACTCCTGACAGCCCCGGACCGGACGCTGCCGCAGTGTGAACCCAGCCTTACACTGTTTACAAATCTCAGTAATTGATTTTATATATTGGTAGATCGGGCATTTCTGAACGCGGCGATAACAAATTAGTATTTATTAAATAGTTTTATTTCCAATTAAGCAAAAGGGGGGGGGGCATGTGAACTTTTAGCAAAGGTCCAAGCTGGGATCCTGACTGCCTGTTGTAAAACCCCTTAGATGCCAAAAGGAATATTCTGCTTCTTATAATCTATTTTTATTTTCCCATAAAGACAGGGAAGGTAAATCCAGCTTCCGTATAAATGGTGAGTGTGTCCTGGTTATGAAATCTACCATTCAGTGGAGCGATCGCCTTTCGTCATGTATTCACCTTTTCTTAACAGACTTTTCCAGGGTTAGAAACACATGGCTACCTTCTTCTAAAATAGCGCCACACTTGTTCACAGGTTTGTTTATGGTATTGCAATTAAAAATAGCAGAGCTGCAATACCATAAAGAACCCCTAGTTAGGGGTGGCGCTGTTTCTAAAAGAAGCCTTTTTTCTGTAATCCGGTACAATCCTGACTAATATTTCTCTATTTTCAAAGGTTCGCCAGAAACTTCCCTATATGACAAAGTGGTCAAGAGAAGCTGGAATAAAGGTAGGTGTGTTCTGGGGGCCCACTGCGCTGGAGGAGCCCTGTGTGCTTATGTTTACATTTAAGACACATTGGGTGCCAGCTTTGTTGCTATCCAGGCGCCACAACATGAAATAGGTTTTCCAAATTCTGAGTAGAATACAGTAATCTATGGCTGATCATGTCCCACTCATTAACCCCTTCTCCTCTGGGCGATTTTACAGTTTTCATTTTTTCCTCCCCTTCTTCTGAAAGCCATAAGTTTATATACCGTATTTTTCGCTTTGTAAGACGCACCTGATTATAAGACGCACCCTCAAATTTGGTGAAGGAAATGAGAATTTTTTTCTTAATGTTAATTGGGGTCTACCTTATAATGCCAGTGTCTGTCTTACAATCAGTATATAAGTCCCTCATCCTTGTATATATATCCCCAACCTCATACATGCCCCCTGTGCTGGATATGGCCCCCTGTGACAGTGCATAGCCCCAGTGATGGTACACAAAGCTTTCCCCCCATCCTGGATTCGGCACCCATTGATGGTACATAGCCCCCATCCTGCATATGGCCCTCATTGATGGTACACATAGCCCCCCTATCCTGAATATATCCCCCGGTGATGGTACACATAGCCCCCTCATCCTGGCTATAGCCCCAGTGATGATACATAGCCCCCATCTCAGTGATGGTAAATAACTTCTCATCCTGGTCATGGCCCCTGGTGATAGTACATAGCCCCCCATGCTGGCTGTGGCTCTCAGTGATGGTAAATAACCCCTCATCCTGGCTATGACCCGCAGTGATGGTACATAGACCCCACACCTTGGATATAGTCCCCCCGTCCTGCACTCAATCACCCCCTCCATTGTGGATATGCTCCCATCAGTCTATCTGCCCCCATGTTGCCACACACAGTAAAATAATAAACAGCTGATAACTTACCCATCGCAGCTCCATGCTTACAGCTCGCCGCTGGTGCAGAAAGAGCACTGGGGGAGCAAAGAGCACATAGTGGAGCAGACAGGTGACAGAAAGAGAGCACAGGGGGGCAGAAAGAGAGAACAGGGGCAGCAGAGAGCACACAGTGGGGCAGTAAGAGAGTACAGGGAGAGCAGAAAGAGAGCGCAGTCAGGGGGCAGAAAGAGAGCGCAGTCAGGGGGCAGAAAGAGAGCATAAGGGGCAGAGAGCATACAGTGGGGCAGAAATCGAGCATGGTGGGGCAGAAAGAGAGCACAGATGGCGGCAGAAAGAGTGCAGAGGAGGGAGAGAGAGCGCACAGGGGGAAGGTCACAAAGGGAGATGACAGCTCAAAGGAGACAGGGACGGAGATTTGTTTTCCAACAAGACAATGATCCCAGTCATAAAGCAAAATCTACAATGGAATGGTTCAAAAATAACCGTATCCAGGTGTTAGAATGGCCAAGTCACAGTCCAGACCTGAATCCAATGGAGAATCTGTGGAAAGAGCTGAAAACTGCTGTCCACAAACGCCTCCATCCAACCTCACTGAGCTCCAGCTGTTCTGCAAGGAAGAATGGGCAAGAATTTCAGTCTCTCCATGTGCTAAACTGATAGAGATAGACCCAAGAGACTGCAGCTGTAATCACAGCAAAAGGTGGCGCTACAGAGTATTAACTCAAGGGGCCGAATAATATTGCACTCCCCACTATTCAGGGCCAAATACTTTCACAAGGGCGTTTGGACTTTTTTCCTGTTACACTGTTTACAGGTCTCAGTAATTGATTTTATATATTGGTAGATCGGGCATTTCTGAACGTGGTGATAACAAATCAGTATTTTTTAAATAGTTTTATTTCCAATTAAGCAAAAGGGGGGGGGGGGGGCATGTGAACTCTTAGAAAAGGTCCAAGCTGGGATCCTGACTGCCTGTCGTAAAACCCCTTATATGCCAAAAGGAATATTCTGCTTCTTATAATCTATTTTTATTTTCAGATAAAGACAGGGAAGGTCCATCCAGCTTCCGTATAAATGGTGAGTGTGTCCTGGTTGTGAAATCTACCATTCAGTGGAGTGATCTCCTCTCGCCATCTATCACTATTCACTTTTTCTTGAAGGACTTTTCCAGTGTTTGAAACACATGGCTACCTTCTTCTAATATAGCGCCACACTTGTTCACAGGTTGTTTATGGTATTGCAGTTAAAAATAGCAGAGCTGCAATACCACAAAGAACCCCTAGATAGGGGTGGCGCTGTTTCTAGAAGAAGCCGTTTTTCTGTAATCCAGAACAATCTAATTGACTAATATTTCTCTATTTTCAAAGGTTCGCCTGAGACGTCTCAATATGACAAACTGGTCAAGAGCAGGTGGAATAAAGGTAGGTATATTCTGGGGGCCCACTGCGCTGGAGGAGCCCTGTCTGCTTATGTTTACATTTATGACACATTGGGTGCCAGCTGTGTTTCTATCCAGGCGCCACAACATGAAATAGTTTTTCCAAATGCTGAGTAGAATACAGTAATCTACGGCTGATCATGTCCCACTCATTAACCCCTTCTCCTCTGGGCGATTTTCCAGTTTTCATTTTTTCCTCCCATTCTTATGAAAGCCATAAGTATATAGGCCGTATTTTTCGCATTATAAGACGCACCCCCAAATTTGGTGAAGGAAATGAGAATTTTTTTTCTTAATGTTAATTGGGGTCTACCTTATAATGCCAGTGTCCGTCTTACAATCAGTATATGTCCCTCATCCTTGTATATATATCCCCCAACCTGATACATGTCCCCGTGCTGGATATGGGCCCCTGTGACAGTGCATAGCCCCCAGTGATGGTACACAAAGCCCCCCATCCTGTATATGGCCCCCATTGATGGTTCATAGCCCCTCATCCTGTATATGGCCCCCATTGATGGTACACATAGCCCCCCATCCTGAATATGTCCCTCAGTGATGGTACACATAGCCCCCCTATCCTGGCTATGGACCCCAGTGATGGTACATAGCCCCCTATCCTGGCTATGGGCCCCAGTGATGGTACATAGGCCCCCATCCTGGTTATGGCCCCCAGTGATGGTACATAGCCCCCATGCTGGCTGTGGCTCTCAGTGATGGTAAATAACCCCTCATCCTGGTTATGGCTCCCGGTGATAGTACATAGCCCCCCATCCTGGCTATGGCCCCCAGTGATAGTACGTAGACCCCTCACCTTGGATATAGCCCACCGTCCTGCACTCAATCACCCCCTCCATTGTGGATATGCTTCCATCAGTCTATCTGCCCCTATGTTGGCACACACAGTAAAATAATAAACAGCCAATAACTTACCCATCACAGCTCCATGCTTACAGCTCGCCGCTGGTGCAGAAAGAGCACTGGGGGAGCAAAGAGCACATAGTGGAGCAGACAGGTGACAGAAAGAGAGCACAGGGGGGCAGAAAGAGAGAACAGGGGCAGCAGAGAGCACACAGTGGGGCAGTAAGAGAGTACAGGGAGAGCAGAAAGAGAGCGCAGTCAGGGGGCAGAAAGAGAGCGCAGTCAGGGGCCAGAAAGAGAGCGCAGTCTGGGGGCAGAAAGAGATCGCAGTCAGGGGGCAGAAAGAGAGCATAGGGGGCAGAGAGCATACAGTGGGGCAGAAATCGAGCATGGTGGGGCAGAAAGAGAGCACAGAGGGCGGCAGAAAGAGTGCAGAGGAGGGAGAGAGAGCGCACAGAGGGGAAGGTCACAAAGGGAGATGACAGCTCAAAGGAGACTGGGACGGAGATTTATCTTCCAACAAGACAATGATGCCAGTCATAAAGCAAAATCTACAATGGAATGGTTCAAAAATAACCGTATCCAGGAGTTAGAATGGCCAAGTCACAGTCCAGACCTGAATCCAATGGAGAATCTGTGGAAAGAGCTGAAAACTGCTGATCACAAACGCTCTCCATCCAACCTCACTGAGCTCCAGCTGTTTTGCAAGGAAGAATGGGCAAGAATTTCAGTCTCTCGCTGTGCAAAACTGATAGAGACAAACCCCAAGAGACTGCAGCTGTAATCACAGCAAAAGGTGGCGCTACAAAGTGTTAACTCAAGGGGCCGATTAATATTGCACGCCACACTATTCAGGGCCAAATACTTTCACAAGGGCGTTTGGACTTTTTTCCTGTTACACTGTTTACAGATCTCAGTAATTGATTTTATATATTGGTAGATCGGGCATTTCTGAACGCGGCGATAACAAATCAGTATTTTTTAAATAGTTTTATTTCCAATTAAGCAAAAGGGGAGGGGGGGGCATGTGAACTCTTAGAAAAGGTCCAAGCTGGGATCCTGACTGCCTGTTGTAAAACCCCTTATATGCCAAAAGGAATATTCTGCTTCTTATAATCTATTTTTATTTTCAGATAAAGACAGGGAAGGTCCATCCAGCTTCCGTATAAATGGTGAGTGAGTCCTGGTTGTGAAATCTACCATTCAGTGAAGTGATCTCCTCTCGTCATCTATCACTACTCACTTTTTCTTAAAGGACTTTTCCAGTGTTTGAAACACATGGCTACCTTCTTCTAATATAGCGCCACACTTGTTCACAAGTTGTTTATGGTATTGCAGTTAAAAATAGCAGAGCTGCAATACCACAAAGAACCCCTAGATAGGGGTGGCGCTGTTTCTAGAAGAAGCCGTTTTTCTGTAATCCAGAACAATCTAATTGACTAATATTTCTCTATTTTCAAAGGTTCGCCTGAGACGTCTCAATATGACAAACTGGTCAAGAGCAGGTGGAATAAAGGTAGGTGTATTCTGGGGGCCCACTGCGCTGGAGGAGCCCTGTCTGCTTATGTTTACATTTATGACACATTGGGTGCCAGCTGTGTTTCTATCCAGGCGCCACAACATGAAATAGTTTTTCCAAATGCTGAGTAGAATACAGTAATCTACGGCTGATCATGTCCCACTCATTAACCCCTTCTCCTCTGGGCGATTTTCCAGTTTTCATTTTTTCCTCCCATTCTTATGAAAGCCATAAGTATATAGGCCGTATTTTTCGCATTATAAGACGCACCCCCAAATTTGGTGAAGGAAATGAGAATTTTTTTTCTTAATGTTAATTGGGGTCTACCTTATAATGCCAGTGTCCGTCTTACAATCAGTATATGTCCCTCATCCTTGTATATATATCCCCCAACCTGATACATGTCCCCCGTGCTGGATATGGGCCCCTGTGACAGTGCATAGCCCCCAGTGATGGTACACAAAGCCCCCCATCCTGTATATGGCCCCCATTGATGGTTCATAGCCCCTCATCCTGTATATGGCCCCCATTGATGGTACACATAGCCCCCCATCCTGAATATGTCCCTCAGTGATGGTACACATAGCCCCCCTATCCTGGCTATGGACCCCAGTGATGGTACATAGCCCCCCTATCCTGGCTATGGGCCCCAGTGATGGTACATAGGCCCCCATCCTGGTTATGGCCCCCAGTGATGGTACATAGCCCCCATGCTGGCTGTGGCTCTCAGTGATGGTAAATAACCCCTCATCCTGGTTATGGCCCCCGGTGATAGTACATAGCCCCCATCCCGGCTATGGCCCCCAGTGATGGTACATAGACCCCTCACCTTGGATATAGCCCACCGTCCTGCACTCAATCACCCCCTCCATTGTGGATATGCTTCCATCAGTCTATCTGCCCCTATGTTGGCACACACAGTAAAATAATAAACAGCTAATAACTTACCCTCCGCAGCTCCATGCTTACAGCTCGCCGCTGGTGCAGAAAGAGCACTGGGGGAGCAAAGAGCACATAGTGGGGCAGACAGGTGACAGAAAGAGAGCACAGGGGGACAGAAAGAGAGAACAGGGGCAGCAGAGAGCACACAGTGCGGCAGTAAGAGAGCACAGGGGACAGAGAGCATATAGTGGGGCAGTAAGAGAGAACAGGGGGAGCAGAAAGAGAGCACACTGAAAGGCAGAAAGAGATCGCAGTCAGGGGCCAGAAAGAGAGCGCCCTCAGGGGGCAGAAAGAGAGCACAGGGGGCAGAGAGCATACAGTGGGGCAGAAATCAAGCACAGGGAGGGCATAAAGAGAGCACAGGGGAAGCAGAGAGCACACAGTGGGGGAGAAATCAAGCTCAGGGAGGGCATAAAGAGAGCACAGGTGGGGCAGAGAGAGCGCACAGTGGGGCAGAAAGAGAGCACAGAGGGTGGCAGAAAGAGTGCAGAGGAGGGAGAAAGTGCGCACAGAGGCGAAGACCACACAGGGAGATGACAGCTCAAAGGAGACAGCACAGAGGGGGGAACACAGCACATGGGGGAGAGAGACCACATACAGGGAGGACTGCACATGGGGAGACAGCACAAAGGAGACATTAGATGAGGGGAGAAAACAGCACACAGGGGGAGAGAGACAGCACACAAGGGGAAGATTGCTCAAAGGAGGGCACCCATGAGAAAAGAAGACAGCACAAGGGGGAGAGACAGCCGCTGCTCCCAGTATCACAAAGCATGCCCCCACTGCAACATCACCACCCTCCCGATGTGATAACATCGGGCCCACATCTAGTATGAGTATAATTAGCGGGGTCACGTGACCTCCTGCCATCTCTGCAGTCAGCCTCCTCCAGTCCCCGACACCACTCCAGAACCGCCCCCCAACAGTACAGTAGATTCTGATTATAAGACATGACCCCAATTTCAACCAAAATTTGGGGGCACAAAAGTGCATTTTATAATCCGAAAAAATACATATTTTTCTGTCCATATATCACCATATTAGGCCTTGTTTTTTTGTGGGACATCATTCATTTTACTATGTACTGTGCTGGAAAACGGGAAAGAAATTCCAAGTGCGGTGAAATAAAAAAAAAAAAGTGCAGTTACAAGATTGTTTTTTGGGGTTTTCATCATGATCACTATATGGTAAAACTGTTGTATCTGGTCGATGCCTCGGGTCGGTACGAGTTCATAGATAGCAAACATCTTTTACTGATATCTAAGGGGTGAACAAAAATTCAAAACCTTGTCGATAAAAATAAATGCACTTTTGTGCCATTTTCTGCGCCCCGTAACGTCCTCATTTTTTGGGACCTGGGGTTGTGTGATGGATTAGTTTTTGCGTCTTGAGCTGACGTTTCTAATGACACCATTTTTGGGTGGATGTGACGTTTTGATCGCCTGTTGTTGCATTTTATTGCAATGTTGCGGCGACCCAAAAAAATAATTTTGGCGTTTGGACTTTTTTCCTGTTACACTGTTTACAGATCTCAGTAATTGATTTTATATATTGGTAGATCGGGCATTTCTGAACGCGGCGATAACAAATCAGTATTTTTTAAATAGTTTTATTTCCAATTAAGCAAAAGGGGGGAACATGTGAACTCGCACACTGGGCGCACTGGTGGGCGGGTTTGTGTCGGCGGCGGCTGGCCGGACCCGACAGGAAGCTCCAGAGCCGCCCACCGGCTTCCTGTCGGGTATGTGCGGCTGTGTGGTCGGCTTTGCGGCGGGTGCACAGCGGGTTAGCCGCGTCGGTTCTGCAGCGGCTGGAAGCAGCACATGATTCTGCTTGCAGCCGCTGCAGAACCGATCGGTTTATAGAACATGCTCATTCTTCGCTAACCCGCTGGGAACCCAGCGGGTTAGCAACGGATGAGCATGTGGAAACCGCGGTGTGTGCACACCGGGGGTCGGTTTCCATAGGTTTTTATGTTAACCCAAAAGCCGCTTTTGGATTAACATAAATTAGCATAAGCCTCATGGAAACCGACCGGCGGTTTCCGCTGCTAAAACGGCCCTAAACCTCCCTGTGTGCACATAGCCTTAGAAAAGGTCCAAGCTGGGATCCTGACTGCCTGTCGTAAAACCCTTTATATGCCAAAAAGATATCCTGCCTCTTATAATCTACTAGATGGTGGCCCGATTCTAACGCATCGGGTATTCTAGAATATGTATGTAGTTTATGTATGAAGATTTAAGAATAATGCAATGCGAAGCTTGGTTTAAATCCTGTGTCAATATCGCAGATTGGACGCGCCCGGCCGGCCGGGACCAATCAGCGAAGCTTGCTCCAAATGCAGCGCGAATACGCGGCCGGACTGCGCCTGTCGCTGATTGGTGGCGGGCGACTGGCACAACCAATCAGCGACGCAGGATTTGTGTTACAGACATAATTAGACTTTTATATAGGATGGAAGAGGCTGATGGGATGGAGGAGGCTGTGAGGATGGGGAGCCTGTGAGGATGGAGGAGGCTGTGAGTATGTAGGAGGCTGTGAGGATGTAGGAGGCTGTCAGGATGTAGGAGGCTGTGAGGATGGAGGAGGCTGTGAGGATGGAGGAGGCTGTGAGGATGTAGGAGGCTGTGAGGATGGAGGATGGCTGTGAGGATGTAGGAGGCTGTGAGGATGGACGAGGCTGTGAGGATGGAGGAGGCTGTGAGGATGGGGAGGCTGTGAAGATGGAGAAGGCTGTGAGGGTGGAAGAGGCTGTGAGGATGGAGGAGGCTGTGAGGATGGGGAGCCTGTGAGGAAGCTGTGAAGATGGGAGAGGATATGAGGATATGGGAGGCTGCAAGGATGGAGGAGACTGTGAGGATGGAGGAGGCTGTGAGGATGGAGGAGGCTGTGAGGATGGGGAGGCTGTGAAGATGGAGAAGGCTGTGAGGGTGGAGGAGGCTGTGAGGATGGGGAGCCTGTGAGGAAGCTGTGAAGATGGGAGAGGATATGAGGATATTGGAGGCTGCAAGGATGGAGGAGGCGGTGAGGATGGAAGAGGCTGTGAGGATTGAGGGCCCTGAGGCTGTCCGCCGGCCCCCACACGCTCTGGGGACACTCACCGCCGCTCCATTCCCTCGTCTGCCTCTGTGCTCCCCTCCCCCTCGTCTGCCTCTGTGCTTCCCTCCCCCGGCCCCTGAGGCTGTCCGGCGGCCCCCCGCACGCTCTGGGCAGGTAGAGGCGGCTGAGGCGAGTCACAGGCTGGCGCTGGGTGCCAGCGCACTGTCCAGCGTCCCCCGCATGCTCCGGGCGGGTAGAGGTGGGCGGGGTGAGTTACAGGCTGGAGCTGGGCGCTAGGGCGGAGCTCCATGCTGGCAAGGAGCTCGGCGGCCGAGGCTTCCCCTCCACGCTGGCCTCCACAGTGTCGCCATTTTGGTCATTGTGTCTGTTTCTCTGTAACAGACATCCCGCAGCGCTGATTGGTTGCGGCTGGATGGGGTTTCCGTTACAGAAAGAAAGACGCGATAAGCCATATAGTAACTCTTAGCAAAGGTCCAAGCTGGGATCCTGACTGCCTGTTGTAAAACCCCTTAGATGCCAAAAGGAATATTCTGCTTCTTATAATCTATTTTTATTTTCAGATAAAGACAGGGAAGGTCCATCCAGCTTCCGTATAAATGGTGAGTGTGTCCTGGTTGTTAAATCTACCATTCAGTGAAGTGATCTCCTCTCGCCATCTATCACTATTCACCTTTTCTTAAAGTACTTTTCCAGTGTTAGAAACACATGGCTACCTTCTTCTAAAATAGCACCACACTTGTTCACAGGTTGTTTATGGTATTGCAGTTAAAAATAGCAGAGCTGCAATACCACAAAGAACCCCTAGATAGGGGTGGCGCTGTTTCTAGAAGAAGCCTTTTTTCTGTAATCTGGCTAATAAAGGCTGGCTAATACATGACGCCATTCCAATTGTGTAGTGTGAATGGACAGCTCTTTAAATATGGCGCCCTGTGCAGGGACAGCCAATGGTAACACAGTAGCCCCCACCAATGATCGCTGATGGGGCGTGGTATCCATGATGCTGTGGCACGCCCTGTGAGTTCACTAGGCGCGCAACATCCATGCCTGTGCCCCGTTTAGACGCCACTACCATGGCAATTGTGCCTTTGTGTGCCTTCGGTTTTTGAGCACGGCCCAGAAACAGGTATCTGAGTACAACTGCAGGACACCGGGAGGAACTGCCCTATTTACACGCCGCCATAGCAATTTCATGGCAACAGGCATAACTATCCCCAATGCCAGGCAGTTGCTACCTTGCAGTGGTGGCGTGTAAAGGGACCCTTAAGGGGACAGACAAGTCACCTTACCCATACATTTGGTGCACATATTGCTATCCAGGCGCCACACAATGAAATGTTTTTTTCCAAATTCTGAGGAAAATACAGTAATGTATGGCTGATCATGTCCCACTCATTAACCCTTTCTTCCCTGGGTGATGTTACGGTTTTCTTTTTTTATCCTCTGCTTCCAAGAGGCGTGACTTTTGTTTTTTTCATCAATATAGACATATGAGGGCTTGTTTTTTTGCGGAACAAGTTGTACTTTTGAATGACACCATTCATTTTACCATATAGTGTACAGGGAAATGGGAAAAATTCCAAGTGCGGTGAAATTGAAAAGAAAGTGCAGTTACATAATAGTTTTTTGGGTTTTTCATTCATCATGTTCACTATGTGGTAAACTGACACGTCGGTACGATGCCTCGGGTCGGTACGAGTTCATAGATACCAAACATGTTACTTTTACTTTTATCTAAGGGTGAAATAACATTTGTAGGCTTGTCAATTTTCCGTGCCCCGTAGTGTCCTCATTTTTCGGGATCTGGGTTGTGTGATGGCTTATTTTTTACGTCTTGAGCTGACGTTTCTAATGATAATATTTTTGGGTAGATGTGACGTTTTGATCGCCCGTTATTGCATTTTATTGCAATGTTGCGGCGACCAAAAAAAAAATGTAGTTTTGGCGTTTGGAGTTTTTTTCTATCACACAGTCATTGATTTATTGATTTTATATTTTGATAGATCGGGCATTTCTGAACGCGGTGATACCAAATCTGTGTATTTTTATTTTTTTTAATAGTTTTATTTTCAATGGGGCAAAAGGGGGGTGATTTGAACTTTTTAGCAAACGTCCAAGCTAGGATCCTGTAATATAATAGAGTAACCAAGGCAGACCAGTGTAAAGAAAAATGGAAAATGACAATGTTGCCTGTGAAAAAAACATATCCTTTTATTGTCACACAGTTAATAACACTGATCCCAATGTTTCGGCCTATTTGGCCCTTTTTTATGGTTCTGTTATACAAAGATTTACGAAACATAATGATATAAAAATCAGTATGAATTCAAAAAGAACACATCAAACGCTTTCTTTGGTGCGTGATCCGGGGGTCATGTAAATGGAAGTGCCGTATGGGTTGTGGTGACAATGGTGGTATGTTTAGGCATATAGAAGAGTTACAGGATCCCCAATTACATCATGTTACAGCTGGTGGGCACAGTTTAGAACACTCAAAGAGGGTAACAGGTTCACTTAAAAAGAATTTTCCAGTATTAGAAAAACATGGCTACCTTCTTCTAAAATAGCGCCACACTTGTTTACAGGTTGTTTATGGTATTGCAATTAAAAATAGCAGAGCTGCAATACCACAAAGGATCCCTGGATAGGGCGACTTTGTTTCTAGAAAAAAAAGCCTTTTTTCTAAAATCCAATACAATCTCTTTAATTGACTAATATTTTTCTATTTTCAAAGGATCTCCAAAATTTTCCCTATTCCGTCGTAAAAAAAAAGATTACAGCTGGTGGAATAAAGGTAGGTATACTCTGAGGGCTCTCTGCACAGGGGGAGCCCTGTCTTCTTAAGTTTACATTTATAGTAAAAATGAAACAGGTTGCGCCAAACTGCTTGATCAATGTGTTAAAAGCGGTTAAAATACCCAAGTGCTCACCTGATTGCGTTGTGCCTGGGTCGCAGAACTGACCGCCGAGCGGGGAACAATTAAGCGTGACCTCCGGGTCGGATGAGCCAAGCGAGAGGGGACGTGATGCAGTCCTTGTTCGTGCGAGTCGGGAAGCGACTCGCTGGCTGGCGAGCGAGGGGCGAGCTGACGAGGCCTCCGAGCCGTGGGGATCCGACACGTGGGCTGTGCTGTGTTCCTTCGTCGTGCGAGTCGTTAATTGGCGAGGCGCACGGATGGGAGTGGCGTGTAGTTGTGAGCAAGGTCCGGGAGCCGAGCAGCTCAGACTCGCGCTTCCCGGAGGGGAAAGGCGTGAACGTGTATAATGGAAATAGAATGGGTGTTAGCGCTCGGATTACAACCAGACAATGCTCACGAGATATTTACCTCAAGGCTTTATTGAATCAGTGTAGAATTCCAATTCTCCACAACGCGTTTCTGCGCTTAGTGCGCCTTTCTCAAGTGGTTACTGGAATCCTTTCTTACAATTGTTTAAATACATTGTGCAACATGAGGGGGAGGGGCAAAGTGAGAGGTTTTACAAAGGTATAGGAAAAACAGGAAATGGATCAAGGAAGGGATTCCATGTCCAATATTACATGTATGAGTGAATAAATTTAAAATGTACAGCGATTTAACCAAGAAATATAGAATCATAAACATAAATTATTAGCTAAAAACACTATAATAAAAAACACTAAATTGCAAAATCTGATTAAAATAACACGCAAAGGCGATTATTATATGTTCATGGAAAATCAGTAAACAAAATCGCTATCTTTGGTACAGTTCTTCCTTATGCGGAGATATTGTCCGTATGGGATATTCCTTATCCAGGAGGGCAAGTGGCTACTATTAAACTCTAAATAACTGACGTGAACAGTTATTTAGAGTTTAATAGTAGCCACTTGCCCTCCTGGATAAGGAATATCCCATACGGACAATATCTCCGCATAAGGAAGAACTGTACCAAAGATAGCGATTTTGTTGCTGAAGCCAAAGTCTTGAAAGAGAGGTTCAAAGCTAAGAAATACCCAAGCCAACTCTTGAAGGATGCATATTTAAAATGCAAAAATTATACACAAAATGAATTTTTAGGGAAGTTGATTGATAATAAGAAGGTAAAAAAGGGGGCCACAAATACCAACACGTGCAACCTCATCACAACCTTCAATAAATCATATAAAAATATTTACACCTTAGTGAAAAAATACTGGTTTATTTTACAGGGAGACCCCATCCTGTCCAAGATCCTTCCTAGACAACCTAAAATTATTTTAGGCGAGGGAGAAACCTCCGCAACATTCTGGCTCCTAGCAGAGTCCTGCCTACTAAAGATAAAGAAACCACATCTTGACATCCTCATCTCACCCCACAAATGGATGTTACAGGTGTGGGATCCGCCGATGCAAATGTTGCAACATCATCACTGATGGCAGCACAACTTTTAAATCTAATACCACCAACTCATTATACGAAATTAAACAGAGGTTGGATTGTCCTCCCGGTGTGTTGTCTACCTACTCGAGTGTCCGTGTGGACAACAATACATAGGAAGGACCACACAAACCATGAGGGCAAGACTTAACAAACATAGGCACAACATCAGCACAGGCTTCACAAAACACAGTGTCTCTAAACACTTTGATCTTTCCCACAACAGAGATCCTTCTAAATTAAAACTTCTGATAATCGAACAGATAAATGAGAACATTATCAACAGAATTAATATTTTGAATAGAAGAGAATCCTTCTGGATCTTCAAAATGGGTACGTTATCACCAGAAGGACTGAATCTCACCCTTGAGAACACCAATTAATCATTTTTAGAAGAATCATTTTGTTTTTAAGAATTTTATTACATCTTTCAGGGAAAGTTGCTCCCCGAAATATTTTATGGTCCAATACATTTTATGGCCCAACTTATTTTATGGCCCAACTTCATCTTATTTTATGGCCCAACTTCATCTTGTTTTACTGATTTTCCATGTACATATAATAATCGCCTTTGCGTGTTATTTTAATCAGATTTTGCAATTTAGTGTTTTTTATTATAGTGTTTTTAGCTAATAATTTATGTTTATGATTCTATATTTCTTGGTTAAATCGCTGTACATTTTAAATTTATTCACTCATACATGTAATATTGGACATGGAATCCCTTCCTTGATCCATTTCTGTTTTTCCTATACCTTTGTAAAACCTCTCACTTTGCCCCTCCCCCTCATGTTGCACAATGTATTTAAACAATTGTAAGAAAGGATTCCAGTAACCACTTGAGAAAGGCGCACTAAGCGCAGAAACGCGTTGTGGAGAATTGGAATTCTGCACTGATTCAATAAAGCCTTGAGGTAAATATCTCGTGAGCATTGTCTGGTTGTAATCCGAGTGCTAACACCCATTCTATTTCCTAAGTTTACATTTATGACACGGTGGGTGCCAGCTGTGTTATACAGCTGCCACCTGATTACAACTGCTGTGATTGGAGCAAGTTCTGATCACAGCGTCTATGTCGGCCATGTTTGTACACCCATGTCACCTAGCCTGTGTCTGGGCTTCACATAGTCGATTGTAATATTACAATATTAAATTATAAGGGATGACAGGTTCAATACCCAAAGGAGGACCAATAAAATGAAAAAAAAACAGATATGTAAAAGTGCATATAAAAAAAAAAAAATCTTCCAATAAATTAGATAGAATCTATAAAAAAAATTGTATATTTGGTATAGTGCACAATTTTATACAGGCATTTTTATTTAGCACTACCTTTTTCTTGTCTTTACCAAAGAGGTAAGATGTAATAATACAACTCAGCCCAAAGACACATCCCTGAGGGTCATGTGAGTCACGCCCCTGAGGATCATGTGAGACATGCCTATGAGGATCTAGTGACACACCCCTGAGACTCTTGTGAGACCTTTCCCTGAAAATCCCGTAAGTCATGCCTCTGAGGATCCTGTGAGACATGTCCATGGCTCTGGTGAGACATTCCCTGATGGGCTTGTGAGGCACACCCCTGAGAATCCAGTGAGGCACACCCTTAACAATGTGAGACATGTCCTTGAGGATCCGTTGAGACACACCACGGAGGATCTTGTGAAACACGCCACCCAAGGATCCTGTGAGACAAACCCCTGTGTCTTCTGTGAGACACACCCCTGGAACAGGCAATAAGAATTAGCCCTAAGTGCATAAGGCCCAAATGTCTGGATGCCGCATTGTGGATTTACAAACAAATGGTATACTTAGAGGACAAAAGTGGCCATTTTTGACCATGTGACAGGTCCCCTTTCAAAACAAAAACAAAGGAAGGGGTAAAAAAAAAATACTATTTAATATGTCAGTGACAAGCATGGAGCCCAGATCTTTACCATACCTCATGCTTATTGTGATGGGGTTAGTCTTTTTTTTTGTTTACACCCCCAAGGGGACATGCACCAGAATCTGGTGACTGTTTTCCAGGTCCTGGATTCTGCGTCTTCTCTTATTCTGAGTTTTCTTTCTTTTCCTCAGTGATCCCCGGACGACCAATATTGGCGAAAGTGGTGGTGCTTGGCAGCTCAATGCTAGGGATAGCTGCATTTCTTGGACTTTATCTATTTCATCACGTCTAGTAAGTTTTTCTCATTGCTTTGTCTGGTCACATTGGTGTTCATGCTTTATGAAGCGTAATCTCACCATTTTTACATTTCAGTTCCAAGCACAAAGACGAATACGCTTTCGTGGAAAACGCTTTGCGGAATGGCCCAAGATATATTGACTTAGACTTAGAGTTAGGAGACATGAATACTCGTCCACCAAGGCGCCCGACCAAGCCAGGTAATATTAAGACAATTCTCAAAAGGGTTGTGGGAAATTAGAACAAAAAAAGCCTTTGTATAGGACTGGGGGAGTCAGCAAATACATTTTTTCACAATTCTGAATTTGGTGACGCTCAGTGGATGCAACAGAAGTGCGTAGAAAAGGTCACGGAAAAGTGGGCGTGTGGTGGTGGAACAGGAATGATCAGATTTGTCGGCACTGGATGGTGCGGCGAAGGATGATTCAGCTGTCTGTAAAGTGAGGAGAAGTGGTGGGACGCTGGTCAGATCCACATTAGTCCACTGCAGGATTCTGTTTTGTGTCTACAGTCCTTTTGCGGCAGCTTTTGATCTGAGTTATTGCGCGATCTTTTATATGGAAGGGATCAAGCTGAAGTCAATTAACTGATAGCAATGAAGAGCTTTAGGGCACCGTTACACGACGCAATATCGCATGCAATTTCACTGGCAATTTGCTGGTTGCTGTGAAATCATGGACACATTGTTCTATTTATACAGAGCCACAAAATGGAAGAATGTGTCCATGATTTCACTGCAACCAGCAAATTGCCAGTGAAATTGCATGCAATATTGCGTCGTGTAACGGTACTCTTAGACTAGTTTCACACTTGCATATTTTGCAATCCATGTCCATCAGCTTTGAAATGGATGTACACTGATACATTTTTGGCTCCTATGTTATCCCATGGGCACGGATTGGCCATCCATGTGTCTCTGTTTTGTCACGGATCCGTTTGTGTGCATGTTTTTCATGCACCCAAAAGCGCAAAATGTTGCATTTTTGGGCTTCCATGAAAAATCTGCAAGATTATGGACAGACATGGATCCGTGACTAAATGTCAAGATTTATAATGGAAGTCCATGGGAAACAGATGCATTTCAACTTCAACACATATCCGTTTTCTTGGACTTAGCATGCCCCTTTCTGGTGACAGAAAACAGATCTGTTATGACAATGTTGCGTTGTCATCAGTGGCCATCCGTGTACACAGATCTGTGGGTGTCCATGCGTATCCAGGGAGTAGCATGAATTTCATGCAATCACACAGATTGAAAAATATGTAATGACCACTTTACACGTCCCGATATCGGCGTCCAACTCCGATAAAAAGTCACATGGTTTGTGTGCGTTGGCCCCAATATCGTTCGTGCGTTGTATGGTGTAAAAGTCCAATTCGATGCAAGAACGATGCCAAAACGATATCGGGGAAGAAATGAGCAAGCTCTCCAACGGCCCGATATCGGATGGACGATGTGGCAGGATCGTGCTGTGTGACAGCCCAACAACGATTTGGAGTACAACTTCCCCTATTCTCTCCCATGTTAAATGGTCGTTCCCTGGTGTGCGAGTATAAGGGGCCGTAGACATCTTGGAAATCTGCCCAGAAAAAGCGCGCTCCCGCGTCGTTGTATCCAACATCAGACCGATGTTGGGACGTGTAAAGTGGCCATTAGTGTGAAACCAGCTTTAGGGTGCTTTCACGTCAGCGGTTTTAAGCATTTGCGGCAGAACAGGCAAACTTGAAATTTTGAACTCAGTTTTGCCTGATCTGCCGGAAGCCGGCACACTTGCAGCGAGTCTGTGTTCTGCCTAATGCATTTCCTATAGGACTTGCGGACATGTGTGGCATCTGCGGTTCTGCCACCATCCGGCAAATATGGCACCTGCAGCGAGCTTTAAATCACAGCTAGCAGCGGTTTTTGTCTGTTGCCACAAGTGCCGGATTGGCTGGATTGTGGCAAAACCGCAGATACCACACGTCCTCAAGTCCTATACAAAATACATTAGGTAGACTCGCCGCAAGTGTGCCAGCTTCCGTCAGATCAGGTAAAATTCAGTTCAAAAGTTCAAGTTTGCCTGATCTGTCGTAATCTGCTAAAACCACACGTGTGAGAGCAGCTTAAGGGTATGTGCACATGGGAAGTTTTGTTTTTTAGCGTTTTCCGCCGGAGTTTTCCTCTGGGTTTTATGTAAATTTATGTTAATCCTAACCAGCGGTTGGATTAACATGCTAGTCTACGGACTTCAGAAAACGCTGTTTACATTAGAACGTTTTTTTTTTTTCTCCTTTCCACTTTCTTCACCGGTTTTCCACCGGATTTCAAAGATTGAGCTTGTGACTTCTTTTGAGTGTTTAGCCAGCGTATCTAGCAAGATTAGAAACCGCCAGAAAACCGCCGAGAAAACCGCTGTATAAACGCTAATAAACCGCACACAAAACGTTAAAAAAACGCTAAAAAAACGATGGACACTGCTGAGGTCAGGAATTTCAGCCCCTGAAATTCTACACCGGTTTTCTGACGGTCTGCAATGATGCAGAACCGTCCAATGTGCACATACCCTTAGGCTGGTTTCACACTTGCCTATGTTTCAATCCGTTTGGTTGCATGAAATTCATGCAACTCTCTGGATACGCATGGACACCCACAGATCCATGCACACAGATGTCCATGCAACGTTTGTTTAATGGCCGCTTTACACGTCCCAACATCGTTCCGATATTGTATACAATGGCACGGGAGCGCGCACTTTTTGGGCAGAATTCCAAGATCGCATAGGAGCTGTCACACAGGGAGATATCGGCAGGCAACACAACTGCGATGTCTACGCCCCCTTGTACGAGCGACCCAGGGAACGACCATTTAACATGGGAGTAAATAGGGGAAGTTGTTCTCTAAGTCGGTGTTGGGCTGTCACACAGCACGATCCTGCCACATCGTCCATCCAATATCGGGCAGTTGGAGAGCCTGCTCATGTCTCCCCCGATATCGTTTTGGCATCGTTCTTGCATCGAATTGCACATTTACACCACACAACGCACGAATGATATCGGGGCCAACGCACGAACCACGTGACTTTTTGTCGAAGTTGGACGACGATATCGGGACGTGTAAAGTGGCCATAACAGATCCGTCATCAGTCACCAGTGATAGGGCTGGGAGGAGCTGGACCTTGCTTCTGAGCATGCTCAGTCCACCAAAATGGATCTGTGAACACAGAAGCAAATGGATCAGTTTTCCATAGAGTTCCATTTTGAATTCATGACATATAATCACAGATCCCTGAGTTTGTCTGAATAATTTTCACACGAGCCCAAAGATGCAACATTTTGCATTTTTGGGAATGTAAAAAATATGCAGACAAAACGGTGACAACTGGATGCACACACAAGACAAATCCGTCACCATTAAAAATCAATGGAGACAAATACGGATCAGTGTCCGTCCATCTCAAGCCAGATAGAAACGGATTGCAAAATACGCTAGTATTAAACCAGCCGTACCAGAGCATCTGCAGATACAATACTGGAGGACATTAGGGGATGTCCGACACACAGCTTAACACAGATGTATAACAGGGATGTAAAGGAAGAGGAAGACCCTCAGATGGGGAGCACGGGATGGGATACAGAGACATGGGAACATAGACAATAATAGATACAACAAACTTTATAGCTGCAACTACACACCAGCAGCTGTAGATGACATGGCCCCAAGCAGCAGATCTAGGCGATTTTCTGTTTCTCCCTCCTCTGCTTTCAAGAGCTATAACTTTTTATTTTCCCGTCAGTAGAGATATGTGAGGGCTTGGTTTTTGCGGGACGAGTTGTAGTTTTGAATGACATTATTTATTTTATCATATAATGTACTCGATAATGGGAAAATATCCAAGTGCAGTGAAATTGCAAAAACAGTGCAATTACACAATTGTTTTTTGTTATCCATCATATTCACTATATGGTAACACTGACATGTCGGTATGATGTCTGGGGTCAGTACTATATGGTAACACTGACGTGTCGGTATGATGTCTGGGGTCAGTACTATATGGTAACACTGACATGTCGGTATGATGTCTGGGGTCAGTACTATATGGTAACACTGACATGTCGGTATGATGTCTGGGGTCAGTACTATATGGTAACACTGACATGTCGGTATGATGTCTGGGGTCAGTACTATATGGTAACACTGACATGCCGGTATGATGTCTGGGGTCAGTACTATATGGTAACACTGACATGTTGGTATGATGTCTCGGGTCAGTACTATATGGTAACACTGACGTGTCGGTATGATGCCTCAGGTCAGTACTATATGGTAACACTGACGTGTCGGTATGATGCCTCAGGTCAGTACTATATGGTAACACTGACATGTCGGTATGATGTCTGGGGTCAGTACTATATGGTAACACTGACGTGTCGGTATGATGTCTGGGGTCAGTACTATATGGTAACACTGACATGTCGGTATGATGTCTGGGGTCAGTACTATATGGTAACACTGACATGTCGGTATGATGTCTGGGGTCAGTACTATATGGTAACACTGACATGCCGGTATGATGTCTGGGGTCAGTACTATATGGTAACACTGACATGTTGGTATGATGTCTCGGGTCAGTACTATATGGTAACACTGACGTGTCG
Source organism: Allobates femoralis (assembly GCA_033576535.1). Lineage (NCBI taxonomy): Eukaryota > Metazoa > Chordata > Amphibia > Anura > Aromobatidae > Allobates > Allobates femoralis. The sequence goes on along the minus strand of JARQOC010000002.1, from coordinate 697,247,323 downwards.
GTATGATGCCTCAGGTCAGTACTATATGGTAACACTGACGTGTCGGTATGATGCCTCAGGTCAGTACTATATGGTAACACTGACATGTCGGTATGATGTCTGGGGTCAGTACTATATGGTAACACTGACGTGATGGTATGATGTCTTGAGTCAATACTATATGGTAACACTGACGTGTCGGTATGATGCCTCAGGTCAGTACTATATGGTAACATTGACGTGTCGGTATGATGCCTCAGGTCGGTACTATATAGTAACACTGACATGTCGGTATGATGCCTCAGGTCAGTACTATATGGTAACACTGACATGTCGGTCTGATGTCTGGGGTCAGTACTATATGGTAACACTGACATGTCAGTATGATGTCTGGGGTCAGTACTATATGGTAACACTGACATGTCGGAATGATGTCGGGTCAGTACTATATGGTAACACTGACATGTCGGTATGATGTCTGGGGTCAGTACTATATGGTAACACTGAGGTGTCGGTATGATGTCTCGGGTCAATACTATATGGTAACACTGACGTGTCGGTATGATGCCTCAGGTCAGTACTATATAGTAACACTGACATGTCAGTATGATGCCTCAGGTCAGTACTATATGATAACACTGATGTGTTGGTATGATGTCTCGGGTCAGTACTATATGGTAACACTGACGTGTCGGTATAATGCCTCGGGTCAATACTATATGGTAACACTGATGTGTCGGTGTGATGTCTGGGGTCAGTACTATATGGTAACACTGACGAGTCGGTATGATGCCTCGGGTCAGTACTATATGGTAACACTGACGTGTCGGTATGATGTCTGGGGTCAGTACTATATGGTTACACTGACTGTTGGTGTGATGTCTGGGGTCTGTACTATATGGTAACACTGACATGTCGGTATGATGTCTTGGGTCGCTACTATATGGTAACACTGACGTGTCGGTGTGATGTCTGGGGTCTGTACTATATGGTAAAACTGAGGTGTTGGTATGATGTCTTGGGTCAGTACTATATGGTAACACTGAGGTGTCGGTATGATGTCTGGGGTCAGTACTATATGGTAACACTGACTGTCGGTGTGATGTCTGGGGTCTGTACTATATGGTAACACTGACATGTCGGTATGATGTCTTGGGTCGCTACTATATGGTAACACTGACGTGTCGGTGTGATGTCTGGGGTCTGAACTATATGGTAAAACTGAGGTGTTGGTATGATGTCTTGGGTCAGTACTATATGGTAACACTGACATGTCGGTCTGATGTCTGGGGTCAGTACTATATGGTAACACTGACATGTCAGTATGTTGTCTGGGGTCAGTACTATATGGTAACACTGACATGTCGGAATGATGTCGGGTCAGTACTATATGGTAACACTGACGTGTCGGTATGATGTCTGGGGTCAGTACTATATGGTAACACTGAGGTGTCGGTATGATGTCTCGGGTCAATACTATATGGTAACACTGACGTGTCGGTATGATGCCTCAGGTCAGTACTATATAGTAACACTGACATGTCGGTATGATGCCTCAGGTCAGTACTATATGATAACACTGATGTGTCGGTATGATGTCTCGGGTCAGTACTATATGGTAACACTGACGTGTCGGTATGATGCCTCGGGTCAATACTATATGGTAACACTGATGTGTCGGTGTGATGTCTGGGGTCAGTACTATATGGTAACACTGACGAGTCGGTATGATGCCTCGGGTCAGTACTATATGGTAACACTGACGTGTCGGTATGATGTCTGGGGTCAGTACTATATGGTAACACTGACTGTCGGTGTGATGTCTGGGGTCTGTACTATATGGTAACACTGACATGTCGGTATGATGTCTTGGGTCGCTACTATATGGTAACACTGACGTGTCAGTGTGATGTCTGGGGTCTGTACTATATGGTAAAACTGAGGTGTTGGTATGATGTCTTGGGTCAGTACTATATGGTAACACTGAGGTGTCGGTATGATGTCTTGGGTCAGTACTATATGGTAACACTGACGTGTTGGTGTGATGCCTCGGGTCAGTACTATATGGTAACACTGATGTGTCAGTATGGTGCCTTGGGTCCAGTACCAAACATGTTTCTATTACTGTTATCTAAGTGGTGGAAAAAAAAGTCAGATGTTTTTAAAGAAAAAGAATCGCACTTTTGTTGTAATTTTCCGTGACCCGTAACGTTCTCATTTTTTGGGAGCTGGGCCGTGTGACGGCTTATTTTAAACTTTTATTTGGGGAGTGTTCATATTTTTTAAAACTTTTTTTCACTTTTTCTTTAGGGCGCCTCAGCACTGCAGACTCTTGATTGCTTGTGTTATGCAGAGAAATGCTTCAGCAAAGCACAAATGATCTCCCCACCTGTGCACACATAGTGCGCACCATACAGTACACAGGTCTGCTATATCAGACTACAATGATATAGCAGAGCTGTGTCATGGACGCAGGATGCAGTAATTGTAGCCTGTTATGATATCAGGCTGCGATCAATGCTTCCTGCCATGTGTACTCACCCCGGACCGCAGCAGCTCCTGGCATAATCCTCCTAACAGATCCTGTGACAGCTGAGATCGCACTGAGCAGGCAGGAAGAGATGGCAGAAGTGGAGGGTGCGAAGGAGGGAAGGAGAGGGTCTAGGGGAAAAATGCCAAGAGCACAGGGCTGGGGGGCCAGGGAAGGAAGTCCGGGGTTAGGAAAGCGGCGGCAAGCTAGCAATAATGCCTGGCGCCTGATATAATTAGTACTATATTAGGCTGCATTTCACTGTCGCTGATACTGTTCTCAAGGAGAAAATGAGAATGGAGCTCATAGCACAGCTATTGTATCAACAAAGAGGAGGCCGATCTCCTCCCAGCTGTGGTGTGGAACAGCCCAGGGGGCATGTCCATATCACAGCCACAGAGCAGGGAATGGGTTCTGCGGCCTTCCAGTAGATCCTATATGCAGGGGCTGCCATATTTGGGGGGTATAACTGTCGTTACACACCTGCAAATGCAAGATGGCAGCCCCCAGTGTCAGAATAAAAAGAGAATTGATAAAAACTATAAAAACTGATAATTTAATTTTGTATTACAATAACTGATTACATAATCAGTAATTATTATTAATACAAAATGTACAATTGCGGCAACTTCCCTTTAAGTGGTAATTGTGAATCAACCCTTTAAAAGAAAGTGGGGGGGCACTGTTTTATATACCCCAAAAACTAACTACTTTACTTTCTATAGCAGATTCCTTCAAGGGAAGAAGATCACCACCAAGAAAATTTCCGAGTCTAAAATACGAAAATGAAATTGAAAATGAAAGTGATTACAGTGACATCGATGAAGATAATGATGACGATGAAAAGCCAGATCCACTCACAAGCTTAACAGAAGGAATTAGAAATTATAAGAGAACATCAGATGAGAGGAAAAGGGAAAAGACCAAACAAGGAGATGAGGAAAGTCCCGGGACGTCAGAGTCAAGACAGAAGAAAAAAAACAAAAGACGAGATGAGGAAAGTCCCGGGACGTCAGAGTCAAGAGAGAAGAAAAAAAACAAAAGACGAGATGAGGAAAGTCCCGGGACGTCAGAGTCAAGAGAGAAGAAAAAAAAACAAAAGACAACATGAGGAAAGTCCTGAGACTTCAAGAGGGAAAAAAACATCTGGGAAAGATAGAATCTTTGGAACAAAAAGAAAAGAGGAAAGGAAACGGAAAGAAGGAAAGACATCAGCAGAAAAGAACAAAAAACCACAAAAGCCTTCTACATCCAAAATCAAAGGAGCTGCAAAAAGTGCAAAAAACAAGATAAAGCCAAAAATAAAAGTTCCCAAAATACCACAGAGGAAAAAACTAAAATTGCCCAAAATGAAAAAGCCAAAGATGAAAATGGGCAAAATAAAAAAGCCAAAGATGAAAATGCCGAAGATGAAAATGCAGAAGATCAAAACAAGAAAATTTAAGATGCCCAAATTCCGTAGGAGATAACGGCTTCCTCTCATTAGAATGTAAGTATAACGTAAACCTTGCCCTACACCGTCGATAATAACACAAGGGATTTTTTAACCTATTCAGCGCCAGGAATTTTATTTGTTAGTCCTTAAAAAAGAAATAAATATTTTTTTTTTTTAAAAATACGTAAGTTTAGGCATCAAATAAAATAATGAAAAAATATAAATGCAGGAATAGCTTGTAGGGCTGGTGGCTGTCACTGGTTTGTTGTCCCAAGGTCAGTCCGGGCACCTCAGCCACATTCTAGAATATATAGCAGATACAGTTATATGAAAAAGTTTGGGCACCCCTCTTAATCTTACTCATTTTTTTTTGTTTAAAATTGGGTTTTTGCAACAGCTATTTCAGTGTGATATATGTAATAAGTGATGGACACAGTAATATTTCATGTTTGAAATGAGGTTTATTGTACTATTGTACTGGTTAGTGCAATAAACCTCATTTAAATCCTGAAATATTACTGTGTCCACCAGTTATTACATATATCACACTGAAATAGCTGTTGCAAAAACCCAATTTTAAACAAAAAAAATGAGTAAGATTAAGAGGGGTGCCCAAACTTTTCATATGACTCTATGGTGCCTGTTGGATCATGAATTGTGGTCTAAATTTGTTCTTGTTCTAACAGATGGATACTGACCTTTTGCAGTGATACACATGTATGCTGATAATGCACCTTTCATCAGTCAGATAGGGAAAGTCTAGTAGTCCTAAAAGAATTCATAAAGGTATTGGCTCTATAGGTACAGTCACCTGGGTGCGGCTCTATTGTCACATATATTTTCATAGATTTCATTCTAACAGGATACAATTAAATTGCAGGTTGTTGTAGGGTTTTCTGCCTCTCAGAAGAATCAATATACCGTACGTATGTATTGAAGAAAAAATATGGGTTAATATATGTGTCCAATATACTAGTACATATAAAAGGAGGTGAACTTTGCATCAAACAAATAGAATATACTCTTCGTAATTGTGTTATAATGAAATCTATGAAAATATATGTGACAATAGAGCCGCAGCCAGGTAACTGTACCTAGAGAGCCAATACCTTTATGAATTCTTTTAGGACTACTGGACTTTCCCTGTTTGACTGATCAGGACCCAACTGGGACCAAAAAGCAGCCCCGCCACACTAACCCCACCAGCCCACACACTATAACACCCAGCAGAACCCATCAGTGAATTTTTCTTTTCCATCTTTTCCGCACAGGAGTGAAGAAGAACTCAAAGAGAGAACATGATGAAGAGAGGCATCACAAAATAGATAAGATAGATATAAGATAGATAAGATAGAGAAGATAGATATAAGGGCCACTTTACACACACAGATATCTGAGTCCAATATCTGAACAGATCTCTGGTTGCAGTGAAATCATGGATACATTGCTCCATGTTGTACACAGCCACAAAATGGAACAATGTATCCATGATTTCACTGCAACCAGAGATCTGTTCAGATATTGGACTCAGATATCTGTGTGTGTGAAGTGGCCTTTAGATAGATATAATATAGATAAGATAGATATAAGATAGATAAGATAGATATAAGATAAATAAGATAGATACATATAAGATAGATAAGATAGATAGATATAAGATAGATATAATATAGATAAGATCGATAGATATAAGATAGCTAAGATAGATAGATAGATATAAGATAGATATAAGATAGATAAGATCGATAGATATAATATAGATAAGATAAAAGCAAAAAATGGACTGCAGTCCAGGAATAAATCCACATGAATCACTGAAAAGGATGTGCTGCAGTCCATTTTTTGCTTTTATATGACAATACCTTGGTGATGGTAGGACAAGCTTGCACCCGTCTTATATAAAATAGTGCTGTTCCAATTTTTTTGATAATCCATATAGATAAGATAGATATAATATAGATAAAGCGGCCGTCACACGCACAGATATCGCTAGCGATATTGTTAGCGATCACGTGCACGCGCAATCGCTTACAATATCGCTCACATCGCTGGTGAGATGTCACACAGACAGACTCACCAGCGATGTGGATCCGCGATCTCGCTGGTTACTATGGTACACATCGGGTTACTAGGCGCCGCGCATCGCTTAGTAACCCGACGTGTACCATAGTTACCATCTCCCAGCATAGGCTCTGCCGCTGGGAGATCGCTCATCGTGGTGTTATACACCACGATGAGGCAGATCGTGAAATCGTTCATCGCAAGATCTGAGCTCCGGAGCTCAGATCTCGATTTTGCGATTTTATCAGTTCTCGCTCGTCGTATCTTGCCATCACACGCACAGACATCGTTCAAGCGATGTTTCATCTGGCGCGTTCAAACGATATCTTTCAAGATATCGTAGCGTGTGACGGCCGCTTAAGATAGATATAAGATAGGCGGCCATCACACACTAAGATTTCGTGTGGGAACTCCATAACGATGTCAGTAGTGTGCGCTCGTGCTCAACATGTTAGTGAGGTGTCACATGTATAGATAACGTTCAGGACACAGCAGCGATGTTACGTTCAGGGATCGTTCACACAACCAGCGATTGATGCTTGTCAATGATGTGAATAGGAGAAATCATAAAGGAGATAGGTTATGGCGGAGTCACACAGAACAATGCAGCAGATTGGATGATCGACATCGTCTGATGTGGGATCCGGTTCTCATATCTGTGAATAACGATCTGACCACTTATCGCTAGTCACATCATGCTTTCACACAGAACGATGTCGTAGAAGCGATGCCAAATCAGGCACTTTCCAGCGATATGTTGGCATATATTGTAGCGTGTGACGCCCGCCTAAGGGGGCCGTCACACAGAACGATATCTTGCCCGATATCGTTTAAGTGATCTCCTTTTTGATCGCTTAAGCGATATCGGGCAAGATATCGTTGCATGTAATCAAGCGATTTACGATGGTAAATCGCTTGATCGTGACATCGCTGATCTGAGGTTCGGTTCTCAGATCTAGCGATGAACGATGCAACGATCTGCATCATCGTGGTGTATGACACCACGATGATCCATCTCCCAGCGACCGCGCCTATGCTGGGAGATGGTAACTATGGTACACGTCGGGTAACTAAGCGACGCGCGGCGCCTAGTTACCCGATGTGTACCATAGTTACCAGCGAGATCGCGGCTCCACATCGCTGGTGAGTCTGTCTGTGTGACATCTCACCAGCGATGTGAGCGATATTGTAAGCGATTGCGCGTGCACGTGATCGCTTACAATATCGCTATAGATATCTGTGCGTGTGACGGCCGCCTAAGATAGATATGATATAGATAAGATAGATAGATATAAGATAGATAAGATAGATAAATAGATAGATAGATAGATATAGATATAAGATAAGATAGATAAGATAGATAAGATAGATATAAGGCGGGCGTCACACGCTACGATATATGTGAAGATATCGCTGGAAATTGCCTGATTTGGCATCGCTCCTACGACATTGTTGCGTGTGACAGGTCGATCTGACTAGCAATAAGTGGTCAGATCGTTATATACAGATATGGGAACCGGACCCCATATCAGACGATGTGGATCATCCAATCTGCTGCATTGTTCTGTGTGACACCGCCATAAACGATCTTCTTTATGATTTCACCTATTCACATCATTGACAAGCATCGGTCGCTGTTTGTGTGAGCGATCCCTGCACGTAACATCGCTGCTGTGTCCTGAACGTTATCTATACATGTGACACCTCACTAACATGTTGAGCACGAGCGCGCACTACTGACATCGTTGTGGAGTTCCCACACAAAATCGTAGTGTGTGACGGCCGCCTAAAGCGGCCGTCACACGCTACGATATAGATAACGATGTCATAAACGATGTCGGATTTGCACATCGCCCGACCGATGTGTGAGATCGTTCATCACAACGCTACACCCACAGATATCGCTCAGACGATTCTCCGATGCAGTGATCCAGCGGTCGTATGAGCGATGCACTTATCATCTGTGGACATCGTTCAGCAAACAGTCACACAGAAACCTCGTAAACGATGTTGGGGTAAATTTGGGCGTTTTCCAAGGTTAAATTGGAGCACATGGGCGTGCTACATGGTTTACAAGCCGCGCCCCTCACTACACCATTGGTGGTCAGTACTGCGTCCTCATTGGTCAGATGTCCTTGGAAACATGGCGGCCTCATCCTCAGAATGTCCTGTGATGTGGCTCGCAATGTACATGTATAAACACGATGTGCTATACCACAAAAAATACGTTTATTACTGAAAAAGGTAAAAACTGCTATCCCCCTTGTGCGGCGTGCAGAATCCGATCACATATGCGTTGCTCAATGGTTGTCGGTTTGCCGATCCGTTAAGGACTCACCCTGCAGCGAGGTGTGTGTGCCGCATGAGTGTTTTTGTGTAAAGCGCCTGTGAAACGCATGTGTGTTTGCTGTGTGCTATTGCTGATGTTTGATTTAAAGTGTTTGACAAAGCGCATGTATTGTCAAGCGGTATTGTGGGTTAAAATGTATGACAACGCAAAGGAGGCAAAACGCCTCTCAACATTCATTGTACCAGGTGCCCTAATGTTGGTGTCCTTCTCTACTGTGCTTTTCCACACTTGTGTTGGGACCACCATATATGTGGCCCAACATATGCGTGTGTGTATTTAATCCGGTTTCCTACAAAAACATTGTAGCAAATAACAAGTGCTGTGACAAAAATCAGGGCCTTTTGGTTTATACGTTTTAGCCAAAAAACGCACATTAAGCTGCCTCACCAACTTCACGGTAGGCCCTGGTCGAGACAGTCCTAACTCTGTCCCTAGGTGCTACAATACAAAAATGTGACCACTGTCACAACGGCCTTTGGGGAGGTATGTGGGTCCTGGTCCCGCCCGTCTCTCACAGGACCCATAAGCCGGGCCCTTCAACACAAATTACAAAAATAGTGCCAACATGCACCAAGAAGCCAAATCCTCTGGCTCATGTCACAGACAAGAGGTATGTCTGCAACACATAGCTCCCCTGAAATGGGCAAGGCCTGGCCCTCTTCAAAACATTAAATAAGTGTTCCCTAAATCTGGGTTTTTAAATCAAAATCACACCTCTTCAAAAAAAAAAAGGGACACATGTCCTGGCTCCAACCCTGAGCTTCAGGACACAGTGAAACTGTGTAATGCAAAATTCGCCATGGCACAGTGATAATTACGGCAGGTTGTGTTGCCAGCTCACAGCCCCTGGACCATTGAAGTACTGGCAGTACTGGTCCCTCATGTCCTGTGCCTCCTGGCGGCTGCTTCCCACGCCCTAATGGCTGTAGTCCTGCCATCTGTGGGGCATCAGCACGCCAGCCCCCCAACACCACCTCACCATTGCTGGAGTCAATGCGGTCCTCATAGTTTGGTGGTGTGTAGGCCTGGCGATCCCGGCGTCGTAGAAAATTATGGAGCACACAACAGGCCATAACAACTAGGTCAATTGCTTCAAGTCTCATATTAATGGCCGTGTGGAAAATCCGGAAACGGCTAGCCATAATGCCAAAGGCATTCTCCACCACTTGCCGTGCCCGGGAAAGGCGATACTTGAAAATGCGTTGTTCGACATTGAGATGCCTCTGGGGATATGGCTTCATCAAATTTGGATGTAGTGGGAAGGCCTCATCTGCCAGGAACACAAAGTTCAGGTTTCCACAGGTGCGATTGGTGGGCGGCAAATTGAGACGGCCAGTTTTGAGTTTTTGCCCAAACGACGATTGGTCAAAAACCCCGCCATCAGAAACCCTCCCATTTGTGCCCACTGACACCGACAAAAATTCATAATTAGCGTTCACCACTGCCATCAAAACAATGCTAAAATAGGATTTATAATTATAAAAATAAGACCCACTGTTGTGTGGTTGGGTGATCCTAACATGTTTCCCATCTATGGCACCACCACAGTTTGGAAATTACCACTTATGGCTGAATTCTGCGGCAGTGGCCAGCCATTCTTCAGGGTTTTGGGGCAACCACACGTAAGTAGGAGCAAGAGCCCGCAGTATAGCCTCACATGTCTCCGGGATGAGTTGGCTAAGGAGGGGACATGAGATAGCAGACGAGTAGACCAAGTCCTGCATGGTGCGACCTGTGGCAAGAAAGCGCAGTGTGGCGGCCAACCTCTCCTCCGCAGGCACTGCTGGCCGCATTATAGTATCTTGCCGTCTGATGAGCGGGCACACTGCTGCCAACAAGATTTGAAAGGTCTCATCTGTCATCCTGAGAAAATTCTGGAAGTCACGTGGGAAGTCGTCCCGAAGTTGGTGCAGAAGCCGAATGTGTGAATGCTGATCGCGCTGCTGCAGCCACTCCCTGGCCCAGATGCATCGTGGTCTCCTCCTGCGTCTCTCCAACCTCTCCTCTTCCACACATGCTGCCTGCACCAGTAAAGCAGCCCCCACCACGGCACGCTCATCTGGATTCATGCTGTTTAGAGGCAAAACTATGTTTACTATGGTGCCTACGCACAAAGGTGCTTTGACTACAATGTGAACTTTACAAAAGGAACCACAAAGGAGCATGACATTGGCGAAATATCTACAGGTGCACTACACATGTGGAAATGATGTACTAAAACCCAACAACACATACAGTATTAATGAAGGTGTTGAGGAAGGCCACATGTTTTTACACGGCTAAATGCCTTGCACAACAAAATAAAATACACAAAAAGGCCGACACACACATGTAGATCACAACCAACATCACACTTTCTAGAGCATTAAGAATGCAAATACCATAAACATCAGACACATGGATGACCATATGTATGGAGAAAGCAACAATACAGATACACAATAATAACTCACATGCAGTGGTCGCTGAGATGGGTGTCACTCAAATGTCAAGGCACCAAAAGATGAACTTTGTCCAGATGAATTAAATGCAACAAGGTAATGCTTCAGTCCTTGTATTTTGCTATATAAAAAAAGTTTAAATAAAAAACAAAAAAAAAACATCACCGAAACAGCAGAGGGGGGCAAGAACACAAACCCTGTCATATCTCTTTGGACAACGCTATAGTGACCCCCATTCACAATGTTTCACATGCGGAATCTCCAAGTACATACTGGCACCAAGTCCGCAGCAAAGACATAGTGTTTCTCCCGGAAACTCTACATATACGAGCCCCAGCCAATGACAAGGTGAGCCGTCCTCCAAACAGGCGTGTCTCCTCCACGCTAAGCCACACACCAACACGATGTTACGCCCTCCAAACAGGCGTGGTGAACCATTGTGCCACACACAACGCCGAGGCTATGTTCCACGGCAGGCGTGGCTGAAAACGCAGGACCACACCCAGCGCAGACGTTACGTCCTATACCAGGCGTGGCAATTGCGATGCATATGCATATCGCACCTGTGATAGTCCAACAGCTGTAGGATCAATTAGGATAAATAGTGCATTGTGAACATGTGTGCCGGACCTGCTCTTTTGTGTGTCCCTTGACACAAGTGATTGGGAGCAGCCAGGCAGCCAGCATATTTTAGCCTTTTCAAATTTTTTCTGTGTAGACACTGTGTTTGAGAAAGCCAAGGTATGTTCACATTATTAGATGAGACAGACCCATCTAAACTTCAGGTTATTATATGGTACTCCAGGCACACATTTTGGATTGTCACTGTCACAACAGCACACATCCCAGTGACTTGACCAACATTGTTGGTGTAAGCAAGTGTGGTGTTGTGTTATTGAGCTGGGGCTTTTCACATTGATCATGCCAGGTGACTTATCATCCTGTGGATGTTTGTTTCACATGGTTTTAACCATGTGCCACTGTGATTTGTACTGATTGAATTTAATATTTGTTTTGCAGATGCCCCGCCCAAATAGGGACTATATTACTGCGTTAATTGAGGCATACAGGGAAAACCCATGCCTATGGCAATCCCGATGTGTGGGGTTCACAAACAGGGCCCTCCGTAATGCCGCATATGAAAAGCTCCTGCAGGTGGCCCGCCAATTCATGCCAGGGCAACAACTGGATATCGACTACGTTAAGAAAAAAATCCAATATTTAAAAACGGTGTTTGTCAAAGAACACAAAAAGGTGGTGGAGTCACGGCGTTCGGGCATGGCTGCAGAGGATGTATATACCCCAACCCTCTGGTATTACGAGCTGCTCCTGTTCACCTTGGAGCAGCAGGAGCCACGCCGAGTGCTGGATAGCGATGACTTCGCCAGCCACAACAGGACAATGTTGTTGATGCCGTGGAGGCCGAAAATGTCGGTCACCTAGGCCAATCCTAACAAAATTCTCACAGCATACACATTATTGCAAACAATCATATCCATGTTTCAAAGGTAGAGAAGGCACCAATAGACCCGATTGGCCTCCCATCTTGCTTGAGGCTTTTCCAAGCACCTACAATTGTAGCAATCACTCCATTTGCACACAAGTAGTGAGTGTTGTGTTATTGGCACAAGCTGTAAGGCCCTGTCAGGACATTTTGCAGGACATCAGGCACAATGTGGGTTAGTGACATACATGTAACTTGATCCTTAATGTCAAAATTGTCACCAAAAGTGTACTGGCATGTTTGCTCATTTGTGCTTCCTTTCAACATGTAGGATCCGCTTGAAGGTCCCTCCCTCTTCAGGGTCTGTATTGGACTCACCTGAGCAGCCACCATCTCGGCCCATTCAAGAGGGTGCTTCAGCGGGCAACCGTCCCCCTATGGCCTTTTCACGGCCCCGGGGCCGGGAATGCAATCCACCGGCGGCCTCAGGCAGTCAACTGGTGTCCCTGGCTGAGCAAGTCTTAACCCAGCAGGTCCGTGAGCCACAATGCCCCTTTGCCGGAGTGGTGAATCAGCGCCTACCCACCTTTGCCACCGACCAGAGGGAGCATGCAGAGCGAGTGATACTGCTGGTGATGGATCAGGCCCGTTTGGGGAACCTCACGGCCGAATCCACATTCCCTGCTCCCGTTCCCCAGCCACCAGCCAACCCACCCGCCTGGCAGTACCTGGGCCCTCCAAATTTCAACCAAGCTCCTACATCTGGCCAAGGCCAGCACATGGCTCGGCGAGGGAGGGATGCTTGGTACCCACCTCAGCGGCCCGACAACCGCTTCCACCAGGAAGGCGATTTTTTTGACCAGCCCCATTATGAGGATTTGTAGTTTTCTTTTTTTGTGTGTAGGTTCCTGGTATTGTGGATGTTTTGTGTTAAATTTAATTTGGCTATATCCACCCCCCAAGTTTGTTTTTTTCTACCTTTGTGCAACACTGCAATTTTTATTTATGGATAGGAAATTGTTATACTGTCCCATATAAGTGTGCACATTAATGAACAGAGATTCTGACATTTCTTTGGATTAAAATATACTTTCTGTTCAGACACCTTAAATATGTTGTCCATGATTTTTGCATTGTGGTTACAAGTTTCAAACACAATGTTTGACGCTGACCATCTATAGTCGGCCACATGTTGTATCTAGCACCACCTACATATGTAGAGGGCAATTCTACTTAAACATTTGGTATGCAGCAGTAGCCTTCACTACTTATTGGTGTACCCACAAGGCCGCGGAGGTGTCCTTACCATCATTGTATGTAGTGCTAAAATGGGACAATCTTAATTGTGACAGGAGTAAACAGCTGGCAGATCTCGAAGCGTAAATCAACATTTAAGGTTGATGGTGTAACAGCATTTCCGAAATACTATTATCACTTTCCCAAGAAAGGATGGGTGGTTGCTTGGTCGACAGACGGCATGCTCACAATGTGCACCTTGTGTTACAACATGTGTTATGGACCCCTTCCTCTGCCTCAACCGGTTGAGCCAATGAGTTGGCCTTGATGCCCTTACAGACCAGCATAAACCTCCCATAATATTGTAATATTTGGGTCCGTAGATAAAGGCACTGACTTACAGATTTGGTTACACATTTAATTGGTTGTTTAAAAGGGGCAATACCGTGCACAACAAGTACACATTTGTGTTTCAGTGTAGGAAGAACCACAACTCGCTTGTGAGTCTCCAAATGTTGGACACTATAAGAAAAAAGCCCAACGTGCTAGCCACAACACACTCCCTATGGTCCAAATGTTGGACACTATAAGAAAAGAGCCCAACAGGAGCAAACAAAAAACAAACAAATAATGCCAACATGGCAGAAAAAACACTCCTTCATGTCCGCATGGAGCGTTAGAGGGTCCCATTCCCTCACCCTTATGGGAGCCCACCATTTTGTTGCTGGCGGCCAGCCAGCATGTCACTTAGCAGGCCCAGCTCGTGCAGATGTTGGTCAATGGCCGACTGCAGCTGTCCTAGAAAGTGGAACTGTGCCTCCAAATCTTCCACAACAGTAGGGACACCTGTATGTTGATGAAGAACACTTTTACAATGGGAAAGTACATGGTTGTTTTTTCAAAGTAATAATCAAAATATGCTACTTACCCTCTTGCTCCACATCCTCACCACTATCAGGGGTGGATGGGGATGCACTCAGACTCCACCTAGCTGAGCCTGCACGTTCGCCATCTGCACAAACATTTATGAAAACATAGAAGTTAGACCCTCCCAAAAAAAGCTCTGTTGATTAACACAATAATAACTCCAGTATGCAGGGTGTATACCCCATCAATACACACTTACCACCATAGTCAGTGAAGTCTGGGGCCCTATCCTCCTCAGCCCTCTCCTCCTCCGCAGGGCCTGTTGGGGCCCGCACATCATCCTCTGCTGGCTCTGGGGACATGGCCACCCCTGGGCTGGGCACAGAGCTTGAAATGCTTGGAGGTGGTGTAACGGGCGGGCTGGGGCTCTGTGGCCAGATAATGTGCCCTGGTGGCAAAAGAGGGCCCGGGCTAGACGGTGGCCCATCATCCCTCCAAACCAATTCCTCTTCCTCCAAGGCCTCCTGTGTCGAGGGTGGTGATGGCAGGTCGCTATCTGAGTGCAGCCAGTCCTCCGATGCTGCTGCATCAGCCACCTCCTCCTCCTCATTGCTGGTGCCCGAGGGTGTCCCTGCTGGCTGCTGTAGGGGTGGGTTCTGGGGGCCAATTGCAGGTGGGCCAGGGTGTGAAGAATCTTCTGAAGAAGATTCCTCGGCATCTGGGTTTGAAAGCACAAGGTCAAAGTTTGTAACAGAAAGGTTTCCCACATTGTGGTTGAACATTTTCATTGTGTGCCTATTGTCTTTCCCCCATTTTAAAAATGCAACAACGTCAGGTTGGATGCATAGACTAATGTTGTATGCATGTAATGTGGGTGGGACACATAATTTTTCTTTACACGAGGGACACTACACTGGCAACATATGTTGGCTTGTGTGAAAACATACCAACACATGCTCAGTGTATGTGTTTGGTATTTTGGGTTGACACATTAGCCAATGTGGGTTGCTCCATGGCTGCATTGACCTAAATTTGAAGTAATATTGTAGTTAGGGGTCAAACCTCAGGCTGGGTCTTAATTGTCCCCTGTGTAGGGTGCAACATCTGTGGGCCAGTGTCGCATGTGTGGCCTTTAGATGGTACCTATTTAGTGTATGATGTTAGGTAATATGTAGGGTTGTGTTTTCAAATTTCACACAAGGATTTTGCATAAGCCAATTTTGCCCCTGAAACATCAAAATGCAGGGCTTTGATATTGCAACCCATCCCGCCCTATTGCAATTGTGCCAAATTGGATGGCCAGTAAATGGCATCCGAGTTTACACAATACAAATATGTAATTTTTTTAAATGTATGCTACAATCGGAGCATGGACACAACTTTGCCACACCCTAAAACAGCATTACACATTTCCAGACACAAAATAGGATGCCATTTATTGGGCTGTCAATATGGTCGTTTGGCCATAGGGCAGCATGTGTCCATATTTGGATCCAAGGCTGTTGGATTTTTAGGGCACACCATCGGCTTGCCAAATATTGGTTTTGAAAATGCATAACATGGGGCCCTATGGAGCAGCTTCAGATAAGACATTGGCTGTGTCCTTGTCCCCGATTTGAAGGAACAGACCCTGCTCAGTACAGTAAAACTTGTCCAAACTGGAATGTCAATGTTTTTCTAATTTGCCAAATGTTGCCAGAACTGTGACCGAGCCCCCTGTCATTTCCCAGGGCCTCACGGTTTGTGAAGAGGTCTGCCACTGCAGTACAGCACCTGTGGTGCGGTCACAGTCACGTGACCCCAGTTTACCATGGTTTCACCTGTGGATATGTGACTGTGACATCAATGCAGGTCCTGTCCACATGAACAACACCTCTGGCAAAAACATGATGCGCCAGCAACCGGAAGGGGGCTCGGGGACACCTGAGAACCCACATATTTTAGGTAGGAAAGCAGGACGACAGGGAAAAGGAGGACAAGTAATGGGGGACATGAGGTGCCCACACACGGAAGAAGAGGGGTGAACACAGAGGACTTGAGGGTGTCACACACAGGGGTGAACATGGGTGGCCAAGAGGTGTGAGGAGGAGGCAACACAGGGGTGATGAGGGGGTGCACCAGGGGAGAACAGCTGGGACAGTCACATCAACTGATCCTGTGGAATGTCGGATGTGATGGCTGATTTGGATCCAACTGCAGGGATCAGTTCGATCCAATGCAGGCTGATTTATATTCGTCAGCCTCATTGGTTTCGATATTGAAGTGTGAAAGTAGCCAATAATATAGTGAGGTTACGCCTGAGTCCTGCGTCCCAATTTGTGCTGGGCATGAGTTTGGACTATTCGTGTTTGTGTGCAAACCACCAGCCGACACATTGTTGTCACATCCACATGGTGGGTCCAAACACAGTTTACAAATGTTGTATGATGAACATTATTTTGGGATTGGTCCTTGGACAAATGTATGTAAATTCCCAGTGTGGCCAACACTTTCTTTTACTGACAGGTTTTAGGCAGCATGGCAAGGGGAGGGAGTGTACATTCCCCTGGACTATGTGTCACCTGTACTCCCCAGTCCATCCCCTTGCCATGCTGCCTGTCACCTGCATTGAATTTCTTTAAAACGGCACAATTAAGCTTGTCAATAATTATAGGTAATGAGTTACATTGAGATGGACAGCTTTTATGAGGTTGGACGACCAGGCTGGAGTGTTGGCCCTGCATCCAAATTAGGCAGTATATATGCTAAAACATTGGTGGGGACAGGCTGGGGACCACACTATCCTTGGAATATGTTGTGAGACATTGCTGTGTATTTTGATACATGGACATGTGCAGGTGTGTGTTTGGGCCCAACATTTACTCACCACGCATCCTGGCAATCCGGGCACAGATGTCCACAATGCGGCCCGTGCACTTATATTTAAGATCAGCGATCTTGTGCTGGATCGCCTTCACATCCCTCTCCACACACAGCTGGCGGCGCAGGGCCCGCTGAATCTTCAGCACAGTGCTGCGGTTGCGCAGCCTGGGATGCCGGTGGGGGTGGTGGCCCCAATAATCTAATCGATCGCAATGATCGATTAAGATCATGAGCTCCGCCATCCCCCACATGGCAGCGCGGCGTGTTGCGGCCATGACTGAGCTGCAATGTGCATGGGAGGAGCTAGCACCTTGCAGGCGGAATGAAACTGAAACCAACTTCATTCCGTCAGGAACGCCCCTTGCGTGACGTTACAAAACTTAAAGGCGACCTACGCGGCGTGACACGGCAATAACCACTTCTGCCGCACCTACGTGCCAAGATCCCATGGGCGTGACGTAGCGCCGCGTTGTGTGTGCCGCGTCTGGCAATATTGTTTGGGTGTATGACAAGGTGGACACTATAGCAGCCTCATGTACCACGCAGGTTCTTTTATCAGGTTGACGCACTTGTGGGTGCACATTAAAAGTTGTACATGACAAATGCGTGAATAGTGCAGCCGACGCCTATGTGTGGTGCTGAAGACAGCTCTTCAAAAATGGCGCCCTGTGAGGACAGCCAATGGGAACGCATCATCTTCCACCAATGCGAGCTAATGTCGAAGCAGCCAATCCGAAACCATTAAGGTTAACGAATCACAACTGAGTAGGCGACACAATGAGAAATTCACGCCTACGTGCTAGATTTAGGCATCGCGCAGTTCCTTAACGTGTAGACGATATCGGTTGTTTAGACACGTCGATTCTGTTTATCTCATGAGTCGACATCGTCAGATGTGAGGTCCGGAGCTCAGATCTCGATCTTGCGATTTGATCATGTATCGTTCGTCGTATCTTGCCGTCACACGCACAGACATCGTTCAAGCGATGTTTAATCTGGCGCGTTCAAGCGATATCTTTCAAGATATCGTAGCGTGTGACGGCCGCTTCAGATGGATAAGATAGCTAGATTTAAGATAGATATAAAGCGGCCGTCACACGCTACGATATCTTGAAAGATATCGCTCGAACGCGCCAGATTTAACATCGCTTGAACGATGTCTGTGCGTGTGACGGCAGATACGATGAACGATACCTGATCAAATCGCAAGATCGCGATCTGAGCCTCGGACCTCAGATCTGACGATGTCGACTCATAAGATGAACAGAATCGGCGTGTCTAAACAACCGAGATCGTATGCACGTGTAGGAACTGCGCGATGCCTAAATCTAGCACGTAGGCGTGCCAGGAGTTTCCCCTTGCCTCGCCTCCTCAGTTGTGATTCGTGCACCGTAATGGTTTCGGATTGGCTGCTTCGCCACTAGCTCGCATTGGTGGAGGATGATGCGTTGCCATTGGCTGTCCTCACAGGGCGCCATTTTTGAAGAGCTGTCTTCAGCACCACACATAGGCGTCGGCTGCACAATTTCTCATGTAGAATTGTGCACCCACAAGTGCGTCAACCTGATAATAGAACCTGCGTGGTACATGACCCTGCTATAGTGTCCACCTTGTCATACACCCAATGTTGCCAGGCGCGGCACACACAACGCGGCGCTACGTCACGCCCATGGGATATTGTCCCGTAGGTGACCCAAAAAGTGTTTATTGCCCTGTTAACGCCGCGTAGGTCGCCTTTAAGTCTTGTTACGTCACGCAAGGGGCGGTCCTCACGGAACGAAGTTGGTTTCATTTTCATTCCGCATGCAAGGTGCTAGCTCCTCCCCTGCACATTGCAGCTCAGTTATGGCCGCAACACGCCGCGCTGCCACGTGGGGGATGGCGGAACTCATGATCTTAATCGATCATTGCGATCGATTAGATTATTGGGGCCACCACCCCCACCGGCATCCGAGGCTGCGCAACCGCAGCACTGTGCTTAAGATCCAGCGGGCTCTGCGGCGCCAGCTGTGTGTGGAGAGGGCTGTGAAGGCGATCCAGCACAAGATTGCGGACCTAAAATATAAGTGCCCGGGCCGCATTGTGGACATCCGTGCCCGGATTGCCAGGCTGCGTGGTGAGTAAATGTTGGGGCCCAACACACACCTGCACATGTACATGTATCAAAATACACAGCAATGTCTCACAACATATTCCAGGATAGTGTGGTCCCCGGCCTGTCCCCACCAATGTTTTTGCATATATTCTGGCTAATTTGGATGCAGGGCGAACACTCCGGCCTGGTTGTCCAACCTCATAAAAGCTGTACATCCAAATGTAACTCAGGACCTAAAATTACTCACAAGCTTCATTGTGCAGTTGTAAAGACATTCAATGCAGGTCACAGGCAGCATGGCAAGTTGATGGACTGGGGAGTACAGGTGACATATAGTCCAGGGGACTGTACACTCCCTCCCCTCGCCATGCTGCATAACACCTGTCAGTATAAGAAAGTGTTGGCCACACTGGGAAATCACACACATTTGTCCAATGACTAATCCCTAAAGAATGCTCAGCCAACAACATTTGGAAACTGTGTTTGGACCCACCATGTGGATGTGCCAACAATGTGTCGCCTGGTGGTGTGCCCACTAACACGAATAGGGCAAACTCCTGGCCAGCACAAATTGGGACGCAGGACTCCGGCTTAACTCACTATTTTATTGGATCACGCTACTTTCACAGTTCAATACCGCAATCAATGAGGCTGACCAATATTAAACAGCCTGCATTGGATCTAACTGATCCCTGCAGTTGGATCCCAAACATCCATCACAACCGACATTCACCAGGATCAGTTGATGTGACTGTCCCAGCTGTTATCCCCTGGTGCATCCCCTCAACACCCCTATGTTGGCCCCTACTGACACCTCTTGGCCACCCATGTTCAACCCTGTGTGTGATACCCTCAAGTCCCCTGTGTTCAGCCCTCTTCTTCCGTGTGTGGGCACCTCATGTCCCCCATACCTTGGCAGCCGATTCCCTGTTGTCCAGCTTTGCTAAATAAAAATTGTGCGTTCTCAGGTGTTCACGAAACACCTGCCGGTTGCTGGGGCATCATGTATTTGCCATAGGTGTGGATCCTGTGGCCAGGACCTGCGTTGATGTCACAGTCACATATCCGCTGTTGAAACGATGGTAAACTGTGTTAACGTGACTGTGACGGCAGCACAGGTGCTGTACTGCAGTGGCAGACCTCTTCTCAAACCGTGAGGCCCTGCCAAATGGCGGGTGCTCGGTCACAGTACTGGCAACCTTTGGCTAATTTTAATAACAATGACCTTCCAGTTTGGCGAAGTGTTAACGTACTGACCATGGTCTGTTCATCCAAATCGGGGCCAAGGACACCGCCAATGTCTTCTCAGAAGCTGGTCCATAGGGCCCCATGTCATGCATATTGTTGAATACTAATTATGGCCAAGCCGATGGTGTGCCCTAGAAATCAAACAGCCTAGTCTCCAAATATGGCAACATGCTGGTGTATGGCCAAAATAACATATTGCCGGTCAATAAATGGCAGCCATTAGGAATCCGGCAATGTGTCATGCTGGTTTAGGGTGTGGCAAAGTATTGTCCATCCTCCTATTCTAGGCTGCATTTTAAACTGATAGACATTTGGATTGTGTAAACTTGTATGACATTTAGTGGCCATCCAATTTGGCACAATTGCAATAGGGATGGATGGGTCGCTATATCAAAGCCCTGCAGTTTTTATGTTTCGGGGGACAAATTGCCGTCGCCAACATGCGTGTGTGAAAAATGAAAAGACAACGCAACATATTACCGACCATCATACACTAAATAGGTAACATCTAAAGCCCACACATGCCACAATGGCCCACAGATGTAGCACCCTACACAGGTGAAAATGAACACCCAGCCTGCGGTTGCACCCCTAACTACAATATTACTTGAAATGTAGGTAAAAGCAGCCATGCAGCAAGCCACATTGGCTAATGTGTCCACTATGCATACCAAAAACATACATTGCACAGTGTTGTTTTTTAGTAACCATGGCCACATATGTTGCCAGTGTACTGTCCCTCGTGTAAACAATAATTTTGTGTCCCACACACATTACATGCTTACAACATTAGTCTATGCATCCAACTTGAGGTTGAGGCATTCATTAAAATGGGCTAAAGACAAGAGGCACACAATGAAAAGTTCCAAACACTATGTGGAAAACCTGTCTGTTCAAAACGTTGACCTTGTGCTTTCAACCAGATGCCGAGGAATCGTCTTCTGAGGATGATCAACACCCTGGACCATCTGGAGTTGCCACCCAGAACCCACCCCTACAGCAGCCAGCAGGGACACCCTCGGCCAGCAGCAATGAGGAGGAGGAGGGCTGATGCAGCATCATGGGAGGACTGGCTGCACTCCGATAGCGACCTGCCATCACCACCCTCAACACAGGATGCTGCGGAGGAAGAGGAATTGCCTGGGAGGGATGATGGGCCACCGTCCAGCCCGGGCCCTCTTTTGCCAACAGGCCACATCATCTGGCCACAGAGCCCCAGCCCGGCCGTTACACCACCCCCAAGCATTTCAAGCTCTCTGCCCAGCCCAGGGGTGGACATGTCCCCAGAGCCAGCCGGGGATGATGTGCGGGCCCCAACTGGCCCTGTGGAGGAGGCGAGGGCTGAGGAGGATAGGGCCCCAGACTTACCAGACTATGGTGGTAAGTGTGTATTGATGGGGTCTACACCCTGCATAGTGGAGTTATTATTGTGTTAAGCGACAGAGTTTTGTTGGCAAGGGTGTAACTGATATGTTTTCCTAAATGTTTGTGCAGATGGTGAACGTGCAGGGTCAGCTGGATGGAGTCTGAGTCCATCCCCATCCACCCCTGATAGTGGTGAGGGTGAGGAGCAAGAGCGTAAGTACCATACATTAATTTGGACTTTGTACAAAAAACCATGTACGGTCCCACAGTAAAAGTGTTCTTCATCAACATACAGGTGTCCCTACTGTCGTGGAGGATTTGGAGGCCCAGATCCAGTTCCTACAACAGCTGCAGTCAGCCATTCAACAGCATCTGCGAGAGCTGGGCCGCCTACTTTACATGCTGGGTGGGCGCCAGCAACAAGATGGTGGGCTCCCATAAGGGTGATGGAATGGGACCCTCTAACGCTCCATGCGGACATGACGGAGTGTTGTCCATGTTGGATACCGAAATATTTTTGTTCTGCCATGTTGGCATTATTTGTTTGTTTTTTTGCCCCTGTTGGGCTCTTTTCTTATAGTGTCCAACATTTGGACCATATGTAATGTGTTGGGGCTACCATGTTGGGCTCTTTTCTTATAGTGTCCAACATTTGGACCATATGTAATGTGTTGGGGCTACCATGTTGGGCTCTTTTCTTATAGTGTCCAACATTTGGACCATATGTAATGTGTTGGGGCTACCATGTTGGGCTCTTTTCTTATAGTGTCCAACATTTGGACCATATGTAATTGTTGTTGGGGCTACCATGTTGGGCTCTTTTCTTATAGTGTCCAACATTTGGAGACTCCCAAGCCAGTTGTGGTTCTTCCTACACTGAAACACAAATGCGTCCTTGTTGTGCTTGGTATTGCCCCTTTTAAACAACCTATTAAATGTCTAAACCCAATCTGTAAGTCAGTGTCTTTCTGAACGGACCCAATTATTTCCATGTTATGGGAGGTTTTGGCTGGTCTTTAAGGGCATCATGGCGAAATAATTGCCTCAACCGGTTGAGGTAGAGGAAGGGATCCATAACACATGTTGTAACACAAGGTGCACATTGTCAGCATGCCGTCTGTCGACCAACCACCCAACCTTTATTAGGAAAGTGATATTAAAATTTTGCCAATGCTGTTACACCATCAACCATAAATGTGGATGTAGACTTTCAGATCTGCCAGCTGTTGAATCCTGCCACCATTAATATTGTCCCATGTTTTAGACCACATACAATGATGGTAAGGACACCTCTGCGGCCTTGTGGGTACACCAATAAGTAGTGAAGGCTAATGCTGCATACGAAAGGTTTAAGTATAATTGCCCTCTACATATGTACGTGTTGCTAGATCCAGCATGTGGCCTACTATACCTGGTCAGCGGCAAACATTTTTTTGGTCAACTTGCAAACACCATGCCAAATTCAGGGACAACATATTTAAGGTGTGTGAACATAAAATATATTTATTTTAAATCAAAAGCCGGAATCTCCGTTCACAACAATGTGAGAAATAAAATAGTGACACTATTTGGTCAACAGAAATAAAAGTGCAATTGTTGCACTAAGGGCACAAACAACAAAATAACCCTGAGTGGTTAATGGCAAATTAGCCGGAAAAAAAACAGAGAAAAAAAAACCGGGAAAGAAGCCATGAAACCAAAAAATTATAAGTTCTGAAAATGGGGCTGAAAATAATGATCCCCTTCCGGGTAGAAGCGGTTGTCCAGCCGCTGCGGTTGGTTCAAAGGCCCTCTGCGAGGCATGGGCTGGGCTTGGGCAGGTGCTTGCAGAACCTGGGGCGGAGGGCCCATGTACTGCCAGGCGGGTGGGTTGGCTGGTAGCTGGGGAAGGGGAGCAGGGAAGGTGGAATCTGCGGTCAGATTACCCAAATGGGCCTGGTCCATTACCAGCAGGATCACGCGCTTGAAGCGATGGCTGGGATGACCACCGCGGTGCAGAATAATGTACGGTACACAAGATGGGAGTGCAAACCACAAGGGTGAATTTATTAACAGGCGGGGAAAGGAGTGAAGAAGGCAGGTTCAAGCAGGGGTAAACAGTGGCAAAAACGAGATTTAACAAACTGTTCGTTTTCTCTAGTTGGTCCGCTCAATAGCACGGTTTCTCCAACTATCACAAGTTGAGAGCACACAGGTAAATTCACAAAAGCAAAGTACAATACTACTCTACGTATAACCTTTCTGGCCGTGCTACACAGGCCACACGGCTGCCGTGTTCTATCTACTGAAGCCTATTCTAAACCCTGAAATGTGCACAATATTCACAGTGATGCAGAGATCTGGATGCAGTCCCGGGGGCCCCCAACAACAGCAGTCCAATCCGAAGGTGCACACGGCTCCTGTCTCGAGTCGATGGGCTGCAAATCTTCTCCTTGCTTCAGATTCTCACTGGATCTCGGGCTTGTCTGTGTCCCACTTTCATTTCACACGAACATTGCAGTGCTTTTCCCAAACTACACAGAAAGTCTGTTCCTCTCTACACATAAACGGGCTGTTCCAAAAAACACACTCTCCGAAGGGGGGAAAACAGGACATACCATCATCCCACAGCTGGGGGAATTTCTGTCTCTTAAAGTGGCAGCGTGTTTCTTACGGTCCCATACAGGCAGGGACTTCTTAAAGTGGCAACGCTTCTCTTACTGTCCATAGCAGTAGCCCCCCAATATGCCTCCCTACTTAATGATGGTCGTCCTCGGCCATCACAACATCAGGTCCACAGTGTAATGACGGGCCGTTCAATGTGAACACAGCACCTGTGGAGGAGACAATAATGGCAATACAGCAGACTGAGTACATTGTTCAACATATCGGATTGGTGGAACCCCTGCAGTAGACCTCTGAGACCTTCTAAGATCTTGACTATCAGGCCAGGCCTGGCTAGCTCCCGGAGGAACACCTGCTGCAGGAGCCACAGTGGAATCTTGGCTGGGCTCTTCTTCACGTGGCGGTAGGGGCTCATCCATGGGCTCCCCGCTTCTGGAAGGCTGAGGGTCCCCCACTGTGTTGGGGACTGTCCACCAGTCATCGTCGACTTCACACACAGGTGACGTGAGTTCAGGGAGCGGGGTAGAGAATGTAGGAGATATTGGCGTAGGAGAAGCTTCGGACCGACATGGCCGCAGCATATTTCTGTGTAGTACTCTAAGGCCGGACGCCCCATTCTCAACTTGCACCTTGTAGACTGGGCCATCAGCATATACCGTCTCCAATTACTCTGTAG
This sequence comes from Allobates femoralis, assembly GCA_033576535.1. Lineage (NCBI taxonomy): Eukaryota > Metazoa > Chordata > Amphibia > Anura > Aromobatidae > Allobates > Allobates femoralis. The sequence goes on along the minus strand of JARQOC010000002.1, from coordinate 697,222,130 downwards.
GGTTGTACTTCCCATCTCTCACTCAGTTTGCCCTTGGGGCGCTTCTCTCTGACTAGCACTCGATCTCCAGGTTGCAGCGGTATTTCCTGAATTGGTTTAGGGCTCGTATGTTCTTTCTTCTGTAGCTGTTGACCGGCCAACCGACGGATCGTTTGTAATCGTTGTCGATGTTCTTTCACCCACGAAGTGACAGTTCGTTCCATGAAATCCTCTGGCTGCTCCAAATTCAGCTCGATGATGTCTCGCCCAGCTCTTCCAAAGAGCAACAGATATGGGGTGTAACCCGTAGTGGAGTGAACTCGGTTATTGTAGGCCCAGACCAATTCTGCTAGGTAATCCGGCCAACATGCTTTCTTATCTTCCTCCAATGTCCGCAGCATCTGAAGTAGGGTTCGGTTGAAGCGTTCACATGCTCCATTGCCTTGGGGGTGGTAAGGTGTAGTCCGAGATCGCTCGATGCCATACATACGATAGAGTTCCTCCATCACCTTGCCTTGGAAACATGCCCCTTGATCGGAGTGGATTCGCTTTGGGCATCCATACACCCGGATAAAGTCTTGGCATACAGCCCGTGCCGCCGACTCTGCAGTCTGATCTCTAGTCGGGGTGACTACAGCGAACTTGGAGAAATGGTCAGTCATAACCAAACAGTATTGTAGCCCCCGAGCTGAGTGTCCCACGAGGAGATAATCAATCATCAAGATTTCTAGCGGTTCTTTGGTCTGTATGGTCTGAACGGGTGCCCTCTGTTCGGTGCTTTTAATGAGGTCGCATACTCGACATCGCCGGCAAACCTCTTCTACCACAGACTCCAATCGAGGGCAGTACACGTACCGCTGTAACCATTGGTAGGTCTTTGCAGGTCCGAAGTGAGCGCCAAACTCGTGTGCTTCCTTAGCTACCTCTTGAGCCATTTTTCCGGGGATGACCACCTGCCATCTTGTTTCTATTTCTTTTGGCTGTTGTCTCTTACGATATAACACTGATTCTCGAACTTCTAGTCTATCCCACTGGTGTAAGACGCTCTTCATCTCGGCGTCCAGGTTAGCCCTTTCTTGCTTGTCGGGCTTCTGCTTCTCAGCTACCCAGTGTTTCATCTGTTGTAGCCCTTCGTCTGCAGATTGAGCACGTCCCCATTCTTCATTGGTTCTTCCCAGGGACCGGGGCAGTGTGCAAGCCTCCCTACTTAATTGTGACGCAACCACTGGGGGCCCAAACTTGCTAAAGTCTGGCGTCTCTTCCTCCTCTAGTTGTTCATCGAGATCCCCCACTGGGATCTCCACCGTCACTCTTGACAGTCCATCCGCATTTGCGTTTTCGGTGGCGGGACGATAACAGATGGTGAAGTCGAACTTTGCAAGGCGAGCCACCCACCGTTGTTCCAAGGCTCCCAATTTAGTATTCTCAAGGTGGGCCAGAGGATTATTGTCTGTTCGGACCTGGATCTTGGTCCCTGTCAGGAAGCCAGCAAATTTCTCTGTCATGGCCCACACTAGGGCCAGGAGCTCTAGTCGAAAGGAGCTATAATTGTGGGGGTTTCTTTCGTTGTCCCGCAGGGACCTACTGGCGTAGCCGATGACTCTCTCATGTCCATTCTGTATCTGAGACAATACTGCACCGAGTCCATGAAGGCTACCATCAGTGTACAGCAGGAATGGTCGGTCGAAGTCCGCGTAGGCTAGGATAGGGGCTGAAGTAAGGGCATTCTTCATAGCCTGAAAAGCCTCATCTTGTCTCTGAGCCCAAAGGATGCCCTGGTTCTTTGACACTCCGGCGGTCCCCCTCAGCAGCTCATTCAAAGGACCCGCCACCTTTGCAAAGTCTTTGACGAACCGGCGGTAATACCCGGCGAGTCCAAGAAATGCCTTGAGTTCTCTCACCGTTTGAGGGACTGGCCACTTCTGGATGGCCGCCACCTTTTCTGCAGAGGGCAGGACTCCATCTTGTGAAACTGTGTGGCCCAGATACTCGATCTCTTTCTTGAAGAGGTGGCACTTTTTTGGTTTCACCTTCAGGTTATGAGCCTGTAGTCTTCCGAGTACCTGTCCAAGCCGGTCAAGGTGTTCTTTGAACGAGGCTGAAAACACGATGATATCATCCAGATAGATCAGAGTAGCTTCGAAATTTAAGTCCCCCAAGCACTTTTCCATCAGTTGTTGGAACGTGCCCGGAGCATTGGAGAGTCCGAAAGGCATCCGGTTAAATTCAAACAATCCCATCGGGAGAATGAACGCGGTCTTTGCTTTGTCCTTTTCCGCCACAGGTACTTGCCAGTACCCGCTTGCTAGATCCAAGGTGGAGAAGTACTTGGCCTTCCCCAATGCCGTCAAGGATTCTTCGATTCGTGGTAATGGGTACGAGTCGCGAACGGTACAGGCGTTGAGTTTTCTGTAGTCTACACAGAACCGGATGGTCCCATCCTTTTTCTTGACGAGTACCACCGGAGCCGCCCAAGGGCTCTGACTGCCCTGTACTACTCCCGCATCCAGCATTTGCTTCAGTAAAGTCTTCACCTCTTGGTACATCTTGGGAGGGATCTGTCGGTACCGTTCTCGAATCGGACGAGCTTCCCCGGTCAGTATCTCATGCATGATAGCTTCAGTGCAGCCGAAATCTTCAGCGTGGCGAGCGAATGCAGCCTGGTTCTTCCACAACATAGCTTCTACTGCTTGCACACGCTCGGGGCCCAGCGATTTCACATCCACTTCCATCTGATCAAGGATGACCTTTCCACTCCACTCTGGGGAGGGCATCTCTTCAGCCCTCGCAGAGACTGCTAGGGTCCACCCCGTACCTTCTATCGGCGATAGGGATATATCTTTTTGGCTCACCACTTCACCTTTATGCAAGTATACCAGGGCCAGATCTGTCCCTCGGGGCAAGGTGACCTCATTGGGGCCCACATTCAAGGCTCTGATAGGGACGCGTCCTTGTTGGACCACAGCTACCGTACGAGCTATCATAACTTCTTGGTCCACTCTTCCGGTTGCTACAGGCTGCACAATCACTTCTACCCCATCGAGATTGCGATAGGTTCCCACTGGAAGGTGTAATATACTTTCTCGTCCGGGAGGCAGGATTATGGGCACCTTCCCAGGAGCCCTGATGACCCCTACCGTCTGATGAGATGGCACACTCTTCTGCGTCCCACAGACACGGATCAGTCGCTGAAGTGCTTCTTGCGTAGGCTTATGTGTAGTAGCCTGCTTCCAGTATCCGGGTCCCCGTTTGACGAACATAATCTGATCTAATTCACGTAGGACATTCATCCCCAGTATTACAGGTACATCTTCTTTGATGGGCCCGGGGACTAGTAGGATCCCTTTTCTCCCCACTTCTTGCCCACAGATACGAACATTCATCCACACAACCCCTGTGACCGGGATCGGTTGCTGATTAGCGGCAATCACCCGGATCAATGTCTCTTTCTCTGGCCTGGCCAGTGCCTGGAAATGTTGATTGAAGTATGCTTCTGGCATCGTCGTCACTTGTGACCCGGTATCTATCAAGCAATCCACTAGGACACCCTCGAATTCAGCACGTATGATGGGACACCCAGCGATCAGATGTTCGTCATGATACGGAGCGGCCTCCCTTCTTGCCTCCCCCGCAGAGTGCCGCACTACTGCGGGGGTTGGTAGTTTAACGGAGGCTTCTGTTGGCCTTGAGTGCTATTCCGGCACCCTCTGGCAATATGCCCCTGACCTCCACATCCCCAGCATCGGATGTCTTCTCTTCGCTGAGGAATACCTTGTGCCTCTGGTGGCTGCTGAGAGGAAGCCTGCACCCTCCAGTTTCCTATTGGTCGCGCCGGGGAATTATTGCGTGCGTACCATGGGCCAGGTTGAAAGGAGGATGGTGCAGCTGGGTAGGGGGGTGCAACAGACAGATCCCTCATTCTTTGCTCCATCTGGGTCAGCTTCTCCTGTACATTGAGAACGGATTTCTGTAAATCCTGCACCACCTGGACCAGCACCTCTTGGCGGTTTGGGTCCACGCTGGACTTGGCGGCTTGGATGCGCACCACCCAGAAGCGTAGCTTTCTTCTTTACTTCGGGCTACTGTTTCTGCCAGGATTTGACGAAATGTAAGAGCCGGGTTCGCTCGGACCCGTTCTGACAGGGCTCGCCTCAAGGATATGCTGTGTAAACCTAGAATAAACTGCTCCCGGAGTATCTGGTCTGTGGAGCCTATGCCGCCATGTCCAGCTGCCTCCTTTTTCTGCACCTCTGCTAGCACTTCTTGCAGTGCGGTGGCATACTGAGAGATCCCTTCTTCTTCCCGCTGCAGCCTCGAAAAAAATTTGACGCGAAGATGCCCCGCACTAGCAGTCTCGCCATAGATTTCTTCCAGGAATCCAACTAACTCTTTCAGGGTACTACGGGTGGGTTCTGGTTGTAGACAGACGTTTCTACGGGCTTCTCCTTCTAGGGCAGTCAAAGCGATGTCCACTTCAAGCTCTGGGCCGATGTTATAAACCTTCAGGGTGCTCTGCAGTCGGGACACCCAGTCACACAGTGCCATGTTATTGCCGTCAAACTTTGGTAGTACACTAAATATAGTGCCCATTGGGAGTGTCCTTGCAGGGGTTCCACCATTGCCCACATTACCCCCGTTAATATTAGCATTCCCGCCGTTGCTGTCTGCTGCCTCCATCTTGGTGACCGTACCCTGCTCGCAGCGCCACTTGAAGCGATGGCTGGGAGGACCACCGCGGTGCAGAATAATGTACGGTACACAAGATGGGAGTGCAAACCACAAGGGTGAATTTATTAACAGGCGGGGAAAGGAGTGAAGAAGGCAGGTTCAAGCAGGGGTAAACAGTGGCAAAAACGAGATTTAACAAACTGTTCGTTTTCTCTAGTTGGTCCGCTCAATAGCACGGTTCTCCAACTATCACAAGTTGAGAGCACACAGGTAAATTCACAAAAGCAAAGTACAATACTACTCTACGTATAACCTTTCTGGCCGTGCTACACAGGCCACACGGCTGCCGTGTTCTATCTACTGAAGCCTATTCTAAACCCTGAAATGTGCACAATATTCAACTCACAGTGATGCAGAGATCTGGATGCAGTCCCGGGGGCCCCCAACAACAGCAGTCCAATCCGAAGGTGCACACGGCTCCTGTCTCGAGTCGATGGGCTGCAAATCTTCTCCTTGCTTCAGATTCTCACTGGATCTCGGGCTTGTCTGTGTCCCACTTTCATTTCACACGAACATTGCAGTGCTTTTCCCAAACTACACAGAAAGTCTGTTCCTCTCTACACATAAACGGGCTGTTCCAAAAAACACACTCTCCGAAGGGGGGAAAACAGGACATACCATCATCCCACAGCTGGGGGAATTTCTGTCTCTTAAAGTGGCAGCGTGTTTCTTACGGTCCCACACAGGCAGGGACTTCTTAAAGTGGCAACGCTTCTCTTACTGTCCATAGCAGTAGCCCCCCAATACGCTCACAATGCTCCCTTTGCTCCATGGAAAACGTGGGGAGACGCTCAGCCACCACCGAAGCAAAGGGGCATTGTGGCTCACGCACCTGCTGGGTCAAGACTTGCTCGGCCAGTGCGACCAGGTCAGGGCCTGAGCTTGGTGGTGCATTGCGTGGCCGGGCCCGGGGGCGTGAAAATTGCATAGGGGGACGGCTGGGCGCTGACGCACCCTCTTCATTCGGCTGAGATGGAGGCTGCTCCGGCGAGTCCAACACAGACCCTGAAGAGGGACCTTCAAGCGGATCCTACAAGTTGAAAGGAAGAACACATGAGCACACATGCCATTACACTTTAGGTGGTCATTTTGACAGAAAGGATCAAGTTACATGTATGTCACTAACCCACATTGTGCCTGATGTCCTTGCAAATTCCATGGCAGGGCCTTACAGCTTGTGCCAATAACACAAACACTCACTACTTGTGTGCTAATCGATTGCTTACTAAAATTGGAGGTGGTTTGAAAAGCCTTAAGCAAGATGGGAGGACCATCGGGTCTATTGTTGCCTTCTCTACATTTTAAACTTGGCTATGAATTTTGGCAAGAATGTTTATGCTGTGAGCATTTTTAAAGATTGGTCTAGGTGACCGACTTACATTTGCCCCCTCCACGGCATCAACAACATTGGCCTGTTGGGGCTCGGTGAAATCGTCGCTGTCGAGGGGTGGCCGTGGCTCCTGCTGCTCCATGGTGAAGAGGAGCTGGTCATAGTACCATAACGTTGGGGTGTAAACATCCCCCGCTGCCATGCCTGACCGCCGGGACTGGCTAACTTTTTTGTGCTCCTTCCCAAACACAGTCTTGAGGTGCTGGATCTTCTTTTTTATGTCGTCTAGGTCAAGTTCCTGGCCTGGCAGATTTTGCCGGGCGACCACCAGGAGCCTCTCATAAGCCGCATTGTGGAGGGCCCTGTTGGTGTACCCAACCGCTCGAGTTTGCCACAGGCAGGGGTTCTCCCTGTACGCCTCAATCAGGGCACTGATATATTCCCTATTTGGCCGGGGCATCTGCAAAACAAATAAGAAATGCAATCAGTAAAAATCACTGTGGCACATGGTCCAAACCATGTGTAAAATAACAGCCACAGGATGATAAGTCACCTGGCATGATCAATGTGAAAAGCCCCAGCTCAATAACACAACACCACACTTGCTTAGACCAACAATGTTGGTCAAGTCACTGGGATGTGTGCTGTTGTGACAGTGACAGTCCAAACTTTGTGCCTGGAGTACCATATAATAACCTGAAGTTTAGATGGCTCAGTCTCATCAAATGATGTGAACATACCTTGACTTATTCCAACACAGTGTGTAGACTGTTAACACTTTTGAAAGCACAAAATATGCTGGCCGCCTGGCTGCTGTCACTCCCACTTGTGTCAAGGGACACACAAAACAGCAGGTCCAACACACATGTTCACAATGCACTATTTATACAAATTGATCCGACAGCTGTTGGACATGACAGGTGCAATATGCATAGACATCGCAATTACCACGCCCGGTATAGGACGTAACTGCTGCGCTGGGTGTGTTCGTGCGGTTTCTGCCATGCCTGCCGTGGAAGATAGCCCCGGCGTTGTGTGTGGCACAATGGTTCACCACGCCTGTTTGGAGGGCGTAACATCGTGTTGGTGTGTGGTTTATCGTTGAGGAGACACGCCTGGTAGGGGGACGTCTCGCCTTGTCATTGGCTCGGGCGTGTATATATAGAGTTTCCTGGAGATGCACAATGTCTTTGCTGCGGAGTTGCTGCCGGTATGTACTTGGAGAGTCAGCATGTGAAACATTGTGAATGGGGGTCACTATAGCGTTGTCAAAAGAGATATGACGGGGTTAGTGTTCTTGCCCCCCCTCTGCTGTTTCCATGATGTTTTTTTGTTTGTTTTGGTTTACATTTATCGTTATATAGCAAAATACAAGGACCGAAGCATTACCTTGTGGCATTGAAGTCATCGGGACATAGTTCGTATTTTCGGTGCCTTGACATTGGAGTGACACCCATCTAAGCGACCACTGCATGTGAGTTATTATTGTGTGTCTGTAGTGTTGCTTTTTCAATACATATGGTCCTCCATGTGTCTGATGTTCATGGTGTTTGCGTTGTTCATGATGTAGGAAGTGTGATGTTGGTTGTGATCTAAATGTGTGTAGGGCTTTTTGTGTATTGTATGTTGTTGTGCAAGGCATTTAGCCGTGTAAAAACATGTGGCATTCCTCAACACCTTCATTGATACTGTAGGTGTTGGTGGTTTTAGTACATGTTTTCCACATGTGTACTGCACCTGTACATATTTTGGCAATGTCATGCTCATTAGTGGTTTCATTTTGGATGTTCACATTGTCGTAAAACCACCTTTGTGCGTAGGCAGCATAGTAAACATAGTTTTGCCTCTAAACAGCATGAATCCAGATCAAAGTGCCGTGGTGGGGGCTGCTTTACTGGTGCAGGCAACATGTGTGGAGGATGAGAGGGTGGAGAGACGCAGGAGGAGACCACGACGCATCTGGGCCAGGGAGTGGCTGCAGCAGCGCGATCAGCATTCACACATTCGCCTTCTGCACCAACTTCGGGACGACTTCCCACGTGACTTCCAAAATTTCCTCCGGATGACAGATGAGACCTTTCAGATCTTGTTGGCAGCAGTGTGCCCGCTCATCAGACGGCAAGATACTATAATGCGGCCAGCAGTGCCTGCGGAGGGGAGGTTGGCCGCCACACTGCGGTTTCTCGCAACAGGTCGCACCATGCAGGACTTGGTATACTCGTCAGCTATATCACGTCCCCTCCTTAGACAACTCATCCCGGAGACATGTGAGGCTATACTGCGGGCTCTTGCTCCTACTTACATGCGTTTGCCGCAAAACCCTGAAGAATGGCGGGCCACTGCCGCAGAATTCAGCCAGAAGTGGCAATTCCCAAACTGTGGTGGGGCCATTGATGGGAAACATGTTCGGATCACACAACCCCACAACAGTGGCTCATTTTTTTATAATTATAAATCCTATTTTAGTATTGTTTTGATGGCAGTGGTGAACGCGAATTATGAATTTGTGTCGGTGTCAGTGGGCACAAATGGGAGGGTTTCTGATGGCGGGGTTTTTGAACAATCGTCGTTTGGTCAAAAACTGAAAAATGGACGTCTCAATTTACCACCCACCAATCGCACCTGTGGAAACATGAACTTTGTGTTCCTGGCAGATGAGGCCTTTCCGCTACATCCTAATTTTATGAAGCCATACCCCCAGAGGCACCTAAATGCCGAACAACGCATTTTCAATTATAGGCTTTCCCGGGCACGGCGAGTGGTGGAGAATGCCTTTGGCATTATGGCTAGCCGTTTCCGCATTTTCCACACGGCCATTAATATGAAACTTGAATCGATTGACCTTGTAGTTATGACCTGTTGTGTGCTCCACAATTTTCTGAGACGCCGGGATCGCCAGGCCTACACACCACCAAACTTTGAGGACCGCATTGACTCCAGCAATGGTGAGGTGGTGTTGGGGGGCTGGCATGCTGATGCCCCACAGATGGCAGGACTACAGCCATTAGGGGGTGGAAGCAGCCGCCAGGAGGCACAGGAGATGAGGGACCAGTACTGCCAGTACTTTAATGGTCCAGGGGCTGTGAGCTGGCAACACAACCTCCCCTAATTATTAGTGTGCCATGGGGACTTTGGGATTGCACTGTTTCACTGTGTCCTGCAGCTCCGGGTTGGAGGCAGGACATGTGTCCCTTTATTTTTTTGGTGAAGAGGTGTGAATTTGTTTTTAAATACCCAGATTTAGGGATATTTCAGTTAATGTTTTAAAGAGGGCCAGGCCTTGGCCATTTCAGGGGAGCTATGTGTTGCAGACATATCTCTTGTCTGTGACATGAGCCAGGGATTTGGCTTCTTGGTGCATGTTGGCACTATTTTTGTTATTTGTGTTGAAGGGCCCGGCTTATGGGTCCTGTGAGAGACGGGTGGGACCAGGACCCACATACCTCCCCAAAGGCCCTTGTGACAGTGGTCACATTTTTGTTTGGGAGCACCTAGGGACAGAGTTAGGACTGTCTCGACCAGGGCCTACCGTGACGTTGGTGAGGCAGCTTAATGTGCGTTTTGTGGCAAAAACGTATAAACCAAAAGGCCCTGATTTTTGACGCAGAACTTGTTATTTGCTACATTGTTTTTGTCGGAAAACGGATTACATGCACACACGCATATGTTGGACCACATATATGGTGGTCCCCACACAAGTGTTGCAAAGCACAGTACAGAGTACACAAACATTAGGGCACCTGGAACAATGAATGTTGAGAGGCGCTTTGCCTCCTTTGCGTTGTCATACATTTTCTCCACAATCCCGCTTGACAACACATGCGCTTTCTCACACACTTTAAATCAAACATCAGCAACAGCACACAGCAAACACACATGCGTTTCACAGGCGTTTGGAAAAGAAACCACTCATGCAGCACACACAGCTCGCTACAGGGTGATTAATTAACGGATCGCCAAAACTACAAGAATTGGGCAACGCATAAGTGATCGTATTCTGCACGCCGCACCAAGGGGGATAGCGTTTTCTACCTTTTCACTAATCAAAATTATTTTTGGGGTACAGCACATCGTGTTTACACATGTACATTGCGACCAACATCACAGGACATTCTGGAGATGAGGCCGCCATGTTTCAAAGGACATCTGACCAATGAGGACGCAGTAATGACCACCAATGGTGTAGTGAGGGGCGCAGCTTGGAGACCATGTACCACGCCTATGTGCTCCAATTAAACATTGGAACACGCCCACATTTGCCACAACATCGTTTACGAGGTTTCTGTGTGACTGTTTGCTGAACGATGTCCACAGATGATAAGTGCATCTGAACCTGCGTTATTGCCCACTATTTGAGCAGAATAGGGGTGAATTTGTGTGTTTACATATATGCTGGTGATGTGAGGAGGTTTCAAGGGATAGATGGTACCCCACCTTGAGATTTGCTACACTGGGTTGATGGTAACACCTAGTAGAACACTCCCCTAAAAAACGTATACATCCAAGCTGCACACACACACGCAGGAAGGGCACTGGGGTTTGACCAGGCTCCTATTCTAGCACATTCAAGAATTAACTGATAGGTACCCTGCCGGTAGCAAGTTGCCCTGAGTGAGGATATAGGGACACTCAGGGTGAGCCGCCGTGGAACGGGGACACAATTACTTAATGTGTTTAAATCTCCGTAGTCAGGCAAGGACAGTTGGTAGGATAAGGATAGAGATATAGGGATCCTCTCCTACAACTGTTCATCTCTTTGTTTTACTAGATACAGGTGTAGGTTTACACACACTATTGACTGCTTTTAGTAATGACTAAATAAAGAATTCATTTTAATGTGCACTCTTTGCAGGTTAACCGTAAGTTCCATATACATTGCATGGCACTTGCTGCACGTGTGCTGCAGTAAGGCCCTTAGGTGCCAAGTGCAGAAATTTTATTTTTTACATCCCCACCTTCTACAAATTGCAGAAAAATGCTGCTGTAAAAGAAGTCTTAGTCTTAATAAATAGGAATTAGTTAGATTAGGGACCCATCAGATGTAAGGGCACCTTGACGTGGTTGGTGGGCAAGCACAAACTGGCGAATACGCAGAATACTAATATTGATTTTTAAAATCAAGCTATTTCCTGTGTAACAAGTATTTCCCATTTTGTGTACCAAGACCCTTACGATACAATAATTCAATTTTCCACAAATGATATTGACCATACAAACATATGTAGTTGATGGAAAGATATCATGGAATAATTGTATTGTTGTTAATTCTTAATAAATGAACTATGTACGGATTCTAGACTCCCGATTCTTTAGAATCGGGCTCACATCTAGTTTGCATAATAATTTGGAACATGGTTTAGTTCTATGTTAAATAGCTCGGCATAAAACATCTAGGGATATTTATATACTTCTTGTGTCTGCTAATTTATTTTGATCAGTAACAGCATTGAGTCTTTTCTTTTTATACCCAAAAAGATATGTTTTTGTAAAAGATTTGATGACAATAACCTATAGGGACTATCTGCATGTCTATATGTAAATACCCTTTTTGTTTTTTCCTTGCTGCACAATTTATTTCTTTTTTAATATTATTATTATTATTCCTTATTATAGCGCCATTTATTCGATGGCGCGTTACATGTGAAAAGGGGCATACATAGACAAGGACAATAAACATGAGCAACACAAGGCATAGACAAGTATAGAAGGAGAGAGGACCCTGCCCATGAGATTGATTTCAATGATTCAAAGAACCTGAGACACAATACCATCAAAGGGGTTCATTGAAAAAAAAATGAAAATAAAGCCCTATGACACTTGAAACCAATTTGCATAATAATTTGGAACACGGTGTGTATATATATATATATAATATATATATATATATATATATATATATATTGTATTTAATATAACCTAAATATGAGGGGCTACCCCACGAATGAATATACCCCATGTAATACTGATTACATTGTTAGTAAAAAAATGATAGTTGATAGTGAATCAAAATGTAACAGGAATAAGTACATTCCATAATCCGGCATTCAACATGTAATTAAGGCACCAAAACCACATATGAGGATAAATACATCCACACCATACAATTTATTATGCAAATAGTAGGCAACTGGCAAAGTTACTGAAAAACACACAGGGGGGCAAAAAACACATACATTATGTATCTCTGCATCCCTGTATGGCTTACTCAGGAGTGCAAATAAGTACATGTACAGTATATATCTCTTCATCTCTTCTACCTTATCTCTTACATTAGTCACAGATATAATGGATGGCAGGGATGACAGAAGGTTCTGCGTTGCTGAATTAAAAAAAAACATCCAGGACATCAGGAATGGAAAGTAGTTTAATGTCAACGTGTTTCAAAGTCAGTCTGACTCCTTCCTCAGGACACAACATGTAAAATCAATGTCCTGAGGAAGGAGTCAGACCGACTTTGAAACTCGTTGACATTAAACTACTTTCCATTCCTGATGTCCTGGATGTTTTTTTTTTAATTCAGCAGTGCAGAGTCTCCATACCTTGCCTTTCACCATATTCCTTGGGGATACTGCAGCTGTTACACACTACAATAGTGGTAATGGCTTGCACATCCCTACTAGTTGAGCATTTTACCTTCTATTCTTACTGTGTAAAATGGATAAGACCCTATTACGCATGTTCTTTTATCTAGTATCTCACAAATAAATGCATAAGCCATAACTATAAAATGCTCATTACATTAAACCACATAAAAAACACCTATGATTATAGTGTCACTTACAATGGAGGGGAACAGTCTCTCAGCTACCTATCTCAGGGTCGTAATACACAAGCTCCGATAAATACACTGGATGATCACCCCGTTACTGTACAGGCACTTTATTAATTAATTCATGCGCAAATACAAAAAAAATGTAAAAATGGAGCAGTAGGAGATAACAGCGGGACCGGAACTCCTAGACTGTGCCTCAGGCTAGGCACCCTAGCTGTCCCTTATCCCAGAGACACTTCTGATGGTGAAGATGTCTGAGCCACCACCTTTGCTCCGCTCCTGGCCAACCCTGCCCTCTTCTCCCCCACCCAGAGAAGGGGCAGGACAGAAGTGGTAAAACCCCCACACAAATAGACAATCAGGGAATCGAAGTCTCAACTTAAAGCAATCACATGCAGAGGTAAGACAAAAGGCAAGCAGGAGGAAGGAAAGAGCAGGGAGGAAAAAACCAAACAATGAGATGATTTATACAGCACACAAAACATCACTTCAATAAATCACCAGCAACTGGATCACAAAAACACAAGGACTGTTATTGCAAAAGCTGTAGTACGGCATGGGAAGACAAATTCTACAATCTTAAAAAGGCGGAAGTGACTGTGATAGGTTTCCCAGAACATGGGATCCAAAGGTAATCAGCAGGCTTTCAGAGATCAACTCCTGCTAGACCATTACTAAAGAGAACACAACTGGTCAACCCCCAAGCCTGCCATCCTCTGTCCAAACCTGAACCTCACATTAAAACTTGGATGAATTGTTCAGGATGAACTTTTTTATCCCTTGCTCTCCCTTTTCCTATCCTTCATTATTGAGCCATCACATCAGTAAAAAGCTTTGGAAATTTTATAGGCTGGAAAATTAATTATATATATTTTTATAGAGACATCATTACATTTGACAATCTCTTTAGACGTTTATCCTTGATCTTCCAAGTGTCATCTCATACTGTCTTAGGTGACTGTTCTCGTTATTTAGCAAAAGGGAGGAATCTGGGCCCTAGAGGGCTTGATTTAATTTTAGGCTGGTCTCAGCTCCCTGCTGTTAGGTGTTGCACAAGTCAGAACAGAGTTTTAGTCAAATATTTAGAAGAGGAGACGCACTCACCATTAATAGAAGGTTTCTTTAATCCATACTTTGTTAGGGTCCTTTCACATCAGCGGTTTTCGACGATCGCAGCAGATGCGGTGAAAAAAACGCAACTGCCGCGATTACTGCATAACCGCTGCACTTGCGGCACAGTTGCGGCAAGCCCCATACAATGTCTATGCGGGCTTGATTGGACCTGTGGAAGCCTAACCAGGCGAAACATGCGCCAGTTGTCCTCCCCGCACCTCCCTCCCCATCACTTAAACGTATGTAACCTACACTTTCTAACAAAGTATGGATTAAAGAAACCTTCTATTAATGGTGAGTGCCGTCTCCTCTTCTAAATATTTGTTTCCCGTTATTTTCCAATTAAAATGATCAGAGCTCTACAGTAGAGAGTTAATGGGAACCTGTCAACATGAAAATGATAGGGCAGGGGGAAAGAAGCAGATTAATCTATAGTCTAGTACGAAAAGAACCAATATAATCTGTGTTTTCATCCATTATACCTCATCTCTCTTCAGGATTTTTGGTCCAGTGGGCGGTTCTTTCAGTGATTGACAGCTATCTCTGTACACACAGTTATTATTATTATCATTTATTTATATAGCACCATTAATTCCATGGTGCTGTACATACGTTATACAAAGAAAGCTGTCATCTGTCATTCACTAATTAATGAAAACACAGATTATACTGAGACTTTTATCACTAAACTTTATATTAATCTGCTGTTCCCCTCCCATCTGTAACATGGTTCTGCAGATTGGACGGCATTTTTCATTGTGACAGGTTTCCCTTTAACTGTTGTAGCAGCATAAGGTCCTATTTCAACCAGGTTTGTGGAGTCGGAGTTAGAGTTGGTGTCCATTTTGGTGGATTCAGGGAAATTGAGGAGTCAGAGTCTGATGTTTGGCTTACTGACTCCACAGCCCTTATTTTAGCAATATCTAGTTATGCATCTTTCTTATTATCACTGATTTTTAGGTTCTGAGTCACTCGATAATTTTTTTTTAATGTGTAATTTGCCACCAACATTCTTCTTTATGTTAGGAGTCCACCATTATGTATATTGTGGTGAGTGCAGTAACTCTACAGTAGGCAGAACAACCTGAATTACTCGTCTCATAGTTATTCTACAGCACTGCTATTTCTGGCTAGGAAGGGACATACAGCCAGATATCATTTATCTTTTATTTATTTGGGGTGATAGCACTTTTGTTCCATTATAGGTACTGTGAGGAACTAGCCATGGACTAAAGACTATTGGACCAACGGACGTAGAGCTGGCTTTTTACAGCATGGAGCTCTTGTTACGTCAATCTTATTATTGCGTTTATAGAGATTGCTTGCTTGTCAGTTTAAAGTACACGATTTGAAAGGGGAAGGGGTGGTAACAATGTGTCATCTTAACTGGCCTTTCTGGACTCCAGTGTAATCAGACCTGCAGGGGTCCTCCCAGATTCACATCTTTGCAGACTGACTGGAGACTTCATTGAACTTCTTTTAATCTTATAATTGAATGTACCTGATGGTTAAGGTGTGGTTGGTGTGCTTATCTTTGCCTAACTAGGGGGCTGATTCTAAAAAAAGGCAGAAAAGAAGAAAACACTTTTTTGGTGTAGGTTAGTTGGTGCTATGAATTGAGAGGCAGAGGATCAGTGCTGAGGCTAGGTCCTAAACCTTATGGGTGGACTATAGAGTTTGAACTGGATTCATGTGCTACAGTGATGATATCTACCTATTGGATCTTAGGAACTAACTTAAGGACTAATGTTGTCGGCTGGTTTCTGATCTTGTGGACTGGGGACATCGCATTGTGGCTATCTATCTAGAGTTTTGCTGTAATACCATGTACATATACAAATAAAAATTGTTGCATCGTTAATCTGCCTGGGTGATTATTACATCCCACAATTTCAGATCCTCACAGGTACCATTAAAGGGAACCTGACAGGAAATTCATTCAGACAGCATGAATGAGAATCCTGTCAATCATGGGCTGCATGGCTGTGAGAAGCCTCCAATGACTGGTCTCTTAGAGTAGCCATTGCAGACCTTAGCTGACTTTTCAAAGAATGATTCCTTTGAAACATTGTTTTTTAAAATGTATATCTAGAAATGAATAAAGCACATAAAAATATGATGAACTAGCAATTTCTCTACTCTTTAGCTTTGCAGAAGTTGAACATGTCGAATTACAGAGTGAGAGATATTTATCAATCATACGAATGATGTGCAGGTCTCTACCATTGCTCACCTCCTCCTGTGCAGTGTGTCACATGTATCAAACCTTCCTGGGGAGTCAGCCTGAGACCCATGTGCCCACCCGGATCTTAGGCTTGGAGGATCAATTTCGCCCAACCGCCGACTGTTTCTGGTCATTTCTCAAAAATTTGGCAGAACTGGCTGGAAATTGCAAAATTTACCAAAATGTTTCTACTTTTGAAGCAGTTTTATTCCAGATTCTGGTCAAAATCAGGTTGAAAGACTCCAGTTTTCTATTGAGTTTACTTTTGCAAAGACTGAGCGTAGTACCCATATAAATGGAGCACGTAAGCGGTAGATGTCATGAATAGATTTATCCTGTGACCTCTTAATATAGCTGCATTGGAGCAGGACATCAGCAATTTCAAGTTCTCCCCTATACTCCTGTCTTCCAAATGTGTCCGTCCTATAACAATAAAGAATCACTTTCTCTGATGTGTCAGGTCAATTGTGTCCATCTCTTATGAGACGTCTGCAGGCGTGCAATTAAGTACATTTATAGAAATTGGGTTGGGGCTATCTACATAGGTTGAGGGTTTTATTCTTGCAGGATGGTTGTGTGAGCTCCATATAGCATAGAACAAATTAACCAAAGCAATAGATTTTCTGTTTTATTCATTAACTGCTGCATTATCTCGGGTATTTATTTGCAATCCCACCATTGCTGCCATCATCTTGAAAGTATTGATTTGCTACCAAATGAACTATTGATCCCACTAATAGGATAAAGCTGAAGGAAGGCTCCAAAAATTACATTTCAGCAAAGTCTTGAACTTAAAAGAAAATCTGCTCATGTGTCCATGGGGCAATTTTACCATTTTCCTTTTTGAAGAAAGGTTGTACAGTAGATGTCGTGGATATCTATCATTTATCCATAACACAAGCGGTTCCCAAATTTGGCTTCATGGGAAAGCAATAGTTATTTAAGCCCATAAAGAAGTTTATAGCTAGGTTTTTGCTTCTCAGTATGAGAGTAGC
Source organism: Allobates femoralis (assembly GCA_033576535.1). Taxonomy (NCBI): domain Eukaryota; kingdom Metazoa; phylum Chordata; class Amphibia; order Anura; family Aromobatidae; genus Allobates; species Allobates femoralis. The sequence continues at coordinate 697,204,989 of JARQOC010000002.1, read as the reverse complement.
ATAAAGTAGGAGACAAGTCCCTGTTCCCAGCGATGTGTCACTTCTTGGGCTACTTGTTATAGTTTGACGATATCACTGTTTTATCTGTTAGACTTCTCAATGATGCACACTAAGGCTGGACAAACACGAACGTATGAAAAATCTGAGCTGCCACCTACTGCTACCTAATTTTACCTTTCCTTTCTGGCAAAAAAATGAATAGAGCTCCACCCTATTTTTAATTGCCAGTCAATGTCCAACTAGGTAGCTGAAGGCTGGTATTCTCAGCAGGTGAGGGCCCATCATTTTAGAGCCACCCCACACTAAAGAATAGCAGCTCGCAGCTGCCCCTAAAAATGGCGCATTTATCATAGCGCCATTTCCAGGCGCTTTACCTGGTTCTTTCAGTGGCTCTTGTGGGGTTGGCATGCTGGGTAATAAGGGGTTAATGCTAGATCTGTTTTGCCAGCTGGCATTAAGCCCGAGATTCTTAATGTCAGGCCAATATTAGAATCTCAATTAGTAAAAAAGACACACACATTTATATTAGAAATAAAACCACTGTATTGTCATCCATCTAATATTATCTCATATTATAGATTATAATATTATGATTATCTAATATTCTCTAATCATCTAATATCATTCTCTATATATATTATATTATATTATAATATATACATATATATATATAAATATAGTATTCTCTAATCATCTAATATTATCTAATATTATCCATAATATAAACGATAATTCACTAATCTACTCTTATAGACTGTGAGCCCTTGTGGGCAGGGTCCTCTCTCCTCACCTACTGTGTCCCCACCCATCCCTTGTAGACTGTGAGCCCTCACAGGCAGGGTCATCTCTCCTCACCTACTGTATACTCACCCATCCCTTGTAGACTGTGAGCCCTTGCAGGCAGGGTCTTCTCTCCTCACCTACTGTGTCCCCACCCATCCCTTGTAGACTGTGAGTCTTCACAGGCAGGATCCTCTCTCCTCACCTACTGTACCCTCACCCATCTGTTGTAGACTGTCAACCCTCATGGTCAGGGTTCTCTCTCTTCACCTACTGTATCCTCACCCATCCCTTGTAGACCATGAGCCCTCATGGACAGGGTCCTCTCCTCACCTACTTTATCCTCACCCATTCCTGGTAGACTGTGAGCGCTCTTAGGACCGGTCCTCTCTCCTCATCTATCATCATCGTGGGACGGGTCCTCTCTCCTCATCTATCCTCTTTCTGGATACCATCTTTATTAACCCCTTGACCCTCAAACCCTCGCAGGCAGGGTCTTCTCTCCTCACCTACTGTACCCTCACCCATCCCTTGTAGACTGTGAGCCCTTGCAGGCAGGGTCTTCTCTCCTCACCTACTGTGTCCCCACCCATCCCTTGTAGACTGTGAGCCTTCACAGGCAGGATCCTCTCTCCTCACCTACTGTACCCTCACCCATCTGTTGTAGACTGTCAACCCTCATGGTCAGGGTTCTTTCTCTTCACCTACTGTATCCTCACCCATCCCTTATAGACCATGAGCCCTCATGGACAGGGTCCTCTCCTCACCTACTTTATCCTCACCCATTCCTGGTAGACTGTGAGCGCTCTTAGGACCGGTCCTCTCTCCTCATCTATCATCATCGTGGGACGGGTCCTCTCTCCTCATCTATCCTCTTTCTGGATACCATCTTTATTAACCCCTTGACCCTCAAACCCTCGCAGGCAGGGTCTTCTCTCCTCACCTACTGTACCCTCACCCATCCCTTGTAGACTGTGAGCCCTTGCAGGCAGGGTCTTCTCTCCTCACCTACTGTGTCCCCACCCATCCCTTGTAGACTGTGAGCCTTCACAGGCAGGATCCTCTCTCCTCACCTACTGTACCCTCACCCATCTGTTGTAGACTGTCAACCCTCATGGTCAGGGTTCTCTCTCTTCACCTACTGTATCCTCACCCATCCCTTATAGACCATGAGCCCTCATGGACAGGGTCCTCTCCTCACCTACTTTATCCTCACCCATCTCTGGTAGACTGTGAGCGCTCTCAGAACAGGTCCTCTCTCCTCATCTATCATCATCGCTGAACGGGTCCTCTCTCCTCATGTATCCTCTTTCTGTACACCATCTTTATTGACCCCTCGACCCTCAACCCCTCCTCGATCCTCTGCGACGTCTTCTCTGTGCTGGACACGACGCAATCTCAGCTTTGCTTCATCAGAGACTGCGGGGAAGAACAAAGCATCCTATTCCCGTGGTCTCTGAACACTGAATGACTGAGACCAGGTAAGCCGGGAGTAACTGAGGTCACCTTTGCCATTGTAACTGCTAACTAGCGGTTACTATGGCAATGGGTACCTCAGGTGACTTCAGTTGTTCCAAGCTTACCCAGTCGCTATCCCCAAGTCTCGGTCATACAGTATTCAAAGACTGCGGTGTTATGACGCACTGCGGTCTCTAATGAAGCAGAGCTGAGAGTGGACCCTCTGCACCCCCAGCAGCTATACTGCTACCTCTCAGTCTCGTGCTACATTTACATGTCTACGTTTAACAGTCCTGCTTGTATAAAGACTGTGAGACACCAACATGTGAACATGTGAATACAGCCTTATATTGACAAGCAGCCTATAAGGTCTAACTATTTAGATGCCAGGGACAATGTTTATATGTGGTACCTAAGCGGTTAGAAATCTGGAAATTACCTTGAAGCTATGTGCACACGTTGAGTATTTGGTGAGTTTTTTTAAATCAGTATTTGTGGCCAAAACCAGGAGAGGAACAATCAGAGGAAAAGTATAACAGAAACACGTCATCACTTCTGTATTTATCACCCACTCCTGGTTTTCTCTTGCAAATACTGAGGGGAAAAAATCTCAACAAACACTCAGCATGTGCACATGGCCTTATAGTACAATATCAGCTCTATGACACATTCACATGTGTTGGTTTGGGCTCAGCCCCTCTGTAATATTGTCAGTGAGGGGAAGGGATATAGATTTTTTTAGACCTATAATATTGTGTGATTCCTTGCTGTTTCAGTCCTTGTGATGCTATTTCTTCCACCAAAAATGTAAACCATGCTTAGACCAACCTGACCCTATATGTCATTTTATCCAGTCCGGTGCTTATTGAACCCAGCAAAGTGAAGTGTCCTTCATTATGAACAGTCTTTTGTGACCTCCACAATCCCTCATCCCTCTGATGGCATCAGATAACCGGACTAGATTGCAAATATTAGCATCAGATTAATACCATGAACATGGAGGCAATGAAAGTGTGTTTGGGCGATTTAGAAAATTAACTCTAATTATTGTCAATCGCGTTAGCTTCTCTATATGTTTCTGCAGCATCTTGAGAACTCACAAATGGAGATGGTTCAGAGTTCATTGTTCAGTGATTGGCATGGCCATATTCCCAATGACAGGTCCTGATCATTGCTATATAAAGCGATGCATTCTCTCATATTACAGTATTAATCCTGGCAGGATATCCAGGTGCAGCGATCCCCGGATGAAGCTTCCACTGCCGTACTGCAGAGTAATTGATATAAATTACAGGGCTCAGGCACTGCGGTAAATCTTCAGAATGATTCTCCCATTTTCAAGCTGCAGTTTATTGCGACAAGGTCACATTTACTTGATAAAAGTGAGAGGTATAATATTTAGTCAGACCATTTACATTTATGTTTGCCATTTTTCAGGCAGCGGCTCCACTGAAGAGTTCTTTCGTCTCATGCACCACCAGTTCACGGAGAGAGAGGATATGGGAAGTGATCAGACACAGCCCAGCATGTTGTACAGGCACTGGGTAAATCATGGCTTCATGATATATACTAATAACTGTGCAGACTGGAGTTTTTTGAGGGGGGTTTACAAGTGAGTGATGTGTGAAAGTGACTCACCGTAGCAAGGTTCTGCACGTCGCGGGCGTCTGCTTCTCCTTGTCATGGAACCGCGTCCGCGGCTGTGGGGCCCTGTGGTCCAGATCAATAGGGGGGATGTCTTGAACAGTAGGGGTTAAGAATCTTCGTGACGCCACCTGCGGGTGTTCCAGTGATTTCACCGGCGCTGCTAGGCCTCCAGGGGATGTTATGCAGCAAGATGAGACGCTCCCCACAGGACGAGCGGGAGTCCCCGGGGCCAGGAGCTGCACAAGATGTTATGAGGCAGCTTAGTCAGGCTGCTATTAAGTCCAGAAATCAAACGCAGACACATCAAAGTCTTTTAGGTACCTTTACTGGTGGAAAGCAGGTACACTCAGACCGGGATAGTGAAGTTGACACTCCTGGAGGTTCACAGCAAGCAGTGTTAGGCTTCCTTCTCTCTGTACTTCTAGTGTGGTCGGGTGGATGTGGAATCCAGCCGGACCGGGTGGTACATTCGGAGGAACGTAATTCACCTGGTAACAGCACTGAGGGCACTGTAAAAGGGGTTAAGCAGGATCAGTACTTCTCCCTGGGCTCTCGTAGGTAGGTGCTTCAAGTGGAACAGGGGCTAGACTCCCTGTTAGTTGTGCTGGTTCTCTGTGGTGGCTGGGTAGCTCTCACAGCTCAGTTCCAGTAACCGGTTGGCAAGGGAAAGAGTTAAGGTAACTCTGATGTCCCTGAGAGGTGTCTTCTTTCCTCTGAACCCAATTGTAAGGGTCTCTCACTGGGCTGGTGTGCTGGTTCACGGCCTAGTATGGCTTCAGAACCGGTGGATTGCACACGTACTGCAGCTCTGCATCTGCACACACTCTGGTGTTTCTCCCTCCAAGACCCTATTTATAGGGGGAACTGGCTCAAAGTGACAAGTGGAGCTCCCCCTAGAGGCTTGGGGTGAAACCAGGTGTTAAAGGTGTAGTGGGGTGTTTGCGAGTGTTGCTTTGCTGTTACTGCTCCATTCATGTCCCAAGGAGTTCTGTGGTGCCCAACAGGTGCCAGGGTGCCACAAAAGTTTATAAGAAAAGTTCCTGACACACATACACGGATTGTCCCACCGCCTAAAGCTATATGTGTAGCGCCCAGGCTTTGGGGTACTCGGGTGTCAGGCGGCAAGCGTTAACTCTCCGGTTGTCACGGGGGATGGCGGCCGCTGGTGTGGGGTCCCCCAATTTTGATATTTAGTCACGATAAAGCACATGGATGGGGGTTGGTAGTCTCAGCCTGGTAAGCCCCATGGTTATTGGGCCCCCTGGCTAAAAATGGCAGCCCACATCTGCCCCAGAAATGGCGCATGCATTAGCTGGGCCATTAGGCACTTTATCTGGCTCATCCCGATTGCCTGGTGCTGTGAGAATAGAGTTAGTGACAGTGACAGAATTGATAGCTAATATCAAGCCCTGGATTGGTGATATATGGGTCTCTATTAGGCCCACACAATCCTAAGTAAAGTAAGTTAGTAGTTAAGAGATACAGACACAGAGAAAAGTCCTTCATTGTAAATAAAAAATACAAACACCCTCTTTTACCCATTCATTAACCCCAAACATACCTTTGTAGCTCCGACGGTAATCCACAACTGAGGTCCTCGGTGCTTCCTGGCTCTCCAACATTCAGATCTCACGCTGAACAGTGACATTAAATTGACCGCTCGGCACGAGCATCGGCACACGGTGACAGCTCTGACAGTCGCGGCTGTGAGAGTGGTGGGGTCACATGAGGTCCCAGCTGAGGTAACACAAATCTACAAGAAAAAAGACATGCCAGCGAAGTCAATGAGAATCTTAAAGTGATATGCCCACGTTCAGAATTTTTTCCTTACAGATTTTGGTGCAGACAAAATCTGCATCATGTCAATTCTTACCACAATTTTTAATTAGTTAACCTATATGGTAAGTGCTATGAAGAGAATAAATAAAAACACTAGAATTGTCATTTGTATTGTTGTTGCACTTCCATAAAAAATGCAATTAAAAACGTGATACAAAACCTTGCATGTTCCCCAAAATTGTATCACTAAAATGAGTTTTCCACACATTCTCACAGTTGTATCAGCGAAAAATTAAGAACAGTTAAAGGTCTGGGAAAATTGCAATACAAATATAAATTTTTCTTTATAAAAGATCAGAAAAACTAGTAGACACGTGACCGTAAGTATGAAAATCACATATTAGTGGCCTTGCGATGACTGCTAGACCCAGTAAACAGAGCTGATTTCTGACAGAGAATATATTACACACTCTTATAGTACACAACATGCTACAGAGCTTACCGTAATTTTATAATTAAAGGGGTTGTCCAGATTTGTGATAAAAGTCTGCAGTCACTTTAGTTGACTACATACTTAGAATTATCACAGCCTGCGCACTGCGCTCTTTCCGAATTTTCCTGTGCTGACAGCAAGAGTGAACAGTCATGTTGGTGCAAGTATGCAATTTGCATCCTCCAGGCCACATTCTGACTAGATGTGTTCTACCTAGTTCAATTCACTTGCATTTTGCAAGACCACGCATGTCTAGTTGGCATGTGACCGCACGTATGCAAATCACATACTTGTATTTTCATGACATCCCAATCTCACCACTGGCACTAGAAATTCCTGACAGCATGCAATGCACAAGCTGTGAGAATTCAGAAGTCTGCAGTCACATAGCGCAACTGCAAACTTTCATCACAAACTTGGACAACCCTTTTAATGCTCTTAACATAAATACAAATGTAGTAAGTCTTATCGTATTGGATGGCACAATACTTTAATAACATAGACATGTATCATGTAATCTTACAAGTTGTGGATTCGTACGTGTGTGTATAGGATCAAAACCAATACCAGCAAAAAAATTCATCACCAGAACCACCCGCAGTAAAGAAATACTTCACCGGAACCAGCAGTAGTACAGCAATACATCACTAGAACTTCCAAAATTACAGAAACATACCATCACAACCCTTATGCTGTAAGTACATAAATGTATCATCAGAACCACCAGCAGTACAGGAATACATCACCAAAACTGCCATCAGTACATGAATACATCACCAGAACAACCATCAATACATGAATACATCACCTGAACCACCATCAGCACATGAATACATCACCAGGACTAACCTTTGTACATAACTTCTGTACCAGACCCACCAACAGTTCATAGTACATCAATTGTAATGTCAGGTCAGACCTCATACGCATTTGTATTGTGTGGGCCTAAAACCTCTCCGTATGTCATTAACAATGGGGAGAAGATACTGTTAGTTGATTTAACTGTTATGTGCAAGAAGAGATCAACCCAGTTGAGACTCACATTGGATCAGCAATAGAGCCGTCATAGACGCACTTGACACCAGCTACCACTGCTAGGCAGTTCTTGAAGGCTGGGATGATCTTAACCTGCTCTCATTATAGGGAAGAGGGCTTTGAGAGAGCCCTTTTCAGACTGCTGTTACAGAATAGCTGATGTCTGGTGATGCGGATGATGTCAGAGTCTGGTAACAGGGGTCTATCCAACCTGAGCAACGCAGTACTGAATCAGAGTAACAAAAGGGAAACTCAGAGACAAAAGATAGGGATAATAAACCAGAAATAACCATTAACCAAAGATGAGAAACAACCAAAAGCCTGGTCATCTAGTCCACCCCCTGCTAAAAGCAGGATTCAGTAAATCATCCCAGATGGCTACTTTACACACGGCTACATTTCTAGCTTATCCACAGGTAACTTACTGGCTGCAGTGAAATCATGGAGACATTATTCCATTTGTACACAGCAACAAGATAGAACCTTGTCTCCATGATTTCACTGCAGCCAGTAAGTTACCTGTGGATAAGCTACAAATGAAGCCGCGTGTAAAGTGGCCAAGACAGATATCTGTCCAGCCTCTGTGTGAAGACTTCCATTGAAGGAGAACTCACCACCTCTCGTAGCCGCCTGTTCCACTCGTTGATCACCCTCACTGCCAAAAAGTGTTTTCTAATCTCTAATCTGTGTCTCCTCCTATTCAGTTTCATCTCATTGCTTCTAGTCTTTCCTTGTACAAATGAAAATAAAGCTGATCCCTTTACAGTGTGACAGCTCTTGAGATATTTGTAGACAGCTATTAAGTTTCCTCTCAGTCTTCTTTTTAGCAAGCTAAACATTCCCAAATCATGTAACCATTCCTCATAGGACATGGTTTGCAGACCGGTCACCATTCTGGTCTCTCTTCTCTGAACTTGCTCCCGTTTGTTTATGCTTTTTTTTTAATAATGTGTTGCCCAGAACTGGACACAGTATTCTAGATGAGATGTGACCAAAGAGGAGTAGAGGGTGATAATGACTTCACATGATCTAGACTGTATACTTCTGTTAATACATCCCAGAATTATCACAAGTAATAGGATTAGCACTCAGGGCCTAATTCCAAAGCCGCAATCTCACCGGGTTTCTCCTCTTAAAAACCCAAGAAAATCAATTGGTTGAAAAATATAACATTTCAGAGCGCTTATGGATCATAGTGTCAAATCTGATTTAGGCTTTATCTTTATAAAATCTTTAAAATTAACCAAAACTCAATCATAAAATCACACACAAAAAATATATTAAAATGTAACATTCAAAACACACATATGACAAGCCTCCGTGGGTAGGGAGGTATGAACAATCTTTCTTCCTACAATGTGACTCCGGCCGGTAAGCTGCCTGGGGAATTTCTTCCTCGTTGCTTATTTCCTCTATCCACATAAATACACACAATTTTTCTGTCTCTTTAAAATTGCATATGCTGTGCAAACATTTCATATGCAATTTTAAAGAGACAGAGAAATTGTGTGTATTTATGTGGATAGAGGAAATAAGCTAGGAGGAAGAAATTCACTAGGCTGGTTACCGGCCGGAGTCACATTGTAGGAAGAAAGATTTTCATACCTCCCTAAACATGGAGGCTTGTCATATGTGTGTTTTGAATGTTGTATTTTAATATATATTTTTTATGTGTGTGATTTTATGATAGTGTTTTGGTTACTTTTGAAGATTTTATAAAGATAAAGCCTAAATCAGATTTTGACACTATGATCTATTAGAGTGCTTCAAAACTTTATAGTTTTCTTCCCAGAACTGTGTTTGTCTTCTTTGCTGCTGCATCACACTATTGAATCATGTTCAGTCTGTGATCTATTAGTATACCCAAGTCTTTTTCACACGTGCTGTTGCTTAACCCTATTCCTCCCATTTTGTATAAGCTTTTCTCATTTTTCTTGCCCAGATGTAGGACTTTGCATTTATCTATGTTATAAACCATTCTTTTAGTTGCTGCCCACTGTTCCAGTTTGTTTAGATCTTTCTGAATCCTCTCACTCTCGTTTCCCTTCTTCTTTATTAGCTATCCATAATCCCTCTATCCCTCCTAGCTTTGTGTCATCAGTAAATTTAATCAGTTTACCCTCAATTCTTTCATCCAGATCATTGATAAAGATGATGAACAACATAGAGCCCAGGACAGAGCCCTGTGGTCCCCACTGGTGACATTCTTTCAATTGGATGTTCAGCCATTTAAGACCACTCTTTGGGTCCGATCACTAAGGCGGTTATGAAACCACCCAACAGTTGCTTTGCCCGTTCCATACTTGGTCAATTTTTTTCAATAACGATGGTATGAGAGACTTGGTCAAATGTTTTGCTGAAGTCAAAATATACTATATATATATTTTGTTTCCCTGATCCACCCAGTCAGTGATTCTTTCATAGAAGGAAATTAAGTTAGTCTAACATGACTGATTATTAACATACCCATTCAGACTCTGGTTAATCACTTCTTTCTCATCTAGGTACTTGCATACATGTTGTTTAATTTGTTCAAAGATGTTTCCTGATATAGAAGTCAGGCTCACAGGCCTATAGTTCTCTGGGTCCACCTTCTTCCCCTTTTTAAAGATAGGGACAACATTTGCTCTTCTCTAGTCCTCTGGGATATCTCCTGTTCTCCAAAGATTTTCAAAGATTATGGAGAGTGGTTCAAAAATTCCTCTGATATCTCCTTCAATAACCTGGGGTGTGATTAATCTGGGTTTGGAGACTTGAATTCATTTATGTTAGCTAAGTATTCCTTCACTAGCTTTCTGTTTATAGATAGCGTGGATTCTTCTATTCCTTTAATGGTACAGTGAAGAACAGTCAATGTTAAATTTAGTTTCTGAGAAAAAACCCTGATACAAAATAGGAATTTAAAAGTTGTTCTCAATATAATTTTTCACCCCTTCATTTTATTTCTGTAAAAATCCTATAGCATTTCTGACTTTTCTTTTAGTTTTAATATACCCTCCAAATCCTTTTTTAATGCTTTTGATATCTCTTGCATGCCTTAATTCATTACCTGCTTTAACTAATATAAGGCATTCCCAGCAACTTCTCCAAGCTGCATTGTAATCGTATTTATCCATTTGATAACATTTCTTTCTACCTTTTTAGCATGTGTTTAAGGGTACCATCACACTTGGCGACGCTCCAGCGATCCCAACAACAATATGACCTGGTAAGGATCGCTGGAGCGTCGCTACGTGGTCGCTGTTGAGATGTCAAACAGTCAAATCTCACCAGCGATGCAGCAACGATACGGCGGTCGTTGGGACCCTGTCACTCTAGGGCGTAGTATTGAGGTTGTTGGCCGTTGTCCCCGTCAAACACACCGATGCATGCTGCCCAGCGGGACCCCTACGATCAAAAAATGGCTCAGGCCATTCCGACACGACCAGCGATCTCACAGCGGGGGCCTGGTTACTGCTATGTGTCAAACATAGCGAGATCGCTGCTGACGTCGTTGTTGCGTCACAAAACTTGTGACTCAGCAGCGATCTCGCTTAGTGTGATGGGGCTTAAGTTCTGTATTTATCCATCCTAGTTTCCTTAAATGCTTCCTATTCTTCCCTCTTTTAGAGATTGTTAACAATTGTGTTTAGAGAATCTCATTTTTTTAAATTTCCCATCCTTCCTGGACATTTCTGTCCATAAGGATATCCGGCCATTAGATCCCTTCTATCCTCTTTCTGAGTCCCTTAAAATCTGCCTTTCTGAAATTAGACCTTAAAGTCTGAATCTTCAGACAAATATGCATTTACATCCAGGTACCTTATAGATGATATCTTCTCTGATTGGAGTCGTTCACTTTCTTCTCATCATCTTGACCTGACGCCATGATGATTTGTCACATCGACAGCTCATCTTTGCAGTCTTCCATATTCTCTGGTCTTCTGCAGCACATCCCAACACAGTGTATTTAAAAAGAGCAGCGTGATTATAATGCAAATCTGCCATTCACTGTGCTCCCAAATAAATACTGTAATTGCCTCTCACTGTGCTCCCTACACAAAATATGACCCACACACTGTACCTCTTATGGCGCTTGAACTCCACACTGTGCCCCCTCATCACACTCCCCCTCTTCGGCATAATGTGCCCTCCTTGCTGTGCCATCACGCTGGTCCCCCACATTAAACCTCTCTATACCCCCTGCACAAACCTAGGGCCCCACATGCCCCTTCCCGCAGGTATGTCCCTGATTGGCACAAAGGTAAAAAAGGTATGGCTTCTGGAAGAAAGGGAGGAAATAAACATAATCGGGACTTCATATATCCTCCCTATAAGATCACCATGTCTGGCGCACTGTTGGTGGAGTGCAGGACTAGAGTTTAGTACCAGGCTTGTGTCTCTCCCTATGGGGAGAAACATTTTTAGCAATATTGTGTACGTCAGATAATACTGTGTTTCTTATTCTATTATGCTGACACAGCTACATACATTATTCACTCAGAAAGTGAAATTTTTATAAGGCTGAATGCACAAACATGGAGGGATCCTGATCTGATTGGGACTATGGTAAATAATACATAGATTTCTGTAGTTTCATTACATTCAGTCTTGGCTTATGAGGACGTTTGTGGTTTCAGGCGTTGAAGGAAAGCTTTATAAAAGCCATAGGGGTCAGCCTCGGCTTTAACCTGCAAAGAACTGAATTGGAGGTGTTGCCCGTATCCGGGAAAGGTTTACACACAGACCAAGATGTGGCTCAATGATGAAGATGAAAATTGGTCCTTCGAGGTAAGAGAACATCTTGTTGGAATAGTATTATTCATGTAAGCCCAAATTGCATTCTTGAAAATCTGATTTATGGCATTGATTTGACGGGAGCTCCCTATCCAATGTGTGCTGGTATGAACTTAATGGAGCAGCAGTAAAAGGATTTGCTTCATGCCACAAAGGAACATATAAAGGTTTACTGTAATAATAATGAAGAATAATCATTCTATTTATATGGTGCTAACATATTCTGCTGTAGTTTAAAATTAAGCTCCATTGCAATTATTTCTTTAAAAAAGTAATTAAAGGGAACCTGTCATCTGATTGTTGCTGTCTGATCCACAGACTGCATAAATCTGAGTCTGAATGTGCTATTGTACCCTGGTATATTGTATTCTGAAGCGATGCAGCATATTAAGAAATCACAAACTGTGTGTCTTAAATGACTAGTGTGACAACTTCTCACGGAGAAGACATGATGCGGGAAGACAAGGAGTCCGAGGTCAAGCCAATGGAGTAAGTAAAAGACAGAGAGTGAGACAAAGATTAAAGGGGCAATCCAACAGATTAGTCAAAATGCAATTCCTAGGTCAGGACTGCAAGGGATTAGAACAGCAGCCAAGAACTACACACTCTACAGAGTTAGATAAAGCTGACAAAGGTCTGACCATTGTCAGCCAGATAAATGGCTGGATAATTATCCTAAACAGGCGACACCTGGAGGAAACCCAACAGACCTGGCTAAATTGGGTTGCTGGGCTGTCACTCACAATACTGACAGTCCAACACATGCCTGACACTGATTGGGTGGCTGAGCTGTCACTAACAAAACCCACATCCCAACAGAATGGCTGAGCTGTCACTCACTGCATCCATAGGACACTGTAAGAGTAGTGAAATCATGACGGGATGGTCAGGATAGTCTCCTTAAGGTACTGTTGAACGGCACGACATCGTCAACGACATCACTGATATGTCACGGGTTTGGAGGGGTACAAGCGACGTCGTTGCGACCTCGTTGCGTGTGACTCTGGCAAGTTGCTACGATAAATCGTTAGATCGGAGTTGACAGGTTTACCAACAACTGCGATAACGATGTCGTGGATGACTTCACCCATTCACAGCAATGAGCAGGAATCGTTTGCGGGGTTTGCGAACGATACCTGCTCACAACATCGTTGGTGAGTTGTCCACGATATCTAGAGGTGTGACATCTCACCAGCGATGTTGAAATGATGTCTGCAACGACCGCGCGCCCCCGAGATCATCGCCAACATCGTTTCAACCTTCTGACTTCACCCCTCTCTTGCTCATGTAGACTGACAGGTTTCTCCCCATGAGTGTGTTTAGGGAGAGACCAGTCAATTAAGGAGAGCAGGGCAGGGAGAAGCCATTAGGGACCTTGAACTAATGATCTGTGCAGTATAGTCCCTTGGGGGCTGTTTAGCATGTTTGTTTCTGAAATGTAATAGCTGTAAGTCATCAGGAGCTTGTCTAGGCTTTGCAGGATCCCACAGCCCATATGTCTCTGATACCTGCACCCTCTCCTCCAACTACTCAACACCTACCACAGCCTAATTTGCATCTGCAACATTCAGCTTGGTAAAGAGCTCCACGTTTGTCCTCTTGCACGTTTTGATAGCGACATTAAGGCCTGGCAGGACTTTGTAAATCCAAATGCACTGTAAATTTTGAGTTATGTTCCAGCATGATTTTTCTGAGTGGTCAAAACTGATCTATAGAGATGAGCGAACACCTCAGGGTTAGAATTCGGTTGCGTTTGCCGAATGTGGGGTGTTCACCAAACTGTTTAACGAACATTAAACGCATAGAAAACACCTTCAAATGTGTCCAAAAGCTGCCAAACACAGACAGACACACACAGATCATCTTACCTGTCTCCCGCTGCTTGCTTCCGGGTCTTCCTCTCACTCACTTCCAGTCCTGACCATTAAGCTTTCTGCATATTCACTTCACTGACTCCACAACAGCCAATCAGAGACACTCATGCTCTGTGAGAGCGTCTGTGATTTGCTGTTGCAAGTAGACTGCATTTTCACAATCTGGATGTCTTCTGTACTTGGTTGTCATACACATTAGTCTATCTATGGCAACCAAACTAACATCATTGGGTGAAAAATAAATAAATAATGGGAAAAAAATGTATAGAGCTCTGCTGTATTTTGAGTCTCAGCACAGATAAAGCACACAGCTACAAGCTACCAGTTTTACCTGCCTATTTGTACCTTGGCTGGCACAAAAAAAATGCACCACCTTATTTTTAATTGCCAGCCAACATAATACTAAGCGGCAGGAGGCTTGTAAGATGATCTGTCTGTGTGTATGTGTGTGTAGCATAACATAGAACAGAAACATTAGTGCATCTCCACTAATGTTTCTGTCCTAGTTAAGCTATATACACATCCAAACAATTACCAAACAAAACTTGAATTTCCGACTTTTCAGCAAAGCGTTTGAGTTTGAGGTGCCGATCGAACATTGTCAAATTCGGTCAGGATTTGAAATTGGCGAACAAAGTTCGGTCATCTCTATTGGCCAACATTTTTTTATGTTTATCGGGCTGCGCCACTGTGGAAATGAGATTACCCTATGATGCATTCTCTACCATCTTTCCTGTCTGCTATCCGTAAAGATTTTGAAGAACCTAGTCCTATTCACTCCATCACTAATTTCATACTGCAGCTCAGACTATGGAAATGCTCTGTGTGACATTTTACCTTCCAGTTTGGCACCCTTTCTGTAGAATTAACATGGAACATGGAATACTATTCTGTGCTGGCTTATCCAGCCGGATCAAAGATAAATTTACTGGTAGAGATTTGCCATCCTCCCTTGATGACCTGCTTTTCCCTTGTCATCTGAGTGGACTTGCATTTTAAGGGACAGTCTAAGCATAAAACGTCTGATTCCCATAGTCCTACAACCCAAAACGTCTTCAAAATCTCATCCCAGAATGACTGATCCAGAATCCATGGAGATTAGTTGGAACAGATAATTTCCATTTGACAGATCCCTGTGCCCTACTGGTTGACTGTATATTGTGATGAACAGGATCACTATGGTTCAAACTGATCCAAGCTGAAGGCCAAATGGGGAATACTTCCGACCATAGCCGAAGAGGGAGGTATCGTCTTAGGATGAATTTTTTCCTCCACTATAGATAAATTACTCGTGCCTATGTTCATTTATTACAGTTCTTCTATATTCACAGAACAAGCACTTATTGATTTTGGAGCAGTACAAATATTATGGACTACTCTCTGGCCAAAAGACTGAGAATTCCTTTAGCGTCTTTGCCGACGTCCCTCTTGCTAACCTCCGTGAATGGCTCAACAATTCCAGGTGGTCATATCCAATTCTGGACAGAGAAGGTAACAGTTCAGAACGGTGCACTATATGTTGAAGACATTTCTTTTCTAGTTTGGGCATTTTCTTATGCATTGATGCCTTTGGGACTTCTGTGGCTATGGTTACATGCTCCAGTCATTGACTGGTCACCTGACCAAATCGTCAAATTCTTCTCATAATTACTTCAAAATTCTGCCTCAACTACCTTCTCAAAATCTGTTTTCTGCCTTTGCTGCCTCTAATTTTTGTGCTTCTGTACTTTTCCGAACTTTGCAGATATCTTCTCCAGGCTGAGTGTATCCTTGCTTCTGCTTTTTCATTTTCCAACTCTACATCTGTAGGTTATTCTCTTGCCGTCTTCTACAGTCAAAACAGTTCCTGCTTCTACTTCTGATCCCATCAAAAAGTAACAAATCAACCGAGTTTTAAACTGTAAAGTGACTTGTGATCGTGAGGAGAGATGTTGGGTGAAAAGGACATGAATGCTCCAATCTGGCTTAAGACATTATGCGAAGCTATTAAAGTTTCATCTAGGAGAGGCATTAAAAAGTCATGCACCTGCCTTGGCGCAGGCAAGGTTTCACCACCTATGTCCGCTGCCCTGGCTGTGCTCCACATTAGGTTTTTCAAGTGGACCAGCGTGCCTCCATAATATTATCTGCCTTCAACTATTGAAGGACCATTATGACAAACACCTTTGTCTTGATATTAAAAGTCCTAGTCCTGTTCAGTGTTCTCCACCATTTGGGTGTTTTCTGTTTTGTTTGCATTTATCTCTGCTGGGCTTCATCCTGCTGCTTTTGAGATTCTTGTTTGTTCCAAGTCCTCACTGTCCATGTGACTTTCTGTTCACTGCATCAATGCTTGGGGTCCATGTGCCCACCTGGATTTGAGGCTTAGAGGATCCACCAGAGGTGGTGACGAACCTAATAAGACTTTGCAAAGAATTGGTGTGACACCACCTGGAATATGCAGCTCCGTCATGTGCACCAGTTCATAGAGGGGATGTCTTTAATTTGGAAGAGGTCGAAAGGTGCAGAAACTGACTGTATTTTGTTCTTCGTCTGATTCAGTAAATCACCAGCATTTCTGTTCAGTCCGCTATGTGCCGATATGAAGATGACAATCCTTTATATATCATTAAATGCGTAGGTTTAACCTACAGGAAGGAACATTATTGACAGTTCTCACCTATGAAGATCTCATGACATCTCCTCTTCCACTTACACTCGAGGACTCGGATTACTGGGATAACTTTGTCTTCAAACAGGAATTTCCCCGGTGGTGAAACTCTACAACCAAAGCTTAAATCGTTAATTTAGCCCACAAAAGTCCCTAGTTTTAGATTAATTAAACTTTCCTATAAAAGTTATAGATGTTTAGAGGATGCAAATCAACAGAGTGTGTCTCCATCCAGCATAGATTGAAAATCATTCCAGAAATTTTGTGAACATTTACCTTCCTGTCATAATATCTACATTTAAGTGTCTTTTTATTAAAAATTTATATCCTAAGTTGAATCAGAGATTAAAGGATGCCTCTCTTTACAGATCTGCAAGGATGTTCCCGTCCAACCTGCGAGACACGGCTTTATCCAAGTGAACGAAGCTGTGCAGGTAAAATCTGTGAAAAGAAAGCCATGTCAAAGCAGAGCTGAGCCTTCTTCATCTCCAGGATTGGTAGGGGTGGGAATGCATTTTTAAGTTTTACGCACCTACTGTATTTGTAACCGTGGTTTAAAGTAAAAAAGTGAAGGAACTTTCCAAAAAGTCTATATTCAATAATATCTCCTAACACTTTGCACATATAACTGCCATGAACACCTTTGTCTCCATTAAACAGACTGTAAACAAATCTTGGTGGTCTGCTCCGTAGTCATACGCGCGTCCATCTTTCTGCTACTTCTTATTACATCTTGTGTTTAGGCGGAATGAAAGGGGCAGACAGAAGACTGTGTGACTAGGATAAGGCTCAGGAGGATATTTGTAACTGTTGACACACAGATTTTAATTACCGTATATACTCGTGTATAAGCCGAGTTTTTCAGCACATAAAATGTGCTGAAAAGTCCCCCCTCGGCTTACACACGGGTATATACGGTAATTGAGCTTCCAGTAGGTTACAAATAACAGCCCCCCCGTGGTATCCCCCCCCGTATATACAGCCCCCCCGTGGTATCCAGGGCCCCCCTTGCTGCACCTGTAAAGGAAGATGTCAGTATACTTATTGCTGCCGCCGCCGCTCCGCTGCTCGGTCACCGCGCTGCTCCGGGTCTTCATGCTTCCTGTTCCTTCTCCGGCGCTCAGGAAATTACGTCATTGTTCGACACCTCACCTCGCATCAGTTGCGTTTTTTTCACTGCAACTGTCGCGATCATCGTTTACCGCTCATGTAAAAGCAGCCTTAGGCCCCTTTCACATCAGCGGTTTTCGCTGATCGCGGCAGTTGCGGTGAAAAAACTGCAACTGCCGCAATTACCGCATAACGGACGCACTTGCGGCACAGTTGCGGCAAGCCCCATGCAATGTCTATGGGGCTTGCGGTAAGGGTGCGGCAAGTGCGGTTTCGGCACTTGCGGCAGGAGCGGGCGCGAAAAAAACCGCGGTATGCCGCGGTTTTTTCACAGCCGCACCAGCCGCAAGTGCCGACACCTCACTTGCTGCACCTGCCGCAAGCCCGCATATACATTGTATGGGTCTTGCTGCAACTGTGCCGCAAGTGCAGCCGTTATGCGGTAATCGTGGCAGTTGCAGTTTTTTCACCGCAACTGCCGCGATCAGCGAAAACCGCTGATGTGAAAGCAGCCTTAGCTAACATTTTTTAAAGAAATTATAGTTGTGAAGTACACTAGTCACCAGGAGAAGCTCTAGGTAGACTACATCATCTATACATTATCCCATCAGAACTGAACTTTTGGGCTGTATTGAGAAAATCCAAAAGAAGCACACTCCAACCGGCAGATGGTAGTGATGAGTAACAATGGTGATCCAGTCCTCTGACTGGCACTTTTGTATGGATATTAGGTATATTTGCATCCTCTAGACCTAGCTTGCATACCCTTTCCCAGGGAGCATTGTACAACTTATAATTCTCCTTTAGAGAAAACCTATACACCCTTTCCCAGGGAGCATTGCCTGGCATATAATAATCCCTACTTCAACTTGTTGCTGTCCTCAAGGAGAAATATTTACCTAGATATCTGTCAAAGGCATCACACCCAGCCAACGATACTCCTGCTTCACACTGATGAGAGGCAAGAACACCAAATTTCCAGTCTGCAATTGAGTCCTTTTTGTTTTGGAGAATCATAGAAGGTGGAGTAGTGTTGGATCTATCTTGTCAAAGCAGGAGTCACCAAATCATCCCAGACAGACGTCTGTCCAGCCTCTGTGTGAAAACTTCCATTGAAGGAGAACTCACCACCTCTCGTGGAGCCTATTCTACTTGTTGCTCACCCTCACTGTCAAAAAGTTTCCTCTAATATCTAATCTGTGTCTACTCCCATTCAGTTTTATCCTATTGCTTCTAGTCTTTCCTTGTGCAACAGAGAATAAAGCTGATCCCTCTACAGTGTGACAGCCCTTAAAATATTTGTAGACAGCTATTAAGTTTCCTCTCAGTATTCTTTTTTGCAACGTAAACATTGCCAGATCCTGTAACCGTTCCTCATAGAGCATGGTTTGCTGACATGGTTTGAATATTCTGATTTGGTTTTATAACTTAAATGAATCTGTCAGCATGTTTTTGCAATGTATTTATACGATGCTGAAGAAAGGACTGTTTTGCTAATCTTTTTTTGTGGAAGAAAGGCTACTTTCATCTTCGAGCTGTAAAGTTTATGAAGGACAATAAACTTTATTCTGTTTTGATATAAAAACCTTGTGCCTGCACACATCCAAGTGCCTACCAGAGAGCAGAACCCTTACAACACACCGATTTCAGCAATGCGTAATTTTTGGAATATGTTTAGTGCAACAACTCCATTCCTGTGTATGTAAGTGTTCTATTGCTAGGTTTGTGTACTGTCTATAAAGTTGGATAAAAAAAAAACACTCCCAGAGGCTGACACACAGGAAAGACCATGTGACTGTACCCAGTTTCCTGTGTCTGTGTGTCCAGCCCAGGCCCTGGGGGTACTCGGATCACTCAGGCGCGGTCTCTGGGGGAAGTCACGGGTAGCGGTGCCTGAAGCCGTGGGCCCGGGGGATGCAGATGAAAAGAATGAGTGGAAAGAAAATCACCTGTAAGGTTCCGGTGATGGCACCGGCGCTGCTTGGGCCTCCGGGGTGATGGGCGGCAGCAAGGTGGAACTGCTCCCTACAGGATGAGCGGGGGTCCCCGGGGTCAGTGTGGTGCAGATGGAAGGAGGGATACGCACACATAAAGTCTTTTGGTACCTTTACTGGTGTTCTGTACTGGTACACTCGTCCGGAGGTGAGGGAAACACTTTAGGATTTCCACAGCGAGTAGGGTTGTAGGCCTCCTTGTCTCGGTTACTCTGCTCTGAGTCTGGCAGGCTTGGAACCTGACCAGGCTGTTGCTTCTCTCTCTCTCTCTGTGACTCTCCACACCCGGGTTTGCTGCACTGAGGGCTCTCTATGGGATTCCTGTCGTCAGGGCCCTGACTCTCGATCCCTGGCTCTCAATTGTTGGTGCTGCGGGCATCCTGGAAGCTAAACCTCCTTGTGGTGCTTGATTCTCTGCGGGCCTATTCTCTATGTCCCTGCACCCAGTGACCGGAACTCTGATGGGGTGAGTTGGTATGACTCCTCTGCCCCCTTTCTTGTAGCAAATTTCTCTCCTCTGCCTTCAAACTCTACTCTGCGTGTCTACCACTCTCTCAGGTGTTTACTGATATGGGCCTAACGCGGCTCCAGTACCAGCTCAGCTCACTCAGCTTTTCACAGTTCTGTAGTGACTGCACACTCTGGTGTTTTCGCTCCAGGATCAGTATTTATAGGGGAAACTGGCTTAAGGCAACCAGTGGAGCTCCCCCTACAGGCCTGGGGTGGAAGGTGTTGTGTGTTAGTGGATTATTCGCTGTGAGAAATCATTCAGTGTCCCAAGGGAGTCTGTGGTGACCTGGCACAGGGTGCCACATGTGCATGAGAGGAGAAGCAGCCTGCTGATGCTGCACATAGACACTTTAGATATGTATTTTCCTGATTCCATAAAGCCTATCATATCATCTGTACCTGTATGTTGCTGATTTAAGCTTGTTTTGTTGTCAACACGCTTTAAGAGAATTGTGAATGATCCGCTGCCAACAGGTTATGGGTCCAGCGTGACACAGAACCCCAGGAGTGACACAGAACCCCAGGAATGACAAAGAGCACAGAGTGACTTAGAAGAGTAATACAGCAACAGAAGCCCAAAGCAACAGATAAGATGTCCACAAGCAGGGATCACTGCAAGTTCTCAGTGCAAAGTCTCACCAATCAGAATTATCAGTCCTGGAAATTCAAAGTGAAGATGCTGCTCATAAGAAACGTTACGTGGAAATATATGCAGGACCAAGTGCCCATCCATTTCCAGATGATTGGCTAGAGGTTGTGGAGCATCTCAGGGGTATTTGAGAAGAAATTAAAAACTTTCATGTTGCTGCACTGCTATTAAGTGGTCTTATAGAAATTTATGTCACACTTGTGACTGCACTAGATGCACGGCCAGATGATGAGCTCAACTAGAATATGTCAAAGGCAAGCTTGTAGATGAATTCAAGCAAAAAACACACAATGTAAACAGCAGTAATGAATCCAGAGCAAATACAGCATTAGAGACATAGGAATTTCCTAAATATAAGCGCAATCTAAGGGAAACTCGAGAATGTTTTGTCTGTAAAAAAAGCCTGGCCACCTTAAAGCAAACTGCAGAACCTGGAATGCAAGAATGAGTCAGCTCATATGGTGAAAACAGCTGTAAAGGAAAAGTCTGCATGTGTTGAAGCTGCATTTAATACCAGTACAGGCTCATCTGCAAAGCATATATGGTGTATAGACTCTGGTGCTAGCAGCCATATGACGAATAACAAGGATTTCTTCACTGACTTTGATGAAAGCAAGTCAGAAAAGGTCATCTTAGCTAATGGTCACTATATGACTTCAAAAGGAGTAGGTGATGGTGTGGCACCCCAGGGTTCACGTGCCACAGTAACATCATCAAGGTTTAACTCCCCACACAACTCACTACACTAGCACCTCCAGGCCAGAAGGGGGAGACAAAGCTGCTCCCCTTAATATATTGTGGTCTGAGGAGGAAGTAGTTAGTTGATAGTTGACAGCTGACAGTTCAGTTTAGTGCAGGGAGCACTAGGAGGAGGACCTGTAAATGGGAGCAGTTCTGAGCTCCTGAAAGGGACCACTGACTATTTTCAGGCCTGAAGCCGAGGGTCTGAGGAAAGTAGGCAGAGAAGCGAGGAAAATTCCTGGGAGCCAGAGTAGTGCTACACTTACCCCACAGGAGCGTACAGACCGGATACCAGATCCGTGACTACACAGGTTTCACACCGCACAGTAAAACCGGAGAAGTGAAGATTCAACCGTCTTCATTAGGGCCAAAGACATAGCAACACACCAGAGTTCAGGAGTACACCCAGCAGAGGGTAGGCAGAAAGGACTGGAGTTTCCTGTCAGATTGGTACCTGGGAAGAGACACAGGCCAGCAGCCTAGCTTACGCAGCAGCGGGGCCACACACAGCACAGACAAGGAGCCAAGGACCCAGCCAGGGTGGGAGCAACCCAGCTCCTGCACAGACTCCGTGGACTGTACTCAATATTTTACTGAACTGCCATCTACAGTAAAAGACCTGGAAAACTACAAAACCGTGAGTCTGTGTAATCCTTGCGCTCGAGCCCCACTTTCCCTCACAAACTGTCATGATCACTACTGTCCCGGGGACTAGGCTCTGCCCGTGGAGAGCTGTCACATCACAGACTGCCATACATCATCCCCGGAGGTTCTGCAGCAGCGGTGGTCACCCTGACCACATAACACATGTGGTGTCACAACTCTATTCCCTGTAAATAACCCCCAACCTTTACTTGTGGGCTTAGGGCACGGTCCGGACCAAGACCGCTGTGATTCCCCGTGATACCCCGGTCCGGTACCGAGTACCCCATCCCAGTGGGCTCCACAACTACTTCCTCCACTGTCCAGTTTCCCCAGCACAAAGCAGAAAGATCCCAGTAATGGATGTTCTCTATGATCCCAGACTTGAAAGCAATCTTCTGTCAGTAAAGAAGCTTATGCAAAAAGGAAATGTAGTTACTTTTACAACAGCTGCATTATATCAAAGAGAAGCGTCACACTCTTGCAGAAGGAAAAATCCAAAATGAACTTTATTAGCTGAAATGCAAAGAAAGAGTATACAGTGCTAGACAAGATCTGCATAAGAATTGTATCCATGTATGGCACAGATGTCTTGGGCACAGAGACCCAGAAGCAGTAAGGAAGCTAGGTAAACTTGCAAATGGTGTGGAAATCAAGCAATGAAGTCAAATGATGAAGTGCCCCAGCTGTCTTAAAGGGAAAATGTCCAGAAAATCCTTTCCTAAAGTAAGCAGCACTAGATCTGCACAGCCACTGGATTTGATACACACAGATGTTTGCGGTCCAGTGAGTGTTCAAGCTCCAAACAAGAAGATATATTTCCTCACATTTAATGATGACTACTCCAGATATACAGTCGCCTACCTGCTTCACAATAAGGATGAAGTTCCACAGAAACTTGAAGAATATCTTGCCGTAACAAATTTGGAAGAATGCCAAAAGCCCTGCGTACAGATAATGGGCAGAGTATACAATAATAATAATAATAATAATACATTTATTTATATAGTGCCAACATATTACTCAGCACTTTACAATTCGGAGGGGACATGTACTGACAATATGAGACAATACAGAGTAACAAAAATTTGAAAACCATGAGGAGAGAGGTTCCTGCTCGCAAGCTTACAATCTATGGGACAAGGTGCAAACTATTTTGAAAAACAATGGAATTGTGTTCCAGACTACCAATCCATACAACCCAGAAGAGAATGGCATTGCAGAGAGAAAGAACCGCACTCTCTGTGAAAGTGGAAGAAGTATGTTGTTTAATGCGAATCTACCTACAATGTGTTGGGGAGAAGCCATCATGACAGCTTGCTATTTTCAAAACAGACTGCTAGGTAAAGCCACAACTAAAACTCCATATGAGCTATGGAACTGTGAGAAGCCTTACCTGAAGCATATTTGGAAGCAAGACGTTTATGTATGTTCCCAAAGAAAAACGTTCCAAGTGGGAATCACATACAAAGCAAGGAGTCCTTCTGGGCTGTAGCAAAACTCAAAAGGGATACAGAATCCTGCACCCTGAGATCAACAAAGTAACAATCAGCAGAGATGTAGTGATTGATGAGAACCCTGTTTTGCTCAAATTCCATGAAGTTACTTACACCAGTCATTCAAGCCAAGAAACAAGAACAAGAATCTCAATCACCAAACTCAGACAAATAAAGCAGTGAAGTCTGGATAAGCTCTGAAGCCAGCAAGGAATAAACAGAAGAACCAAGTCAACCTCTAGTCAGGAGATCAGGAAAACCAAACAAAGGTATCCCAGCTATATGCCTTTCTTATATGGTCATAACACTTCCTGAAACAGAGCCACAGACATGGCAAGGAAGAAGAGCTCTCAGAAGCCAAAAGTTTGTCAAAACTCCAGCAATGAGAGTTACAGCCAAGCAGTGGGGGCACTTCTGTATATGAGGACAACCAAGGATGTATTAAACTTGCCAGCAGTGAGAAGATTAGTGCAAGGACTCAGCACATCGACGTTAAACATCACCAATTACGTGACTTAGTGGAATGTGGTGTACTAGAGTTTGTTTACTGCAAGTCTGACAAGATGTTAGCTGATGGTATGACAAAACCATTGCCAAGAGTCAAGTTTGAGGACTTCAGAACCACAATGGGTCTAACAGGATAAGTAGTTGGAGTGTTGTAGTAGTTGTGTGGGGGTATTGGAATATGTTTAGTGCAACAACTCATTCCCGTGTATGCAAGTGTTCTATTGCTAGGTTTCTGTATTGTCTATAAAGTTAGATAAAAAAACACTCTCAGAGGCTCACACACAGGAAAGACCTTGTGACTGTACTCAGTTTCCTGTGTCTGTGCATGAGAGGAGAAGCAGCCTGCTGATGCTACATAGAGACTCCATAAGATATGTTTTTTTCCTGATTCCACAAAGCCTATCATATCTGTACCTGTTTGTTGCTGATTAAACCTCTGTTCTATTGTCAACACGCTTGAGAGTATCCTGAATGGTCCGCTGGCAACAGTAATTTATTAAGCTGTGTTCTTTTATTTACTTACAATAAGTGTTTTATCACCAGGTTATCACCTCCCAAACTAGGTGTCGCATGCCTGCTAGACCAGTCCCGCAACTAGCAGGAATTAGCATCTCATTGTCACAGAAAACTGTGGTGTTGTAAGGTGGAATTGGTGGAAGTGTGCATCCATGAAGCAGGCTGCAGTCCCTATGCCCTGCTATATCCCTGTATGGAATGTTTTTAATTTGCTAAAATAAAATATGAATTTTTACAGATACAGAGTGCCGCTTTCTTGAAATTGTGTTCTTTACACTTTCAGATTACCCAACGGTGTTCACTTGAACCTTCAGTAGTTTGGAAATTCTTTTGTAACCAATGCCATCAGTATGTTTTGCAACAATAAGGTTGGAAAGGTTTTGAGACAGCTCACTGATTTTACCTATCATGAGATGTTTTTTGTGTGGCATCTTGGTAGTGAGACACCTTTTTATAGCCCATTAGTTGAACCAGCTGATATTATTTATCACTAAGTGGCAGAATTGCTTTCTGAATACTGATAGATCTCAGCTGGTGTCATGACTTTCCATGGCTTTTTGCACCTCTATTTCTTCATGTGTTCAATACATTATGACACATCAAAGTTATGGATATCTATGGGTTGATTTCTTTGCTGAGTGAATGGTTTGTTTTCTTATTTCTATCACTGTGTATATATCCATTTATTGGGGAGGCAATGATAGAACAATTAGTAGAACATTAGCAGGCAATGAAACCTAGGCAGACTATAGAAATGTTATAAATATTCTTCAGCAGGACAATACCCAGGGATGTGATGGGTAAGAAATCCATAAATATATAATCACCATATTCCGTTCCGCTGACTTCACCTGTTATTTCCCCTCTAATGAAGGCACTGCTAGTAATTTACATTGGCATTGTGTACGTGGTGGGTAAAATGCTTCTGTATACAGAAAAGGTGGCACATCCATTACTGGAGTCCCAAAAGATGCAACATAAATCAAGACTGTTATAGTGAAATAAAGGGTTAAGTCTGCGGACTTTTGCTTTGTAAGAACCGAAAAAACCCTGATTTTTACAACATTTATGCTTACCTTCTGCATTTAATTTTAAGCATTAATACATGGTATATTCCTTTTAATACTGTGCTAATGGCCGGAAAGTTTTATTTATTTATTTACTTTTTTTTTTAATACCTCATTCATTTTCCTTAAGGGGAAAGTAGAAGGACAATATATTAAGCAAGTATACACAAGTGATCAAAATTAGAGAACACACAATTTCCTTAATGTTAAGGTCATTGTGTTGTCCTGTGGGAAAATGTCCCATCATGAGTGTATTAGCAGCATTTTAAGCTTATTTCATAAATTGAATATATTCTAATAGCACAGAATAAAAATGTAAATGTGATAAATGAAAAAGACACTGATCAATATTGGAGAACACTTTCACATACCTGCAAGTTATTGGTGTTAATCTGCCACCTGATGTTAATTTCCTTAATTATCTGACAAACTGCATGTAACTGGCAGCCTAACTTTCCAGTTTGCACTGAGTTTGCAAAAATGATGTGCCATTCCAAAGTGACTGGAACTCTCTGGCAGCAGGTTTTCCAGATAAAGCCCAAAGGGGTCATCAGTCATAGCAACAGAAGTTGATCATTCCAAGTTTGTGGTTCCTAGAATATTGCATCTTTACAACATCACAAACTTTCAAGTCCCCCCAGAAGGCTGGTCACAATCAAAAGACAAATCCAAGAGAGGACAAGATAATGTGGAGAATCTCCATGGGTAATTGTTTCAACATTGACGCTGCAATAGCTCACCAGTTCAACACTGAACAGGGTAAGGATCTGTCTTTTCATATAGTGTCACAACGTTTAAGACCATTTGGACTGAAAGCCCACTCTGCAGTGACCAAACCTCTCATTATCAGAGAGAATCAAAAGGCTAGACTCATGTTTGGTGAGGAGCATGTTGTGTGGACAAAGGAGAACTGGTCCACAGTTAATTTTATTAATGAAAGCAAGTTTAATTTATTTGGGTCTGATGGGAAACATTTTGTTTGTCTACAAACTGGGGAAAAACTAAACCCAAAGCATGTAAAGAAGTCAGTAAAAGGTGATGGAGGACGTGTCATGGTTTGGGGAATGTTTTCTGCTGCAGGGGTTGGAGCTCTCATACAGCTACATGGCAGAGTGAATACAAGTGTGTATCAGAACCTTCTTCAGCAACACATGGTTCCTTACTCACGTTCAGTACTCAATCAGCCAGCAATTTTCATGCAGGACAATGCCCTGTCACACAGCAAAATAAGTAAATCTGTTTCCTGAAACAGACAACATTGAAACAATGATATGGCCGCCCAGAGTCCTGATCTAAACCCAATAGAAACCTCTGGAAAATCTTTGGTGACAAAATTATGGCCAAGAAATCCACAACAGTCACAGAACTGTGGAAGAGACTGGAAGAAGAATGGACCAAAATCTCCTCAGAGCCGTGTGAGAAACTAGTGATGTCCTGTGGCTGCAGATGTGCTGAAGTCATTCACAGCAAAGACCTGTACAAAGCAAAGGCCTGTACACTCCTACTGATTGGTGACTATTGTAGCCTTCACAACATTTAGTTTTAATCTTTCTCTGTCTACAGTCATTGTACACTGTTCTAGTGGCATGGTGCGCCCTTATACAAAAACCGCCAAATGTTCATCAATGTAGATTACATTCTGTTACATACATTGTTCTCAGTGTAAAGGAAGTTACATGATAAGTGTATTCCCCCATGCACGGTGAGGGAGACATTTACAATTCATAGGGATCATTAGACATTTGTGAGTATGTGGAATATATAGTGACTTATCTATGTATGTCAGTCTGTTTTTCTTTCCAAAGACTAAGGTTGTTGTAACCGAAACGCGTCTGACTATACCTGCCCTACAGATGTGGAATTTAAATATATGTATGTGAGTCTGGTAATAAAGAAGATTTTGTTTACTACATGGACCAGGTGCTGGCTCTTTCTTCTTTTTATTCCCTGACTTAGACATGGCATACTTTGATATTTTGTAACATGCATATGCATAACAATGGCCTATCTTTATGATAAAACTCCTGTGGAAAAGCTGTTTCCTAGTTCTCTATTTTAACAAAGATGTAATGTGATCACTGCAGCCAATCAGCTGTAACCTGTCACCTCCCACTGGAAGAGGAGACCATGAAACTAGCAAGAACACTGACAGCAGTTTGAGAGATCATCATTCTCCTGGAGGTGAGTATGTAGGTTTTTTATGTGCACACTTAAATAGAAGTAGCGGATAACTCCTTATAGAGTATCTGCCCCTGATGTCTTTTTCAGGAAGATTCTCCTCCAAAAACCACCTGAAATAGCTCTAGGAAATGCTCAAAGGAATGAATATATGCATTTCAATGACTAGAACATATGTTCAGTGTATTTTAAGATCTTAAAAGATGGGAACTGACCACTCTTATCCACCCTCACCTACTGTATTCTCACCCATCCCTTGTAGACTGTGAGCCCTCGGGGCAGGGTCCTGTCACCTCACCTACTGTTTCCTCACCCATCCCTTGTAGACTATGAACCTTTGTGGACAGGGTCCTCTCTCTTCACCCATGCTCTGTAAACTGTGAGCCCTCAAGGGCAGGGTTCACTCTCCTCACCTACTGTATCCTCACGCATCCCTTGAAGACTGTGAGCCCTAACTGGCAGGGTCCTCACTTCTCACCTATTCTATCCTCACCCATCATTTGTAGACTGAACCCTTGCTGACAGGATCCTCTCACCTATTGTATCCTCACCAATCCCTTGTAGACTGTGAGCCCTCACAGGCAGGATCCTCTCTCCTCCTCTACTGTATCCTCACCCATCCCTTGTAGACTGCGAGCCCTCATGGGCACAGTCCTCTCTCCTTACCTACTGTATCCTCACCCATCCCTAGGAAACTGTGAACCTTCTCACCTATCACTTGTAGATGGTGAGCCTTCATGGGCAGGGTCCTCTCTCTTCACCTACTGTATCCTCTCCCATCCCTTGTATATTATGAGCCTTCGTGGCCAGAGTTCCCCTCTCCTCCCCTGCTGTATACTCATCCAACCCTTGTAGACTGTGAGCCATTGCAAATAGGTCCTCTACCCTCACCTACTGTATCCTCACCCATACCTTGTAGACTGTGAGCCCTCACAGGCAGGGTCCTCTCTCTTCACCTTCTGTACCCTCATCCCCTCGCTTGTAGACTGTGAGACCTTGTGGGCAGGGTCCTTTCTCCTCACCTACTTATCCCCATCCATCCCTTGTAGACTGTGAGCCCTCGTGGTCAGGGTCCCCTCTCCTCATCTACTGTAGACTGTGAGCCCTTGTGCTTACAGTCATCTCCCCTTCGCTGCTGTATCCTCACCCATCACTTGTAGACTGTGAGCCCTCATGGGTAGGGTCCTCTCTCCTCACCTACTGTATCCTCACCAATCCCTTTTAGACTGTGAGTCCTCATGGGCAGAGTCCTCTCTCCTCACCCATACTTTGTAAACTGTGAGCCCTAGCGGGCAGGGTCCTTTCTCCTCACCTATTGCATCCTCACCCATTGCTTGTAGACTGTGAGCCCTCACTGGTAGGATCCTCTCAGCTATTGTATCCTCACCAATCCCTTGTAGATTGTGAGCCCTCATGGGCAGGGTCCTCTCTCCTCACCTACTTTATCCTCACCCATCACTTGTAGACTATGAATCCTCGTGGACAGGGTCCTCTCTCCTCACCCATACTTTGTAAACTGTGAGCCCTCATGGGCAGGGTCCTTCTCCTCATATATTGCATCCTCACGCATTGCTTGTAGATTGTGAGCCCTCGCTGGTTGGATCCTCTCATCTATTGTATCCTCACCAATCTCTTGTAGATTGTGAGCCCTCATGGGCAGGGTCCTCTCTCCTTACCTACTGTATCCTCACCCATCCCTAGGAAACTGTGAACCTTCATGGGCAAGGTCCTTTCTCCTCACCTACTTTATTTTCACCCATCATTTGTAGGTTATGAGCCCTCATGGGCAGAGTCCTCTCTCCTCCCCTGCTGCCTCCATCCTTTGTTGACTGTGAGCCCTTGCAAATAGGTCCTCTACTTCACCTACTGTATCCTCACCCATCCCTTATAGACTGTGAGCCCTCATGGGTAGGGTCCTCTCTCCTCACCTACTGTATCCTCACCAATCCCTTTTAGACTGTGAGTCCTCATGGGCAGAGTCCTCTCTCCTCACCCATACTTTGTAAACTGTGAGCCCTAGCGGGCAGGGTCCTTTCTCCTCACCTATTGCATCCTCACCCATTGCTTGTAGACTGTGAGCCCTCACTGGTAGGATCCTCTCAGCTATTGTATCCTCACCAATCCCTTGTAGATTGTGAGCCCTCATGGGCAGGGTCCTCTCTCCTCACCTACTTTATCCTCACCCATCACTTGTAGACTATGAATCCTCGTGGACAGGGTCCTCTCTCCTCACCCATACTTTGTAAACTGTGAGCCCTCATGGGCAGGGTCCTTCTCCTCATATATTGCATCCTCACGCATTGCTTGTAGATTGTGAGCCCTCGCTGGTTGGATCCTCTCATCTATTGTATCCTCACCAATCTCTTGTAGATTGTGAGCCCTCATGGGCAGGGTCCTCTCTCCTTACCTACTGTATCCTCACCCATCCCTAGGAAACTGTGAACCTTCATGGGCAAGGTCCTTTCTCCTCACCTACTTTATTTTCACCCATCATTTGTAGGTTATGAGCCCTCATGGGCAGAGTCCTCTCTCCTCCCCTGCTGCCTCCATCCTTTGTTGACTGTGAGCCCTTGCAAATAGGTCCTCTACTTCACCTACTGTATCCTCACCCATCCCTTATAGACTGTGAGCCCTCATGGGTAGGGTCCTTTCTCCTCACTTACTTATCCCCATCCATCCCTTGTAGACTGTGAGCCCTCGTGGTCAGGGTCCTCTCTACTCACCTACTGCACCCTCACCCATCTCTTGTAGACTGTGAGCCATTGTGGACACAGTCATCTCCCCTCGCCTGCTGTATCCTCACCCTTGCCTTGTAGACTGTGAGCACTCACAGGCAGGGTCCTCTCTCCTCACCTACTGTATCCTCATTCATTTCTTGTAGACTGTGAGCCCTCATGGGCAGGGTCCTCTTTCCTCACCCATCCCTTGTAGACTGTGAGCCCTCGTGGGCAGGGTCCTCTCTCCTCACCTACTGTATTCTCACCCATCCCTTGTAGACTGTGAGTCCTCGCAGGCAGGGTTCTCTCTCACCTACTGTATCCTCACCCATCCTTTGTAGACAGTGAGCCCTCGCTGGCAGGGTCCACTCTCCTTCTGTACCTGTGTGCCTTGTATTGACAATTATTGTACTTGTCAATGGATGCTCCTTTTTCATATGTAAAGCACCATGGAATAAATGGCACTATAATTATAAATAATAATTCTTCAGGGTTTTTTTTTTGCTGATTTAATGGAAATGTGGGAATGTGGGAATGGGGGGCGTCTTTTTGAGTGTTCTTGTTTCAAAAACCGCTAACAGTTTCTTCATATATTTACTGGAAACCAGAAAAAGGCATTAAAATTGACAACCCAACAATACATAAAAACTCCCACCAAAAGCTAAAAAATAACAAATAAGTGCTAAGAAAATGAAGCACAAAATGATACAATGAGTGCAAGTCAGGAAAAAAAAATAAGCGTATTGTTGGCAGCTGATAATGCAAGATACTCCCCAAGCATGTGACAACAGAGCTTCTTTATACAGCAACAAACAGGAACAAATATGATAAGCTTAATAGATCAGGAATAAAACATATCTTATGTGTCTTAGTCTCTGTGCAGCATCTGAAGCTGCTTCTTCTCTCATTCACAAACAAAGGAAACTGGATACAGTTAAATGCTCTTCCTGTGTCAGCCTCTGGGAGTTTTTGTTATTTGTTCTAACTTTATCTACAATATACAAACCTAGCAACTGAACACTAATATACAGGAATGAAGTTGTTGCACTAAACATATTCCAACACGTTTCTTAACATATATTCCTCTTGTAAGATTTGGCAGGTCTGCTCGTCTCAAAAAGACGATGTGCGCATAACTTTATGCTGACATAACATTAGACCCTTTTCAGAAAAAAATGGCATATTTTTTTTTTACTACGCCCAGATAATACTTTAAAGGCTTTGGGCACCTTAGAAAAAAATAATTTTTGCACACATTTCTGCATTTTAGTGATTACTGTTAGACTATAAAATTGCATTAAGTCTGAACTCTTAATTTCTTCATTACTTTTCAGACTGGTGCATGTTCCATATTTTTCTCTTGTAGGATTGTCTCTTATCGTACAGGCTGGATGTGAGCTCTGTGCGTATCCAGGGTACTGATATTTTCTCTTCTTTTAAGCACATCTCTAAGACTAGAGTCACATTCACTTTATTTATTTCTCAATATTTTTATTGAAATTTTTTTAGGAAAAGGGTAGGGTGGGAAATATATAGGGTAGTATGTAGGAGATAAATTACATATTACAGACATACAGGCACACAGGAATACAGGAACATTGGGGTAGTCATACAGTTGGGTAATATAAGTATATGAGTATATCGATACAAAAGCAAAATACAAAAAAAAAGAAAACAAATAACCAATATAAGCTATTCTTATTTAACGGCAGTTAAGATATTAACTGTGGTTCGGCTAGATTTATTCGAACCTGAACACAAAATTGGATTGTTATGTTAGATCTGCATTCATACTTAAAGGGAGAAAATCAGATGCAATTTCCGAGAGATGTCTATAAATTGATGAAGTGGAGATGTTAGGTTGTGAGGTTAACGTCAATGGACCTAGTGAGATGATTTAAAGATTGTGATGAGATCCAGGGCTCCCAATTTGAAAAATATTTGTTATATGAATTATTTCTAACCGCATAATTGAATTCGTATGTGCAGTGGAAGGACATTCGGTCAATTAGTTCCAGGATTGTAGGAGACGTTGTAGTCTTCCATCTAGCAGCTAGAAGGACCTTAGCGGTTAATAAAATTTGGTTGATGATAAATCTAAGGTTATGAGGTATGTTTGAAATTCCTAATGAGAGGAGAGCCATTTGAGGAGTAAGTGTGATCTTCATATTGGTGGTTTTAAATATTAGATCATGAATCTCGGTCCAGAACCCCAGAATCTTCGGACATTTCCAAAAAATATGGGAAAGTGTCCCAGTATGAGTACACTCTCTCCAACAAGTCGGGGATATAGTATTATCCATGCGATTCAATTTTGATGGGGTCCAATACCATCTGGCCAAGAGCTTGAAGTAGGATTCTTGTATTGAGGCACAAAAAGTGTGTGAATACGAGAGGTTAATTGCCAAAGACAATTCATCAAGATCTATAGTGGAGTTTAATTCATTCTCCCATGCATTAATATATGATCATTTTTGGAGAGCTAAGTCTTCGTTCAGAAGTCTATAAATATAGTTAGTTGACCACAATGAAATTTTGTTTGGGTTATCAAATAATTCAGATATGGGTTTGGATAAGGAAAAGTGGGAGAGTGAGAAGGACGAGGAGGAATTTATTAACCTCCAGACTGTTCTATCCTTCCAAGTTAGTTTGAATTGCTCCTCTAGAGATCTGAAATCGGTCAGTCTATCATCAGTACATAAGTTATCAACATAATGTATTCCTCTTTCAATCCAGGGGGTTATGTCTATTCCAGGGATAATGAGATTTAAAGTTTCGAGAGGGATACGTTTAGGCGTTGAGCATGTGGATGTAGAAATAGTTTTTTGATGTAGGTATTTCCATGCAGAAATGGTGGCATGGATAGTTGGTGGGAGAGTAGAAATTTTTGTTGGCTTATGAAGGTAAGCCGCTATTAAGGCTGGAAGCGAGGAGGTGTTGGACAAGTCTCTTTCAATAGATGTCCATAGGATAGAGCCACTGGTATCTCTGAACCAACTCTGAGATAGTTTTATGATTGAAGCAAGGTAGTAATTGTAGAGGTTTGGTATTCCCAAGCCTCCTCTTTTCTTATGTCTTTCTAAGGTGAAAGCTGAGATCCTGGATCGTCCATTGCTCCAGATGAATTTCCTAAGTAGTTTTTGGAGTTTATTGAACCAGAATTTAGGAATCCGGAGGGGAATAGCTCTGGTTAAGTATATGAATTTAGGGAAAGTTTTCATCTTAAAGGCTACCACTTTACCTGTCCAAGATAGCTGAAGTTTAGATAGGTCAGATAAATCTTCTTGAAAGGAATTGAGTAAATTGGTGAAGTTAGTTTTGATTAGGTCGGAGAATGATTTTGTCAGGCAGATACCCAAATAAGAAATTTTATCTTTCCTCCATAAGAATGGAAAGAGTTTTTTCAGGTATTTTAAAAAGGTTGTGTCCATATTATAGTGAAGAGCTTGTGATTTTTTGGAGTTTATTTTATAATGGGATATTTTTGCAAACGTTTCTATGGTGGAAGAGGTGTAGTGAAGAGATTTAAGTGGAGTAGTGAGTGATAGTAAGATATCGTCTGCGAATAAAGTGATTTTGTGATCTTGTGATTTCATGTGGATACCTCTAATTTCTTTATTTTGCCTAATTGCTGCGGCTAGGGGTTCAATTGAAAGTGCGAATAGGAGAGGGGAAAGGGGGCATCCCTGTCTGGTACCGTTGGATAGTATTATCTTTCTAGATAAAGTGTTGTTTGAATAGATCTTAGCTGATGGATTAAGGTACATAGAAGAGATAAAATTAAATATATTACCTTTTATGCCAAATTTATTAAGAGTGTGTAGAAGAAAATTCCAATTAAGCCTGTCAAATGCCTTCTCGGCATCCAGCGCCAAGAAGACAGTCGGGTCTTTTGTGAGTTCTGTGTGGGACATTAAATTAATAACTCTTCTAGTGGCATCGGATGAATTTCTATTAGGAATGAATCCTACTTGATCAGTATTAACAAGTTTATTGATATATTTTTGTAATCTGGTGGCAATCAGTTTAGCTAAGATTTTTGTGTCACTGTTCAATAAGGAAAGAGTCACATTCACTTTAGACCGCTGCATTATGACTCTGCTTTGGTACTGTCTGCCCTTTTTAGGTGGATACAATAGTGTAGTCTACTAAGCTATTGTGTCCCCTGGAAAAAGACAACATATATTCCTATATGATTCCATGTGCCTCATTGTACTTTAATTTGGCTATAGTGAAAATAGGACTTTAGATCTTGGAAACAGTAGGTAAGGGGATGTCTCGGCAGTGTAAGGCAGGAGCCATTGATCTCCCAGCACTTGGCTTCAAGAAAATGTCACCGTAGGCGGGGCATGTGCAGATTGAGATCTTGGCTTATGATGGACCCTAAATTTAATTCCTCTCAGCCCAGGGCCCGCAGCATCACCCCACTCCTGCCCTCATCGGTGGCCTTCTGAAGTGATGACCCTGCCTTCTGTGACTTCGCTCCACCGCCATAACGCACGTTCACGGTAAGCTACATCCGGACTATAAGAAGTGTCCCCTTTTTCCACCCAAATTTTGAGGAAAAAAGTGCTTCTTATAGTCTGCAAAATATGGTAATCATGATTAAATGCAAAAATAAAATCATGCTTGAATTGGTGTTTCTACCAAGTTCAACCCATTTTAAGGTTTTTTTTGACCATTCTTCTTTTTTACTTTACTAGATGTGGGCCCTATACTATCGCATTGGGATGGCAGTAGACATAACAATGGGGGCAGGCTCAGTGGCACTGGGGGGCTGTCTTCCCCCTGTGGGGTCTCTCTGTTTATGTGTGTCTCTGTAGGTGTGTTTGCATGTACAGTATGTGTATGTCTCTGTACGTGTGTGTTGCATTGTGATGTAGCAATCACTGAGCGGGTTGGGGTACACTCGGCAGCACAAAACAATATAGACAGCAACGGAGTATTATCATCACAGTCCAATGTCGGTTTATTTTGCTTCATAAACCATTCTAGAAAACACAGGAACCATATGCTCACTTTTGACATTATCAAATGCACAGTGTACAGTTTAATTCCCCCTCGGGGTTCATACTCCCACCTCTGGCGCATTACTAATGTCCATCAGAAACAGCTCCTCACTCTGGTGGTCACCTTACTAGGGATTACCTTGACCCCCTATCTCCTGACAGTCTCTCTACTTCAGCAGGGCTGACAACGGCTAGGGTCACACCTGCGGTTGGGCATGCAGATCCTGATCCGGCTTTGAGCATTAAAAATGCTCAAAACCACATCCGGATTTGCAGTCCATAGGCTTCAATAGAAAAAACGGATTGCACTATTTGCAATCCGGTTACCACATCCGGTTTTGCAGCCTGCGGGAAAAATCATGCAGGCTGCATTTTTTAGAGTGGTTGCACAACCGGATGCGGTTTTTTTTAACATGGGCGCCTATGGGACCGGATCAGGTACGGCAAGGTACATAAATGTACCTTGCGGTAATGGATCTGGATGCGGTTTTGAAAATTGCAAAAACCCACATTTCAAAATCGGATGCGTTAATGCATACAGATGCAAAATGAGGGTTGCAATTTTATCAAAATTTAGTATGAAGGCACATGGTAAAACCACATCCGGTAATGGATTCTGTTACCGCATTGTGCCTTTTAAGTGTGACCCTAGCCTACATCAGATAACCTTGCACTCTGCAGCCACACTATGTACTCAAACAGCAGGCTTGCAGGCTCTAGGACCTGAGCTAACATCACATCCTGTCACCAGGGAGTAGTCACATGATATCAGCCTGATACATATAGGTGACAAACTAGGTTCAATCGGAGAAGCAAAGAGCTGCATGCATTTAACCCTTTTATCTAATGCTGCAAGAAACAGTGAAACCATTCACATGTTACATTGCAGAGCATAACTGTCTCTGCGCTAAATAGTATCCACTTAAAATTCAGATGATGCCATACCACAGCATGTATGCATGTATGTGTGTGTGCATATGTCTGTGCATGTGTGTGTGTGCATGTGTGTGCATGTATGTGCATATGTGTGCCTGTATGCACTTGTGTGTATGCATGTATGTGCATGCATCTGTGTGTGTACATGTGTGTGTATGCATGTGCATGTGTATATATGTGCATATATGTGTATGCATGTGCTGTGTGCATGCATGTGCATGTGTGAATGTATGTGTAAGCATGTGCATGTGTCTGTATGTGTGTGTCTGTATGTGTATGTATGTGCGTGATTAGAAGTGTATGTGTCTGTATGTGTGCGTGTGCTTGTATATGTGTGTATGCATGTGTGTGATTACCTGTGCATGTATGGGCATGTGTATGTATATGTATCTGTGGAGGTCTGTGTGTATATATGTATGAGCATGAATGTGCATGTGTGCATGTATGTGTATGCATGTGTGTATGTGTCTGTATGTGCATGTATGAATGTGTGCATGTATGCATGTTTGTGCATCTTTATGTGCACATATGTGCATGTGCATATATGTGTATGTCTCTGTGTGTGTGTGTGTGTGTATGTATGTGTGTGTATGTGTCTGTATGTGTGCATGTACGTATGCATGTATATGCGTGTATGTGCATATATGTGTGTGTCTGTATGTGTGTGCATGTATGGGTGTGTATAAATACAAGAGGGGTGGGGGACAAGAGGCGCAATAGTGCCCTATCACTAGAGACACTACAAGGTGCAGAGGTGGTGCTATGAAACCACTCACCTGATATACCACTCACCTGACTTCGACAGCGCGGACCGTGACACACCTTATTTCCCATCATCTTCATGTATGGGTGTGTGCACATGTATGTGTCTGTATGTGCATGTGTATGTGCATGTATGTGTATGCATGTGCGCATGTGTATGTGCCTGTATGTGTGCGTGCATGTATATATGTGTGTGTCCATCTGCACCCACCACCGCCAACAGCTGCTAGGAAAATCCAAAGCTCTGTCTGTGGCCAATGCAGAAGCAGATGGGGTGTGGCGCCCTCTGCCACCAGAGGGCGCTCACACCCCATCTCCTTCTGTGTTGATCTGGTATTTTTCTAGGGCTGTGTGCAGAGGTGGGTGCAATGGTGTTACGGTGGTAGTGGCAATGTCCGATGGGTGGCGATGTCCAGCGATCGGCGATATACAATATGGTCAGGCGTGCGGTCAGTTGTGCAGGCAGGAGTACGGGGTGTGAAGCATCAGTGTCCTGGCAGTCAGCGCCATGTTGGGAGACCCATCACTTGGGTGTTGGGTGTCCCAATATGGCGTCCATTGTACTTCCAGTCAGCGAGGTGGATTTTGGGATTTGAAGACACCCAGATGGAAGTGGATGATAGACATGATTAGGTATATATATATGTTTCATTGAATGATATCTCTCAAAACTACATGTTGTCCTGCGAAAAAACAAGTTTTTATTATACAACTATGTTGATGGCAGGATAAAAAGGCTAGGGCTTCTAGAACTTAAGAAGGAAAAAGAAAAGCAAAAAGAAAGAAAAAATGTCTGTGTCTCTAAGGAGCTCATCATCATCAGGTTGTGTGGGGCTGCCATATTTCCATCATTAATAGATGTCCTGTGCCTTTACCATCTGCAATTAAGAATTGTTCAGTTGCCAATAAAGCTTAAAAAATTTCCGCTCATCCCAATTGACTGAATTAAATTAATTCAGGACCAAACATGGCAGAGCTTTCTCAGGGAGAGCACGATTAATCATGTAATCTCTTCATAGCGCTTAAAGGATTTTATTTTAAGTTCTGCAAAGACGTGGGCTCCATCCTTTCTTCACACTAAATTATGCCCCAGGAGTGATCGCGGAGACGAGGAATATGTCTTTCACAAAGCTGCTTTATTTCCACTGATGAAAAGATCCACGAGAAGCAATCTGAGAATCAGCGCTTCTGCCTCCATATCTCGCCTAGAATATCCCTCGCTTCTTTATTCTGTGAGTCATTGAGCCAAATATAGAATTATCCTGGACAGGAATAACATCTATATCCTGCCTGGTGCAATACTGATGTCAAGCTGGTAATAAGCAGCGTGCACCGTGTATAGATGGCGGATCACACCAGGGTGAAATTGACCAGATAACACTATATGGAAATCTGTATATAAGCGTGACATGACTAGGATGTCAGGTGTCATCCAATATGACAGTGTTAGGCTGTGAACAGGAAAAAAAATACCGGTATGGCTGCTGTCTGGTGAGTGAGGTGGATCACTTAGAGGGGTTCATACCTTAGACTTTAGACTTTGGATTCTAACAATCAGTGACGTAACTTGAAGCTCATAGGCCCCGATGTGAAAGCTCCAACGGGGCCCCCAATTATTGCAAATCTTTAATAGCAATAGACTTTTTCTATAGGCCAAAGTGAATTTTGGGGCCCCCTAGACTCCAGGGCGCGGGTACGACTGCAACCCCGGCACCTGCTGTAGTTACGCCCCTGCTAACAATAACAAAAAGGATCTTAACAGGCAAGGGTCAAATCATGAAATGCCGTTAGCCAGCAGATATGGGGTTAATCTGCAGTGTAAGAGCATTTGAAACTAGCACTCTTAACCTTGCTGCCAATCCTCCGGTTTGAGTCTCAGAGACATCTCGGCGCGGGTTCTGTCACCGCTATGTGTATGGGGACTGGCATCTGTAACTGCACTCCCCACATTGACTGACAGCTGGCTCTAATTCTGAGTGGCTGTCAGTCGGTGCTGGGTGCAGTTAAAGATGCTGCTCTCCATACACAGAGCGGTGACTGAACCCGTGCCGTCACTTCTCCGAATGCAAGATTAAAGTTCTTTTCCTCCCGGCAGCAGAGCGCTTAGTGCAGCGGTCAGGCAGATTAACCCTATATAGCATTTTTATGCATGACAGGTTCCCTTAATATGCTATTACTTACACATATGGGGTTAAAATGCAAGTTAATAGCATTCTAAAATTGCCTGGTCGCTGCACTAAGATCCCCGCTAACAAGAGAAAATGAACTTTGTTCCTCTCAGTAGACTTGGGCTTTCAGTCTTAGGGTACCGTTACATGTCGCAATATTGCTTGCAATTTCACTGGCAATTTGCTGGTTGCAGTGAAATCATGGATACATTGTTCTATTTTGTTGCTGTGTACAAATGGAACAATGTGTCCATGATTTCACTGCAACCAGCAAATTGGCAGTGAAATTGCATGCAATGTTGCGATGGGAGCTGGTATCCCTGGTAAACAGCGGGTAACTAAGCGCTGCACGGCGCTTAGTTACCCGCTTGTTTACATGGTTACCAGCGTTCTCGCTGGTACTGATCGCTGGTGAGTCTGCCTGTGTGACAGCTCACCAGCGATCAGCCTTCAATGTCGCCAGCGATGAGATCGCTGGCGACATTGACGCATGTGACGTCCCCATTAGTGTTTGAGTGCTGTTACCTTGTGATTGTGCAGTGACTTTACGTCATGTGTGATTTACATACTTGGATGAATATGCAGACTAGTCTCATTGAGAGAAGCCGGATAAGAGTAGTCTGCATGTGAGCATAAGTAAGCAACTGCTGATTCAGAAGAGAAATACAGGGTGATTGTGACAATAATTCCAGACTTTTTTCTTAGATCAAAAAAAACTCTTTACGTTATTCTGCAGCCATCAATGTCTACAAAAACAAAGGGCTTATAAAAACCCAATGGTGCTAAATAATAACATGAAACTCAATTGCAAAACTATTTTTGTAACCTTAAATATGTTCAGTTTTTAACAACTATCCTTACCTATCCATATCCTTCCATAAAGTTTAGAAATCTTGAAGATTCAAAACTAACTAGAGAATATTGAGCTCAATGAAAATTACTTTAAAATCTTAGATACTTTTGAAAACTTTTACAGCACAATAACTTCCAGGCCCCTGGGACATCTTTCCACATAGACATGACACTTCGAGGACTAGCCAGAGGCCAGTTTTCCATTATGGTGGACAGTACACATTATTTTGTCCCATTTATATTTAGTAAAGTGAAATACAGATTGACGTGAAGCTAAACGCCCTCCATCATAAAGTTCCCTGGTTCAATTCATCTTGACTGATAAATTACATGATCGGGTGAAAGAGAAGTCAGGTTCAGAGATTTGCTGGCAAAAGATCTAAAGGTTTTAACATTATAAATGGTCAGAAGGCTTATCCCCTCGATCACATTTTTTTCACAAGTACAATAAATACATACTTATTGTTAATATACACACTATATGCCCAACATAAGTTTTTTACTTTAGTACCTTTGTATCTTTATAATCTCTATTTGCCTCTTGGTGTATTCAGCTTCACATGTCAGAATTGTTGGTCCTATTCTTATTTGGTAAAAGTATAGTTCTCAGTAGCACTTACATCTCCTTAGTTCAGCAGACCCTTGCTATGCCTGTATGTAATCCTTGGTAAATGGGAAATAAAGGCTATCTCACAGCTGCCGCACTTGCACCCTTCTGGTTCCTGTACAGGCTAGTATCCCTGGCTGCACAACACACTACTTGTTCCTGCATATAGCGGAATATCCCTAGCCGCAAAACTAGGGACCCACAACCCAAACCCGACTGCTTGAAAGGCCGACGGCTTGTATCATGTACCTTCTTAGGAAGTTTGTAAAGAAGTACAAGTAAGGCTGAAGGCACACTGTCGTGCATCAAACACTCAGGGCCGTATTTACCATTAGGCACCCGTAGGCACATGCCTATGGTGCCAGGTGTCAAGTGGGCGGCACCAGGGACAAGCTAAAAAAAGGTGTTTTTTTTTTAACCCCCTCCCTCCTCCAAACTCTTTATTAAATTCAGAATGTTTTTGGAGGGGGCCCAGGGGCGCAGCATTCATTTGCAATCGTGCCTTTAAGGCACGATTGCAAATAAATGTGAGCGCCCCTGCACTTCCGGGGTCAGTGAAGTCCATTTTGCTCTCCGCCCTGACATCCGTCCACGCGCTCCTGCAGCGTCATAGTGCGCGGCAACAGGTGATGAGTCACCACACAGCCGGCGTCTGTAGAGCGCAGGGGAGAAGAGGAGACGTCGCTGGATCTGCCTGGAATCAGCGGGAGCGGGAAGGAGATAAGGCGCTTTAGAGCTGAAGAAGCAGGGGGGGCCAAGGAGGAGAGCGGTGTGCACTGTGAGTTGCACATGGCAGGGTAAGTGCTCGGATCTGGGATGTGCATCACAGTGCATGGCAGGCGAGGCAGGAGTGAGGGGATGGATGTGCATGGCAGGCAGAGGGAGGGTTGCAGGGATGGATGTGCATGGAGGGCAGGGGTGTGCTGGGATGGATGTGCATGGGGGACAGGGAGGTGCTGAGATGGATGTGCATGGGGATGGGGGGGTGCTGGGATGGAAGTGCATGGGGGATGGGGGGGGGGTGCTGGGATGGATGTGCATGGGGGATGGGGGGGTGCTGGGATGGATGTGCATGGGAGACAGTGGGGGTGCTGGGATGGATGTGCA
The DNA here is from genome assembly GCA_033576535.1 of Allobates femoralis. NCBI lineage: Eukaryota > Metazoa > Chordata > Amphibia > Anura > Aromobatidae > Allobates > Allobates femoralis. The sequence goes on along the minus strand of JARQOC010000002.1, from coordinate 697,162,929 downwards.
TGCGAGACGTGGGTGCTGGGATGGATGTGCATGGGAGACAGGGAGTGCTGGGATGGATGTGCATGGGAGACAGGGGTGCTGGGATGGATGTGCATGGGAGATGGGGTTTGCTGGGATGGATGTGTATGGGAGATGGGGGGTGCTGGGATGGATATGCATGGGAGATGGGTGCTGCTGGGATGGATTAACATAGGAGACGGGGGTGCTGGGATAGATGTGCATGGGAGATGGGGAGGTGCTGGGATGGATGTGCATGGGAGACAGTGGGTGCTGGGATGTGCATGGGAGACGGGGGGTGGTGGGATGGATGTGCATGGGAGGGGGGGTGCTGGGATGGATGTGCATGGGAGACGGGGGTGCTGGGATATGAATGGGAGATGGGGGGTGCTGGGATGGATGTGCATGGAAGGCAGGGGAGGTGTTGGGATGTGCATGGGAGACCGCGGGTGGTGCTGGGATGTGCATGGGAGATGGGAGTGCTGAGATGTACATGGCAGACTGGGGGGGTGCAGGGATGTGCATGGCAAGCAGGGTGTGGTGCTGGGATGTACATGGGAGTTGGGGGGTCTGGGATGTGCATGGGAGACAGGGTGGTGCTAACTTGGTGTACCCCTCTGTCATGCTATACCTTGGCAGTGGAGGGGTTACTCTGGGTCTCGGTGTACCCTTCTATGTCATGTACCTGACAGTGGAGGAGTTACTCTGGGGCTTGGTGTACCCTTCTGTGTCATGCTGTAACTAGCAGTGGAGGGGTTACTCTGGGGCTCGGTGTACCCCTCTATGCATTGTACCTGGCAGTGGAAGTGTTACTCTGGGGCTCGGTGTACCCCTCTGTGTGGGGGGATGGTCTGTGTGCTGTCAGTGTGCGGTCCATGATTTTGTCGGACCCATAGACTTGCATTGGTGAGTCTCGCGCATGAATCAAATACTGTCGCAGCATGTTGAGACTTTTTTCTCATCCAGAATCTGGATGAGAAAAAAGCGTCCGACACTCGCCAGTCTGCTCTCAGACATTGTTTAACATTAGTCCGACTGCAATGCGATAAAATCACGCATTGCACTCATCAGAGTTTCACGCCAGTGTGTCCGTACCCTAATAATAAAATCCATTTAGTAATCCTACATTATGGGGGGGTTTATGGCTCAGTTAGTACACACACACCATACTTCATGGTATGGGGGGTTTATGGCTCAGTTAGTAACACACACCACACATCTCGTTATTAACCAGTTAATGCTCTCTTGTCCACCGCACTGCAGTGTCAGTAGAGGAAGACAGCAAGACAGGCAGCAACATGTCATCAGAGAGCCCCTGACCTCAAAATAGAAGATCCTCAGATCCTGGTATTGTGACATAATATAAGAATAACATTTTTTGCATTTATATTACACTATGAACCCCACAGCACTTTACATACATCATCAACACTGTTCCCACCGGGGCTCACAATGTAAATATCCTATTGGTATGTCTCTGTAGTGTGGTTGGACAAACCTACAAACCTTTTATATGTGCTACTGATAGAATGTGAGGGTAGAAGCAACATGAAACTTGGGGGGACGGCCGCTACGGGGGTGGGGAAGATTGTCCACGATGGGGGGAGAGTCCATGATGGGGGGCAGGGTCTGCAATGGGGGGGGTCCATGATGGGGGGAGGATCCGCAATGGGGCGAGAGTCCGTAATGGGGGGAGGGGCCGCTATGGGGGGAGAGGCTGCGATGGGGGGGAGGGACCACGACAGTGGGGGGGAGGAGCGACCGCTGGCAGTGCCTAGGGCAGCAAAAACTCTAAATACGGCACTGCAAACATGGAGGGGGTTTGATGCATGACAGTGATGTAAGTGTAATGTGTGTTTTTGGTTGATGCGAGTGTGGTGCGTGTGGTATGCATGGCTGTATGGATGTGAGTGTGCTGCGAGTGTGAGGTGTGAGTGCGTGTGTGCTGCATGTGAGTGTGATGCTGTCCATGGTCCTGAAGCAAACTTCAGGTCCGTGGACAGTATCTTCCGGTGTTTTTAAACTCAGCGGCTCTCAAAGCCGCTGAGTTAAAATTTGCCGATTTACCAGTACAGTAATCAATAATATGTCAGCGTTGTCACAGCAGCGCTGACACATCATTGTAAAAAACTGTGGTGTTAAAAAAAGATTAAAGTTCTAGGGCTTATTAATAATTTTAACCCCCTCTGCAATCTCTGCGCTGCATGTCAGTACAGAGCCTGCAGATGCGGCTAATAAAAGCCAGAGTATGAAGGGTTAATGTGCTGCTGTGTGTTGCCATCATGTGTACACAGAGTGTGTACACTCTGTGTACACATGGTGACATCCCACCCTGGCAGTTGAGGGGTTAATAGCAGTTTTAACCTGATCCCGGCATTTGTCGAGTTTTAGTTGCAGTTTTATAAAATCGGTCTGCTTCAGCACTGAGGGTATTGCCCATGGTCCTGTACGTAAATTGCATAGAGGACCAACGGCAGTGCTGTAGAACTGGTGAGCTGTCCCTGGTACTTACGCCTATAGGGTACGCTAACAGCATAGTACGTAGGTGTGACATGATTAGTTCACTTGTGAGGTGTATCATGAATAAGGTTGTTGCTGGGGGAAGCAATATTATAAGGTCACATATATTCAGGCTCTGAATTAGGACGAAACATCCTTCGATGTTTGTTGGAAAGTATATGTGCAATGGTCATCTATGTGCAGTAACATAGCCCTAGAGTGTGGCTCAAGTGAAGTGAACAAGGGCATAAGGTTTAAAGGTTTAAACAATATTTACGCAGTGATAGATTTCTTTTTTTATAGTTAAAGGGATCCTTTTATCAATTCTTAAACTGTTTTACTTAGTTAGACAGCATTAACATAAGCAAGTTTACAATTGACTTGCTTTTTCTATCTGTTGTCATTCTCTTGAAATGAAAACTGTGATCTTTCATAATATAAAACTTGTTTTTCATGGAGGTTGACCACTAGTGCCTGCCCGACCCTGGTGAACTTTACGCAGTGGTTACATTCCAAGAGTTAAATTGAAGAGGTTGTCTTGTCTTCAGATGAAAGTCTGTGGTCTGTGTAAATATGGTGATAACTGTGCAGACTCAGGACAAACCACTGATAGTATTACAGCAGACCCTGTGCTGAGCTTTATAGTTCTTCTAATACTATAGTTCTACTACTCACTGGATCTGTCAGTCAAGGAGGAGCAGAAAACAAGAAGTAAGGAGACTGCAGAGTTCTAAGCTCGTCAAGAGACAAGTTGTCTATTCTTGTTAGCTGAAAGACAAACAGTTGGTCAGTTATTCAGAAGACAGTTCTCTTGCTCAACTCTTCCATATACAGAAGCGCTTAGGGTACCGTCACACGTGGAGATCTCCTGGGCGATTCCACATTTGTGGCACATCTCTCTGCACTTTTGAACACAGCCGCAAACACAGAGACCACATCAATGCGCTACTGTACAGTATGTACGCTCCTGGGTAATACACCTTTTGGACGCACACATCATCAAATATGGCGCCGAGGAACAAGACAACCAATCGTAACGCTCGAGCTGCCACCAATCCACGCAGACCGGCAGAGGTAGTAAATAAGCCCAGAAACGCCTACCGGAATGGTATAGGCGACGTGTGCTGTCGCCTTTCACCTCGCTCATGAGATGTTACACAGGGCGAACAGCGTCGCCTATGGAATCGCCCGGGAGATCGCCACGTGTGACAGTACCCTAACTCTGCTGAGCAATCCTGTGTTTCCTATGAGAAAAGCTGTGAGACTTCTCTTCCGGTGACTTATATTTTTGAGAACAAAATAATTATCAGTTTGACATCTTGGATCAATATCTCCCACGATTAACATAAGTCAAAGACCTCCATACACATTAGATTGTTAGCAGAACCGATTTATGTCACCGGTTTCAGCCAATGTTAGTCTCTTGTGTATGGGGGCTTTATAATAATAATATATACATTAAGGTCATCTTCAAAATAAACTATGAATAAACTTTGTTTTCGGTCCAAGTTACTTGTTGTCTGTGTGTTGAAAAACATCAATAGTAGTAGACACAGTATAGCAAATCTCCTATGTACAAGAATGTACTGCAGGTTCCTCAAGAAATTCCTGGGAGTCATCTTGTATACCAAACAATGTGAATATACTGTATGCTTGTTATTTGGATTATATGAAGGAATGTCGATAATAACTACTCCTATGGTTAATTTCCAATCACCAAACAGGCTATACTAATTATAGTTTAATGCACATGTAACTAGCTGTGGCCAGTCGCTTGCTGTGCTTCGGTGCTCGCCGCTGCTATAGTGATGCGTCCCAAGCAGTGGCGGCGCGGAGCGAGAGGCGGATGTGCATCACCGGGAGCCATGACAACGCCCCCGCTCCCTGCGGCCGGATGAGAGATATCCGGTAGCAGAGTTGATGCGACGTGCATCTTCCGGTTACCCGGGTAACGCCCCGCCTATTTCCAGCGCTGTCGGTCACATGACATACCTAGCGGTGCATTTCAGAAGCTTGCCGGGTGGGAGTAAGACCATCTTCCAACAAAGAAGCGGGCATTTGGCCTGCGAAAAGGACGTAGGGCTCCTTCCACAAGCAGCCACCTGCTACCTTCACACACTGGTAAGATAGGGAAATCTCTGGGCACAAATGTTTCGCATATAACTAATGTGTACTTAGCTATTGACCCCATAGGAGATTTGCTATACTGTGTCCACTACTATTGATGTTTTTCTATACATAGACAACAAGTAACTTGGCTTATCACCTAGGGTATGAATTTTACTTTATACTTAATTCCGCCCCTTTGTCACCATGGAAACAGCAAAAACCCTCACCATGGCCCTAATCCATTCCCACCTTGACTATTGCAATTCTCTATAAGCGGCCTCCCCCTCCAGACTTTCTCCTCTCCAGTCCATCCTTAATGCAGCAGCCAGGATCACCTACCTGGCCAATCATTACTCAGATGCCTCCGCTCTGTGCCAGTCATTGTACTGGCTGCCCGTACACTACAGGATCAAATTCAAATTGCTTGTTCTCACCCACAAAGCTCTTCACAGTGCAGCACCCCCCCTACATCTCCTCCCTCATCTCTGTCTATCACCCCACCTGCTCTCTACATTCCTCAAATGACCTTCGACTAACATCTGCACTAATCCGATCCTCCCACTCCCGGCTCCAAGACTTCTCCAGAGCTGCTCCAAGCCTCTGGAATGCTTTACCCCAAGAAATCAGGACTATCCACAACTTGCATGGCTTCAGACTATCCCTAAAAACACATCTTTTTAAGGCGGCCTATCATACTCCCTAATAGAAGTCCTTTGTACTGTAGATAGTGAATGGGCTATCCCTCTGGACATTACTCTTCTACAAACTCCACCAAACCAAAAAGGTCGACACAGACTGTATAATGACCATCCATGTAAGCTTAGTTCTATGCCCCATTTCCTCAAGATGCCTGGACCATCAGTGCAATAAGCCCCTGTACCTTGTGCAACCCCTATCCTGTTGTAGATTGTAAGCTCTTTTGAGCAGGGTCACCTTCATTTCTTGGTTATTTATTGTATTTTCTTTGTTACATTGATTCTATGCCTATTGTTTTGTATCCAATTATTGTACTGTATTTGTTCTCTACTGTAATTACTTACTGTATTATATTTTCTGTACTCTAACCCCTACATTGTAAAGCGCTGCGGAATATGTTGGTGCTATATAAATAAAACTTTATTATTATTATTATTATTATTATAATAGCTTTATATACTACTGTTGCCAACACTGTGGTTTGTAATTGATTTTCCCCTTTTTGTGTGTTTTAAACCTGTTGGCCTGGGACTGTGCAATACCTGTTTCCTTGGTTCTTGTACTCTCTGTATGTTAAATCCATGTATTTAAAATAAAAAAAAAATGTATCACAAAATCCACCTTTTGTTTCTTTGTAAATTCCTTAGGGGATTTGCTGTGTTCCCACATAATCTACGACGGGTGTGAACAGTAAGTGTGGCGCTATGGATTGTTTTACAATCTTTTTACGATAGCAGAAAGGTGGTCAGTTGGTGCTGAGCAAGTCATTTTGGAAATCAGCTAGTGTTGTAAATTTTATATCCCCAGTATGTTCATTTATTATTTAACCTTTCGCTAAGCGTCGGCTGAAGATGGCTGCAAATTTGCAAGAAGTACTATGTGTAAATCCTGTATGTTGTTGCAGATTCCGAGCTAAATCTAATGGTGGATTCAAGGTGAAAACATTTTGATGCAAATTTGTCAAATATGGACCTTCCCGGAGGCGGCATGCTCGTAGCTGCATTTTACATATTTTCCGATGGTTGTGTGAAGTTCTCACGCAGACCGAAAATACAGCAGTGAATGTAATTTTAAGCTATCCAGCTGGGAAGCAGCCATGAGGCAGTGAAATGATGAAAAATACATAGCAATGTAATAATGCGTGAATTAGAAAACAAACATTTATCCAGTTAGATGAACATTTATAATGAATTATCCATAGCAGCAATACAGCTACAAAGTGAAGATTTTATGGGTGAATGCTGATCTCACTGGAGTGGAAGACAATAGAAGATTTATGAAAACCAGAGCGAAGAGGAGATGTCACCCACAATGCTCAGTTTGCTAACGTTCAGCAGATGAAACTGGTTACGGCAGCAACGTCAAACATATTGGTTATTGTTATTACAGAAGGCACTTCCAACAAACAGCGGTCTCTAAACAGATTATCACTGATGGCTACAGTGGCTAACAGTACTTTCAAGTAACTTTTCAGATGAATATTGTCTTCTGTGAGTAAACAAGGTATAATCTAACCATTGCGTTACTTGCAGGCTCTAATTCTTAATTTGCAGTTAACTCTGAGCCAGTGGGAAGAGACAATCTGCGATGATGTCTTCCAATCCCTTTAGAGCATACAAAGAAAGTTTGGCTGCTCTTCATCCCTTTTTTAACACGCAGAGACAAGTAGCAGCATTGAGAAAATTGTACAGCAGCGGCCAGTATACTGTAGATATGAGTTCAGCTCTGCAGTGAGGTAAAAGACTTGTTAGAAAGCTCAGTACGATCTTCTTTATGGTCCCCCATCCTAGCGCGCACACAAAAATAATAAATGATGTAACGCACCTCCCCGTCGCATCCTGCTCCCAGCACTTCACGTCTTCCTGTGTGCGATGTCACCAGTCTGTGCCAGCATCTTATCATATGACGACCACAGCACAGTGACATCATCGCCACACAACCCGATCACATGATCAGATGCCCGGGACACACAAGAGGACACTGCACAGACTGGAGGATGCAAAGTGTTGGGAGCAGGAAGCGATGGAGAGGTGGGTTAAATTGTTTATTATTTTTGTGTGTCTGCTAAAATGGGGGGCCATAACCAGGATGGGGGGTTTACACAGGATCATATAATATGTGGCGCTACCCCCGCTCATCTTTCAGTGCTGAGAGGTGATGGACAGGGGGATGCAGTGGATATTATATGAGACTAATGAGTGGGCCCACGTCATCACAAGCTGCCTCTGCAGCCAGCACCAGCCTCCTCCAACACTCTCCACCAGCACAGCCCCTCAGTCACACAGCCCCGTATAATCGGACAATAAGGTGCCCTCCCCACTTACCCCACAGTTTGGCGGAATAAAATTGCATCTTATGGTCTGAAAAATATGGTAGCTCAATTCTTCAGCTGCTGCTGATTGGTTTATTCTGTCTCCCAAAGATCGCAGTAAGGCTCAGCTCACTTTTATCCTGTGCTGAGCCATAACATCGGTGATTATGTGTTTATTATTGGACAAATTCTACTTAGGATTGACATAATTCATTTTATCATATAGTGTACAGGAAAACAGTAAAAAATATTGCAAGTGCGGTGAAATTGTAAAAAAAAAAGTGCAATTCCACAATGTTTTTAAAAGTTTATTTACCATGTTCACTATATAGTAAAACTGACCATGTAGTATGATTCCCCAAGTTAGTACAAGTTTGTAGACACCAAACATGTATCATTTCTTTTATTATTTAACTAGATGGCAGCCCGATTCTGAAGAATCGGGTAGTCTAGAATATATATATATAGTTTATTTAGTAATAGTTAGGGGAGTGCGGTGAAATTAATTGTGTGTGTACAGGTGGCTCAGGGGTCAGCAGTGAGTGCGGTGGCTCAGGGGTCAGCAGTGAGTGCGGTGGCTCAGGGGTCAGCAGTGAGTGCGGTGGCTCAGGGGTCAGCAGTGAGGGCGGTGGCTCAGGGGTCAGCAGTGAGGGCGGTGGCTCAGGGGTCAGCAGTGAGTGCGGTGGCTCAGGGGTCAGCAGTGAGGGCGCAGGCTCAGGGGTCAGCAGTGAGGGCGGGTGGTACAGGGTCGTCAGCAGTGAGGGCGGTGGCCTCTGAGGGTGTCAGCAGTGAGGGCGGTGGCTCAGGGTCAGCAGTGAGGGGGGACGGGTGGCTCAGGGGTCAGCAGTGAGGGCGGTGGCTCAGGGGTCAGCAGTGAGGGCGGTGGCTCAGGGGTCAGCAGTGAGGGCGGTGGCTCAGGGGTCAGCAGTGAGGGCGGTGGCTCAGGGGTCAGCAGTGAGGGCGGTGGCTCAGGGGTCAGCAGTGAGGGCGGTGGCTCAGGGGTCAGCAGTGAGGGCGGTGGCTCAGGGTCAGCAGTGAGGGCGGTGGCTCAGGGGTCAGCAGTGAGGGCGGTGGCTCAGGGGTCAGCAGTGAGGGGCGGTGGCTCAGGGGTCAGCAGTGAGGGCGGTGGCTCAGGGGTCAGCAGTGAGGGCGGTGGCTCAGGGGTCAGCAGTGAGGGCGGTGGCTCAGGGGTCAGCAGTGAGGGCGGTGGCTCAGGGGTCAGCAGTGAGGGCGGTGGCTCAGGGGTCAGCAGTGAGGGCGGTGGCTCAGGGTCAGCAGTGAGGGCGGTGGCTCAGGGGTCAGCAGTGAGGGCGCAGCCTCAGGGGTCAGCAGTGAGGGCGCAGCCTCAGGGGTCAGCAGTGAGGGCGCAGCCTCAGGGGTCAGCAGTGAGGGCGGTGGCTCAGGGGTCAGCAGTGAGGGCGTGGCTCAGGGGTCAGCAGTGAGGGGCAGCTCAGGGGTCAGCAGTGAGGGCGCAGCCTCAGGGGTCAGCAGTGAGCGAGGGCAGCAGTAGGCGCAGGGGTCAGCAGTGAGGGCAGGCTCAGGGGTCAGCAGTGAGGGGGCAGGCTCAGGGTCAGCAGTGAGGGGCAGGCTCAGGGTCAGCAGTGAGGGCGCAGGCTCAGGGGTCAGCAGTGAGGGCGCAGGCTCAGGTCACAGTGAGGGCGCAGGCTCAGGGTCAGCAGTGAGGGCGCAGGCTCAGGGGTCAGCAGTGAGGGCGGCTAGGTCACAGGGCGGTCAGGCAGCAGTGAGGGCGCAGGCTCAGGGGTCAGCAGTGAGGGCGGCAGGCTCAGGGGTCAGCAGTGAGGGCGCAGGCTCAGGGGTCAGCAGTGAGGGCGCGTGCTCAGGGGTCAGCAGTGAGGGCGCAGGGGTCAGCAGTGAGGGCGCAGGGTCAGCAGTGAGGGCGCAGGGGTCAGCAGTGAGGCGCAGGGGTCAGCAGTGAGGGCGCAGGGGTCAGCAGTGAGGGCTCAGGGGTCAGCAGTGAGGGCTCAGGGGTCAGCAGTGAGGCGCAGGGGTCAGCAGTGAGGGCGCAGGGGTCAGCAGTGAGGGCGCAGGGGTCAGCAGTGAGGCGCAGGGGTCAGCAGTGAGGCGCAGGGGTCAGCAGTGAGGGCGCAGGGGTCAGCAGTGAGGCGCAGGGGTCAGCAGTGAGGGCGCAGGGGTCAGCAGTGAGGGCGCAGGGTCAGCAGTGAGGGCGCAGGGGTCAGCAGTGAGGGCGCAGGGTCAGCAGTGAGGGCGCAGGGGTCAGCAGTGAGGGCGCAGGGTCAGCAGTGAGGGCAGCTAGGGGTCAGCAGTGAGGGCGGCTGAGGGGTCAGCAGTGAGGGCGTGCTCAGGGGTCAGCAGTGAGGGCGGTGGCCTCAGGGGTCAGCAGTGAGGGGGTGCTCAGGGTCAGCATGGGGCTGTCAGGGGTCAGCAGTGAGGGGGTGGTCAGGGTCAGCAGTGAGGCGCTCAGGGGTCAGCAGTGAGGGCGGTGGCTCAGGGGTCAGCAGTGAGGGCGGTGGCTCAGGGGTCAGCAGTGAGGGCGGTGGCTCAGGGGTCAGCAGTGAGGGCGTGGCTCAGGGGTCAGCAGGGGAGGGGCAGCAGTGAGGGCCAGGGGTCAGCAGTGAGGGCGCAGGGTCAGCAGTGAGGGCGCAGGGGTCAGCAGTGAGGGCTCAGGGGTCAGCAGTGAGGGCGCAGGGGTCAGCAGTGAGGGCGCAGGGCTCAGCAGTGAGGGCGCAGGGCAGCATGAGGGCGCAGGGGTCAGCAGTGAGGGCGCAGGCAGGGTCAGCAGTGAGGGCGCAGGGGTCAGCAGTGAGGGCGCAGGGTGCAGCAGTGAGGGCGCAGGGGTCAGCAGTGAGGGCGCAGGGGTCAGCAGTGAGGGCCAGGGTGTGCAGCAGGTCGAGTGGGCGCAGGGTCAGCAGTGAGGCGCAGGGGTCAGCAGTGAGGGCGCAGGGGTCAGCAGTGAGGCGCAGGGTCAGCAGTGACGCAGGGTCAGCAGTGAGGGCCAGGGGTCAGCAGTGAGGGCGCAGGGGTCAGCAGTGAGGGCGCAGCTGAGGGTCAGCAGTGAGGCGCGCTAGGGGTCAGCAGTGAGGGCGTCCAGGGGTCAGCAGTGAGGGCGTGGTCAGGGGTCAGCAGTGAGGGGTGCTCAGGGGTCAGCAGTGAGGGCGGTGCTCAGGGGTCAGCAGTGAGGGCTGGCAGGGGTCAGCAGTGAGGGCGCTCAGGGGTCAGCAGTGAGGGCTCGGTCCAGGGGCTCAGGGCAGCAGTGAGGGCTCAGGGGTCAGCAGTGAGGGCCAGGGGTCAGCAGTGAGGGCTCAGGGGTCAGCAGTGAGGGCTGCAGGGGTCAGCAGTGAGGGCTGCAGGGGTCAGCAGTGAGGGCGCAGGGGTCAGCAGTGAGGCGCGCAGGGGTCAGCAGTGAGGCGCAGGGGTCGCAGTGAGGGCGCAGGGGTCAGCAGTGAGGCAGGGACTGAGGCAGTAGGAGGGCGGTCAGCAGTGAGGGCGCAGGGGTCAGCAGTGAGGGCCAGGGGTCAGCAGTGAGGGCGCAGGGGTCAGCAGTGAGGGCGCAGGGTCAGCATGAGGCTCGGGGTCAGCAGTGAGGGCGGGTCCAGTGAGGCTCAGGGGTCAGCAGTGAGGCGCAGGGTCAGCAGTAGGGCTCAGGGTCAGCAGTGAGGGCGAGGCTCAGTGGTCAGCAGTGAGGGCGCAGCTCAGGGGTCAGCAGTGAGGGCTCAGGGTGAGCATAGCTGGGGTCAGCAGTGAGGCTCAGGGGTCAGCAGTGAGGCTCAGGGGTCAGCAGTGAGGGCTCAGGGTCAGCAGTGAGGCTCAGGGGTCAGCAGTGAGGGCTCAGGGGTCAGCAGTGAGGGTCAGCAGTGAGGGTCAGGGTCAGCAGTGAGGGCTCAGGGGTCAGCAGTGAGGGCTCAGGGGTCAGCAGTGAGGGTCAGTGTCAGCAGTGAGGGCGCAGGTGTGTCAGCAGTGAGGGCGCAGCCAGGGGTCAGCAGTGAGGGCTCAGGGGTCAGCAGTGAGGGCTCAGGGGGTCAGCAGTGAGGGCCAGGGGTCAGCAGTGAGGGCGCAGGGTCAGCAGTGAGGGCGCCAGGGGTCAGCAGTGAGGGCGCAGGGGTCAGCAGTGAGGGGCGCAGGGGTCAGCAGTGAGGGCGCAGGGGTCAGCAGTGAGGGCGCAGGGGTCAGCAGTGAGGGCGCAGGGGTCAGCAGTGAGGGCGCAGGGGTCAGCAGTGAGGGCGCAGGGGTCAGCAGTGAGGGCGCAGGGGTCAGCAGTGAGGGCGCAGGCTCAGTGGTCAGCAGTGAGGGCGCAGCCTCAGGGGTCAGCAGTGAGGGCTCAGGGGTCAGCAGTGAGGGCTCAGGGGTCAGCAGTGAGGGCTCAGGGGTCAGCAGTGAGGGCTCAGGGGTCAGCAGTGAGGGCTCAGGGGTCAGCAGTGAGGGCTCAGGGGTCAGCAGTGAGGGCTCAGCAGTGAGGGCTCAGGGGTCAGCAGTGAGGGCGCAGGGGTCAGCAGTGAGGGCGCAGGGGTCAGCAGTGAGGGCGCAGGGGTCAGCAGTGAGGGCTCAGGGGTCAGCAGTGAGGGCTCAGGGGTCAGCAGTGAGGGCTCAGGGGTCAGCAGTGAGGGCTCAGCAGTGAGGGCTCAGGGGTCAGCAGTGAGGGCTCAGGGGTCAGCAGTGAGGGCTCAGGGGTCAGCAGTGAGGGCTCAGGGGTCAGCAGTGAGGGCTCAGGGGTCAGCAGTGAGGGCTCAGCAGTGAGGGCTCAGGGGTCAGCAGTGAGGGCGCAGGGGTCAGCAGTGAGGGCGCAGGGGTCAGCAGTGAGGGCGCAGGGGTCAGCAGTGAGGGCGCAGGGGTCAGCAGTGAGGGCGCAGGGGTCAGCAGTGAGGGCGCAGGGGTCAGCAGTGAGGGCTCAGGGGTCAGCAGTGAGGGCTCAGGGGTCAGCAGTGAGGGCTCAGGGGTCAGCAGTGAGGGCTCAGGGGTCAGCAGTGAGGGCGCAGGGGTCAGCAGTGAGGGCTCAGGGGTCAGCAGTGAGGGCTCAGGGGTCAGCAGTGAGGGCGCAGGGGTCAGCAGTGAGGGCTCAGGGGTCAGCAGTGAGGGCTGGAGGGTGCAGAGCAGGGCTGGAGGGTGCAGAGCAGGGCTGGAGGGTGCAGAGCAGGGCTGGAGGGTGCAGAGCAGGGCTGGAGGGTGCAGAGCAGGGCTGGAGGGTGCAGAGCAGGGCTGGAGGGTGCAGAGCAGGGCTGGAGGGTGCAGAGCAGGGCTGGAGGGTGCAGAGCAGGGCTGGAGGGTGCAGAGCAGGGCTGGAGGGTGCAGAGCAGGGCTGGAGGGTGCAGAGCAGGGCTGGAGGGGGCAGAGCAGGGCTGGAGGGGGCAGAGGAGGGCTGGAGGTGGCAGAGGAGAGCGGAGGCAGGGTGGCGGAAGACTTACTGGGCTGTTGGCGGGCGGCGGGCAGCGGCAGTGCTGTTGGCGGTTCCGGAGGCCGGGGGCGGAGTGTGGGCGGGGCTAGCTGGGTGATGGAGGAGCGTCAGCCGGTCTGTGGAGAGAGCGGCAGGACTGGGAGCTGTGCCGGCGGAGGCCCCACACTCGTTCCGGGCCGGTTGGCGGATGTTGGTGGGCGGTGAGCTGCAGGGCTGTGGGCGGGATGTGGGCGGCCGCAGACGGGGCTCTGTGCAGGGCCGGTGGCGCCGCTCGTGGGTCTGGTGCTTCCGGTTCCGGAGTTGGACACAGGAGGGAGGCCATCACGGAAGCGGAAGCGGATTTTGGGCGGAAGTGGCCTTCGGGTTTTATATAATAGAAGGGAATCTGACCCCTCCAAATCGGTCCCCAGCCTCTAAAAACCTGTCCCTGCAGCTTCCTATAAGGTTTCAAGCTATCATTCTCTTTCCCTATAGCTATTCTGTAATGCGGAATAATCACATTTATTACCTGGCAAATCTGCGGCTTCTGAATCCCCGAGGAGTCACAGTGGGTGTTCCCTCTGGCTCCTTATCGCCGCCTCCACTGTTGTTTTACACGCCCCAATGGGCGTGAAAATGAATGTTGATAATCCTGTGTCGGATCGCTGGGCGGGCTTAGCCGGAATGACGCAAATCGCCTCATTTCCGGCCCTGTGATGTCGATAAACCCTTTGGGTGTATGTACGGACCTCACTGCGCATCGCGCACGCACAAGGTGTTATTTGCGTCATTGCGGCTAAGCCCGCCTGGCGATCCGACACAGGATCATCAACATTCATTTTCACGCCCACTGGGGCGTGAAAAACAACAGTGGAGGCGGCGATAAGGAGCCAGAGGGAACACCCACTGTGACTCCTCAGGGCAGCAGAAGCCGCAGATTTGCCAGGTAATAAATGTGATCTGTAAAGGGAAAGAGAGGGATAGCTTGAAACCTTATAGGAAGGTGCAGGGACAGGTTTTTAGAGGCTGGGGACCGATCTGTAGGGTCAGGTTCCCTTTAAGTGGTAAAAACATTTCAAAAAGAAAAATAATAATGACATATTTATTGCCATTTCCAAGACTTGCAACATTCTAATTTTATGGGATCTGGGACCATGTGATCTCTTATTTTTTGCGGCTTGAGCTGACTTTTCTAATGACACCATTTTTGGGTAGATGCAATATTTTTATCACGTGTTATTGCATTTTATTGCAATGTTGCGGTGACTAAAAAAATGTAAAGCCGGAATTTTTCTTGTTTTTCTTTTACGCAGTTTACTGATCAGATTAATTTATTTTATATTTTCATTGAGCAAGTCTGAACACGGCAATATCAAATATGTGTATTTTTTATATTTCAGTTTTATTTTAAATGGGGCAAAACTTTTTTTTTTTACTTTTTATTGTTTTTACTCATCTTCTTAGGGGACTAAGCTGCCATCGTCCAATCGATTGTGCATCAGCCTCAGCACTTCTGATCATCTCCTCAGGCAGTGTTCACAATCAGTCATCAGCTGACCCTTGGCTGTCATAACATCCTATTGGCGCAATGTGACAGGGCTACCGATGGGAGTGGGGAATGGCTTGCTCCCCGCTGGTTCGTGTAAAATCCCGCTGTCAGAGATTGACAGTGCAATTTAACTAGTTACCGATCAGCTGACATGCGCAGGAAAAGATGTAAGCTCAGTTTTCAGTCTGTACTGAAAGGGTTGAAAGAATTACCTACAGCGGTGTTTGAAATGTTGTGAATCCTTCAGAATTTTCCATATTTATAGATAAATTTGACCTAAAAGGACATAAAGAGCCAGTTCAAACAAATGAGTGAAAAATATTACACTTTGTCCTTTTTTTAATTAATGAAATTAACTCAATATTACATGTTTGTGAGTTGCAAAAAGTAAGTGAACCTTTGAATTCAGTATGTCTATTGAAATTGTTGATTCATCCCACAGATAGGCTTGGAGGAATTTTAGCCCATTCCTCCCAACAAAGAGGCTTCACCTCTATTATGTTGGTTGGCTTCTCACATGAACTGCTCACTTCAGGTCTTTGGACAACATTACTGTAGGAGTAAGGTAAGGACTTTAATGTAGCGATGCCAAAACGTAGCGATGCCAATAACTTTCTTTTGTAGAAACACTTGTGTGCTTCAGGTCGTTGCCTTTCTGCATGACCCATATTTTCTTGAGATTCAGCTGATGGACAAATGTCCTGACATTTTCTTTTAGTATTTGCTGGTATCATTTAGAAACCCGATGAACTGGAATAAAACCACACTTGGGCGCTTCTATAAGTAAATTCACAAATACAGCAGGAGAGGACATATTAATCCTCCAAATGCCAAGAAAAAATAGGATATAAATGTACAAAATTACTTTGTACAAATGTGATATATGGCAATGGCTGGATGTCAGCTGTGACCTTATGGTAGAGAATATCTCCCAACAAACAGACTACTAAAGTCTATAAACTTACCTGGGATACAATCTTTGTATGTACTGATCCATAGATAGATTTATGAAGGAACAGACGGCACTCACTGGAGTCTTTTGTGTGATTTTTATTCCTTATCCGGAGGTTGCATCAGTGCAGGCAGGGGGAGTGGACGATGCGGACGACAGTTCACTGTTTCGCGCTATTACTGCGCTTTCATGGGTCCTTCATGAATCTTAATAATGATGCTCTAATTGCTATAGATGAGCAGCACCAGTGAGCAGCGTAAGTCTCTCCAGGGTTTAACAGCAGGACCAAACTGGTCTCGGGAAGTATTAACAAATTGGTGTCTGGCTTTCTTAATTTTGTACTGGATTGAGACTTGTTCCATAGATACCCGACAGGACAAAGATAATTCGATCCGCGCTGCTGTATATAATGACAGACGTCCTCGGTATTGTAAAACGGCAATCTTTATTCCTATGCGTTTCAAGGTCGCCCCGACCTCTTCATCAGGGATACATTAACAGAATCTGTTTATGTTATCAGATGTTATCTGTTAATGTATCCCTGATGAAGAGGTCGGGACGACCTTGAAACGCGTAGGAATAAAGATTGCCGTTTTACTATACAGAGGACGTCTGTCATTATATGCAGCAGCACGGATCGAATTATCTTTGTCCTGTCGGGTATCAAGTGACCATCCACGAGGTGAGGGATCCTGCGGCAGCGGTTCACACACAGAAATCGGTTGTGAGTCGCACAACCAATCCAGGTGAGTAGTTCTTACACTGCATACAATTTATTGCATAAATCGATTAGACCCATTGCACCCTTGTCTAGCTCCTTTTTACAGATTGTTCCATAGATAGTCACTCACTTAATATTAATCTAATGAATATTATTTTTTAGGTGAATATGTCTGTTACATTAGGTTAACCCTTACTCTCAATCTCCTGGCTATATTCCTAGAACCAGTGGTCAACTAAGTTCCTCTTTTCTCACAGACTCTGTCTACCTTGAGAAATACCTGATACTTCCTGTACAGATAATCTTGTAACATGCTTTAAATATATGTTGCACACATAATATGATGCTCTAGTTCTAGACTATTTCAGGTTATAATCAATACAAATGATTGATAATCAATAATACCATATTAATAAGCAATACAACCATACTGGTAAATCTTTGAATATCTTCATAGATTGATTCCGACAATAAAACCATCTCCTTGCTGTATAGAAATCTATAACTAAGTAAAATGCATACATTTCCAGCAAGTTGAATCCCCTATGAGGAGCGCCAAAGCGCAATGGTTTTGTAACTTCTTTTAAGCCCAATAAGCAACAACAAAACTTCTGAGGTCCTCAAAAATATCCTTTGTTCTTGCCATGAAACACTTTCTAAAGCAGATGTTATGAAAATCAAACTTTTATAGATCCCTGTCCTTTAAAAAAATAAAAATAAAAACAAAAAAACAGGTCGCACATTCACACCCGATTGCCATCCTGTTGAATGAAAATACCAGTCTTTAATTTCACCATCAAATGATCTGCTAATCCTATAGGGTTTGCATACTTTTGCCAATGACATATGTAGCATTGGAGAATCTTCCATAATAAAGACACCCCAAAGTTTAATATAATTGACTCATTTCTTTGAGTTGGTTCTCTTTATATACCTTTAGGACATGTGTGAAAATCTGTTGTTGTTTTAGATCAAATTTAGGCAGAAAAATTTGATATTTTGAAGGATTCACAAGGTTTCAAGCTCCACTGTATATAGTGTTGTGCAGAAACATTATTATTATAGATATAAATTGTTCTTTCAAAAAGTTGAAAAATACTCTCAAAAGGCAAGGGAGTACTCATGCCATCTGAAAACAAAGGTTTGGTTTCCAGAAACGACAAGCAATCTATAATCTAAGAATTGTGATTGGCGATAATCACTATCACGGTGGAGTTTCAACCTCTGGAACCCCACTGATCACCAGAATGGGAGACCCTGGTCTTTTGCTTCCCTTACAGGTTGAACCTGTTGAACTGCAATCGAGCGAAACAGCTGTTGTCCTCACACCACCTGTTTTTTGTCTTCTCCTCCCCCCTTGCTATTCTGGTATTGTCCACCAGTTTTATACTTTTCATGAAATAAAGTTTTTAACTACAGCAGTGTGCCACAGCTTCCTTAATCACTTTGATTATGACCAAACATTTAAATTTTAGTTTTGTCAGACCACAGGACATGTCTTCAAAATATAGGCCTTTGTTCCTGTATGCATTTGCAAAAATTAATCTGGCTTTTTAATGTTTCTTTTGGAGTAATGACTTCTTTCTGCCAGAGTGGCCTTTCGGCCCATATTGATACAGTACTCGTTTCACTGTGGATAATGACACAATCTTACCAGCTTCCACCATCATCTTCACAAGATCTTTTGCTTTTGTACTAGGGTTGATATGCACATGTCGAACTAAAGCACTTTCATCTCTGGGACACAGAACCCCTTTCCTTACTGAGCAGTATTATGACTGAACATTCCCATCTTGTTTGTACTTGCTTATAATTGTTTGTACAGATGAAAGATGCACCTTCATGTATCTGGAAAATGCCCCCAAGGATGAACCATACTTGTGTAAGTCCACAATTCTTTTCCTGATATCTTGTCTGATTTCGTTAGACTTTCTCATGATGCTACACAAAGGCGCAGTGTGTTTCAGGTGTGTATTAAAATACACCACAGGTGTGTCTCTAATTAACTCAGATGTTGCCAATAAACCTATCAGAAGCTTCCAAACAAATGACATCATCATATGGCCTGTCCCAAATTGTTTAAAGGCATAGTAATCTTAGTGTATGTAAACTTGTGACTTTGCAAAAAGTAATAAAAATGCCTTAAAACATTCTCTCTCTCATTATTCTGGCATTTGGCAAATATTAATAATTATGGTAATCCTAATTGACCTAAAACGGGAAAGGTTTATTCTGATTTCATGTCAGATAGTGAGAAAAACATGCAAATGCTTCTCTTTATATAGTGTATGTAAACTTCGGGGTTTCTACTGTAAATTATATTACTTAGGCCCCTTTCACATCAGCGGTTTTTGCTGATCACGGCAGTTGCGGTGAAAAAAATGCAACTGCAGCGATTACCGCATAACGGCCGCACTTGCGGTTCACCTGCGGCAAGCTCCATAAATGTCTACACTGACATCTATCCTGCTGATTGTGGTATTCTACCGTCATTGTGCAGGATCATATTCATACCACTCCTCCTTACTATTAATATAACCTCTTTGTGTCCACTTTTTTCACCTGTGTCTCTACCTAATTTATTATTGGGATACTTTTACCCTTCATTTTTTTGTGTTTCAATAAAATCATCATAATTTATGGACCTTTGACTCCATTTTCATTTGTAAGATGTATATTATTATTGAGATGGTCCACTCAATGAGATTGGGCACTCAACATCACTCATTTGTTAATGTATATTTGCTTGGCTTATATTGATTTTGAGTTATAAGGAATAGTGAGCAGGACGTAAACAATCTTCTGTATAGCGATTAAGATACAAGTGGAGGGGATTGATTAAAGTGTATCGGGAGAAAGCTCAGTATGGATATTGCATATAACACAGAGACTCATTTGTTACTTTTGCTAGTTTGATCTTAAAGAATCTTGAAAAATATAATGGTGCACTTTACATACTTGAGGAGTTTAGTTCTATCTTACGGGTTAAGATTCCTATACGTGATTTTTTTTTTACTTCTTGGGTTCTGTCTAAAGTTTAGGTGAGAGCCACTAATTTTCTAATATCAAATAATCAATTAGATTAATATTATCCAAAAGCACCAATTTCTTTGGCATGTGATTACCATCTCATATGGTATGGGAGCCTCCTGACTGTCTCCTAATTACATATGTTAGGGGACAGAAGGATTGGACAGTTGAATTTCAATACATCTGATCGGTTTATTCACAGGGGAGATAAATGTTATGCACGTATCAATTTACACAAGGGTACAGAGAGAAATAAAGCTGCAACCACATCCTATTGGCTCCTGTAGAGACTAGAATATCCCCAGGCAAACAACTAGAAACCACAGCTCGGACCTGGCTCCCTAAAAGGCCATTGAGCTGTTTTTTTGTTCCTCACGAACCAGAGGAGAGGTCACTACACACAACTAATCAGGATAAAGAAAGTGTACAGGGGTAGACAAAAACCAAAGGTGAGAAAACTTAAATGGCATGAACAAGGGGAAAAAGGAGAATAATAAATACAAGCAATGATAACCTCCTAAAGGTATAGGGAGGACAAGTGAGAAAACACAGAGTAATAACAACACTGGTTTGTGCCTAACAAGCAAAATCCCTTAGGTACGGGGCTGGAACTCATAGCAGAAATTCATCTAAAAATATAGCCAGCAGAGAAGGCTGGTGAAAGGTGGGTATAAATAGCCCCTCCTGGGATGGGAAAGGACAGAGACAAAATAAGAAAATGAGAATATCTGACTAGCAGCAACACAAAGGAGAAAAGCAAAGATCAAAGAGCCATCAGCATTTGGAAAGAGACTGACCGGGCTGTGACTCATCAGGGAAAGAAACCAATGATGCAGCAAGAGGCCACCAGATCAAGTTGTGAGGCATGACAATAGGTTATTCTGGCAGCAACTTATGTCCCTCTTTAAATACACAAGATATACAATCTCAGCCAAGCCCAGCATGTACAGTACATATATGGGACTTTGGGCAGATAATTTTTGACCAAATAAACATTTGACTGACAAATTTCCAATGTTTATGTACATCTTTTATTCACACCATTAACCCCTTCAGTCTAAAGCAATTTTTCACATTTTCACCTTCATTTTCTTTCCTCCTATTTTCTCAAGAGCTATAACTTCTTCATATTTCCTTCAGTATACCATATGAGAGTTTCTTTTTTCAATAGGCAAGTTGCAGTTTTGCCTGCCTTCACTTATTTTACAACAATTAGAGCAGTGGCGGACCTTGAGCCTGGAGGGCCCTGGTGTAGCAGCTGCTGGTTGAGGAGCGGGGGGGGGGGGTGCTAACGGATGTTGGCGAGGAGCGTGGGGGGTGCTGTACGTGATGCGGCTCCTACATGCGGCGAGCCGCGCATTGCAGTCCTGGGAGCCAGGGCAGCAGAGGAGGGGCGGGATCAGTCAGGGGAAGCATGAAGCTTCCCTCAGTTAACCTCCTCTCCTCTGACACAGGGTCATGGGGGTCGGCTGGGGGCCCCCCTGCAGGCTTGAGGGGCCCCCTAGCCGGTCGGGGCCCTGGTGCAGCTGAACCAGCTGCACCACAGTAGGTCCGCACCTGAATTAAAGGAAGTCAGAGCTGCAGCTGTGACTCACTTTCTATTTATGTTTGATTTTTCTGAAAACTGAGAGAATGATTGGGCACAGGGCTCCCATGATGTCACAACGTCACTTAAGCCCTAGGCGAGCAAGTTTTGGCACCACTGTAATGGAACCAGCATTGGCCGAGAGTATAAGTGTTTTTATTTTAATGGGGGAAAACATGCTGATTGATCATGGGTTGTCTGAGTAGTGGACAAGCCCTTTAATCCTTCAGGGCAGTATGAATACATCAATATTAAACTTACATTTTTTTTTTTAGTAGTTAAAAAAATTCCAAACTTCGCCATTGTCTGAGAACTATAACCTACCTATTTTTCTTTTGATGGAACAGAGAGGGCACCTAATTTCTCTGGTGTTTTTATTGATTGCCATATTTGGGTACATACAAAGTTTAGGTAACTTTTTATTGCTTTTTTCCCTTAGGAAACTTAAGCACACAAATATTTGACTCCAATACTTTTGTATAGCAGTAAATGAAGGTCAATGAAGCCCAACCTGTGGTTGGATGTCCCACCTACTGTACTAACCCAATTGTAGCCTTGCAGAATCCCATCGTTGGGAGTTGATGGGAGCCAGGTCGCACCTGTACTGATGAAAGGTCCACTTAATTGCAAAATGTAAATGGCTAAAGAACAGCAAGCGGTTCTGGCTCTGTTCACACTTCTGTTTCTCACACTCCACACTGAGGTTTCTGTCATGCTTTTGAGTTTCACACGCAGCTCGGGAATTGACCAGCTTTGTTCTCATTAGTGATTGGGTAGCAGGAATTAATCTCTGCATGACTCCTGATTACCTCTAGGATCACATGTTTGGTAGACCAATCACAGTTGTTTCCTGCCTTTTTAAGATTGTGGAATCCATTTTCTCATGCTGACTATAGCTTCTGTTTTGCTTCAGCAATATTGGTCCTTTCTTTGGTGTTCCAGTAATCTGGTATCAGTTGCGACCAACTTGTTTGGTATTCAGTGGAAACTTCCTTGTATTTTTACTCCAGCTTGCACTTGTTTTCTCCCTTATCACTTGTTATATTTTCCCTGTGTGTGCGTGCTGTAAGCTTCTGTTTTGGTATGCCCCTGTCTGTCTTTATCTGTGGGTTCCTTAACTTCTCAGCTCTGGAGGAAGGGGAAGTGGGAATCAGTTCAGGGCTGTATAGGAGCAGGGCCAGGGTGGAGACTCAGGCCTCCCCACCATCAGGAGTACTCCTAAATTAGGGATAGTTTAGGGCTCTCTGTCTTGAGGCATCCTGATTTCCCTTTTCCCCACAGTCCCAGTGACAAGTCACTGTTGTCAAGGGCAGGTACCAACCACTCAGCTTTCATCTGCTACATGTGGAGTGCGCTCAGATCCCAAGCCTTCTCCACACATGTGGACTCCAACACAGACCAATCGTGTCATTAATAATACATATTCTAAAGAAGGTTGATGGTCTTGTTATTATGAGCAAAGCGGGCGACAGTTGTTTTTCTACAGAGGCACTGTGTGACAGAAAATATTTATTCCTCTAGAATGGATTGGATACAATTATGCCTGAACATATTAGATCCATCCAAATGATCGTCATGTTTTGGTTGACAGAATTCATTCTGCCGCTAATAAATAACTCATTTTCAATAAAGAGTGAATTGTAGCCGCGTATAATATGAAACTCAAGGGCATTCAAAGCTGTAAGTGTGAAAACTACCAGTAGATGATTGCAAAGACATTACATGATTATTATTATTATTACCATTACAGTTGGGTTCTTTTTCTACAAATACAATTTCTTCAGAGAGCGGCGCCGCAGTTCTCACATTTATCAGGTGTTAAGTAAGCTTTCTTGTAAGTATTGTTTCTTTAATGTGTTTTTAGCTTCATTAGTTTGCCACCTTTATGTTAATGGTTTTCTGCTTTCCAATTATCCACGTCTCTTCAATCAATCTATTTCGCTAGTTCTCAGCTCATTTATATTCTCTTTGAATTTTTATGAGATTTTGGGAATACAAAAAAAGCAAAAACAAAATGAGTTTGGGAGATCGTCATTATTGCTCATTTGGGGGTTCTAAAATGTTCTGAACTAATTCAAGTAGTAGTAGAGGATAGCCATAGTATGTTTTATGCCTTATTCTACAAGGCCGAACTGTTAGTATGTAGTCTACTTGTTATGGAACCTACGTTAAAGGGAAGCTGTCAGCTTGTTTTAGCCCTCTAACCTATCACTACCTGTCCCTGCACCTTGCTAGCTCATCCCTATCTAAGGTAAAACTGCAAAATAATGTTCGAGTAAAACAGTTTATTAACTTACATTTTCCTACGGTAATGAAGCCTCCAAGCCAGGGCGTAGACTGAGATGGGTGGTCTCCGGGTCTCCATTCTCCCCCTCCCTGCTCTTATCACGCCCCGCTGGGTGTCATCATTCCATCTCCTGCACGCCCTCTATTTTGAAAATCTCACCTCCTCCTCCTGCATATGACATGCAGCTGGACATTATCTCCGATCCGGTGCATTGTGGGGGCTTATACGGTGTATAGCCCAGGTTCAATATGCGCACTAAGCATGTGCCAGACTGGACCGTACAGCCCACACACCCGCACACTGCGCAGGTCCGGAACTGATGTCTGGCTGCACGTCATTCTATGAGGAGGAGGCAAGAATTTCAAAATAGGGGGCGAGAAAAGAAGGAATGTTGAACGAGGTGTGTGAGAGCAGCGAGGGGGAGAGAATGGAGACACGGAGACCACCCTTCTCAGTCTACGCAGTAGCCTGGATTTCTCATTATCATAGGAATATGTAAGTTATTAATCGATTTTCTCAAGCATTATAGCTTAGAGAGGGATAGTTAGGGATGTGCTAGCAAGGTGCAATGACAGGTAGTGATAGGATAGGGGTTAAAAACGAGCTGACAGGTTCTCGTTAAATGATCTATTGGTTGATTTTGAGTGTCCACCCTCCTTTTATACAGACGTGTCCACATAATATATACTGTATATATACAGTTGTGGCCAAAAGTATTGACACCCCTGCAATTCTGTCAGATAATAGTCAGTTTCTTCCTGAAAATGATTGCAATCACAAATTCTTTGGTATTATTATCTTCATTTAATTTGTCTTCAATGAAACGTGATCACGTGATCGCTAGCGGCCAGATTGCAAGGTCCTAGGTGTACTGCCAGGATCTTGCAATCTGGCCAATCAGGTGGCCGCTAGCGATCACGTGGTTGTGACGTGTCGCCATCTGATTGGCCAGATCGCTACCGGCCATCTGATTGGCTGGAAGTCACAGGTCCTTGTCTGGTGATCGCAGGTCTTCTGGGACGGTCCCGGTGCAGGTGTCGGACAGGTGAGTATGTAATTTTATTATTTTTAACAACTTTTATTCACTTTTAGGGTACTTTCACAGTGTGTCTATAGATCTTAAGATCAAAAGATACTCGGAGAATAGCGAGTACCCGAATACCGCTACTATTCGGCGAGTTCCAAATAGTAGCGAGTATACTCGCTCATCCCTACTCTATACCTGTTCATTAATATGATTAATCAATTATGTGCAATAATATAATCTATAGGCAATGCTTATTGTGGCACTGTACAGAGTATACAAAAAATGACAAAGTTACCGGGTATTTTGTCAGTGCTCTGTGGCTCAATGGAGATTTGACCTCATTATATGAGACAAAGGCCTTGGACAAGCCTGTTCAGCAGTGCATGGAGGGCGCTCAACCTTGGAGCGCTGCCATACAGGTTTTGTCAGGTGACATATGGATGCTTATAGGAAGAATTTCTTCATCCATGTAAGGCTCAGTAGAGCATACCAAAATTCTAACATTTCTGGAAAACTTCAGTAATCAATCCACCAATGCCCCATCAAACTCAAAGAATCCATATCCAGTCAGTTATATTCAGTGCTCTCCATAAATGAGTACACCCCCTTTTGAAAAGTAAGATTTTAAGCAATATCTCACTGAACATGAGAACAATTTTCAAAATTTTGATATGACTGAGTTTCATAGAACATTTTTTATCCTAAATCACAAAAGGGAAGTAAATAATATGACTTTCATTACAACATCTTCAGTTTTATTCAAAATAGTTGATGTAAAAGTGAGTACACCCCACATTAAAGACTACTACATCTAGTATTTTGTATGACCTCCATGATTTTTAAGGAATGAACGAGTTGGTGACATATCATAACATCTATCTTTTTCCATGTTCATGAATGACCTCTTTTAGAGAAAGGATACTGGATGGGGAGTAATGACAACCTTTCTCTTTATAATCCCTCAAAGGTGTTTCAATTAGGTTAAGATCAGGAGACACTTGGCCACTGAATCACCTTCAACCTGTTCTTCTTGAGAAATGCAACAGATGGGTGTTTTGGATAATTGCCAGCAAGAGAAGGGAGCGATGTTAGCATCTTGTCTTTCATTATAGAGCAGTACACCCCAATTATGAAAGGGTGTTCACATTTATAGAGATATAGTTTTGTTATTTTTAATTCCTCCCTAAAAATTATTTCATTTTGTTTATCAATTGATACATATAGACTATAGGTGATATTAACTCATTCACTACAATTGACAAAAGTTTACATCATGGTTGGAAAGAGGTTCCCACAAAATTACGTAAACGTACATCATGGCAGGGCTGCCACTAGGAATTTCGGTGCCCCTGACTGACAAAATTTTGGGGCCCCCTGAGACTCCGTCCAGCCTCAACCTGGCTCCGCCTCCACCAATGCCCCGCCTCCACCCATACCCCAACTTCCACCCATGCTCCGCCTCCACTTAAACATAAATTATATTTATAGTGAAAAATTGGAACAGCACCAAAAATTACCTCAAATTATGTGCAAAGCTTTCTCAAAAAGCAATCCAGATAGTTCCTTACAAGAGTAAAAAAGGAAAAACAGCCAAAAAAATAGAAAAAATTGGGCTTTATTGCCCAATGTGTGGCTACTCCATATAATATAATGCATCCCCCCATAGCCTTCTTTATTGTATAATGCACTCACATAGTCCTCCATATAGTATAGTGCACCCTCATAGTCCTCCACATAGTATATTGCTCCCCCATAGTCCTCCTATAGTATATTGCGCATTACATAGTTTCCCACCAGTGTACTCATTGATTAAAAAAAAAAGTAAATACTCACCTCTCTTCTTGCTGCTCAGGTCTCCTCATCATCTGCTGGGTTTCAGAAGGCAGACAGCAATGGCCAGAACTCTGTAGAAGAATGATGCCAGCAGAGGCAGCCGGGACTATAGGAGTGACATCCGCAGGGGGCTACCATTGATACACACACCTCGTACATACGCGGCTCCTCCTCCGTACACTTTGTACACTCGGTTCCGCTCTGTACACCTCGTACACACGCGACTCCGCTTTGTACACCTCATACACACGCGGCTCCGCTCCGTACACCTCATACACACTCGGTTCCTTTCCATACACCTTGTACATATGCAGCTCCACTACCTACAACCCGCACACTCGCTGCTCCGCTCTGGATGCACTGTGCACGCGGTTCCGCTCCGGACGCCCCGTACACACACGACTCTGCTGCAGATGCCCCATACACACGCGGCTCCACACACTCTGTACACAGTCGGCTCTGCTCCACATGCCCTGTACACACTCGGCTCTACACGCCCCACATACACAGCTCCGCTCCAAGCGCCCCGCATACGCACAACTCTGCTCCGTATGCCCCATGCACACATGGCTTTGCTCCGCACACACGCACCTCCATCCCGCACACATGTGGCTCTGCTACATCCACATTGTAAATCCCTCCCGACCTCACACATTAACTTCACCTCATCCAGCACCATGACGACCAGCATGGTGGAGTCCTGCTTACACTAAAGAGCTGATCATTTGATCCCTGACTCCTCCCCTCAATGTGGCATCATCAGAGGTCCTGTAAAAGCAGGGCACAGAGTGGCCACTCCCACCCTCCCGTCTGTCCTTAGCCTGTGCCTTGTATTGTGATTAGTCCCTTTCCTTGTACCTGGGTCCTGTGCTACTGGTTGCTTGTCAGTTCTTCTCATCCAGAAACAGACAGATCTCCAGTATGGAGGCAGACCCAGCTGAGTCCCCTCTGCTGCTGCTGCTGATGCTGATCATGGCATCATCCATCTAGATAGAACTTCAAAGAGGCCCACACTGAGCCTGAATTAGGTGAGTGAGCTCCTCCCCTCCACACAGTGCAGGAGAGGTCACATGACTCACTCTCTGCACTGTGAGTGGAGCTCCGTCCTCCCTCCTGAGCTGCTGTGAGGGGGTGTGACCGGCAGTGTGTCGGCTACTTCTCAGTGCACTGCGGGAGTTGGGACATTTTACCTCCCAACCGGACAGAGCCTGCAAATCAAGACTGTCCCTCTGAATCCAGGATGGTTGGGAGGTATGGCCACGCCTCCTGTGTCACGGCCGGCCCCCCTGTCCCTGATCCAATGGCCATGTCCCCTCCAGCCAGGACTGGGGCCCCTGACTCCAGGCAGAGCTGTATATTCCTAGTGGCGAGCCCTGCATCATCGAAATCATGCGGGCACAGAAGCTGTGTCTATACGATAACCGCCTAAGTGGTAGCCAAGCTCTGGCTCTCACAGCCAGAAACAGATCCTAAGCCAGTCCCCCTTCTCAGCTTTACACTGTGCCTCAAAAGTAATTTTCAACCATGTATGGGATATTGGCAAATTCAGGAGAGATTGTGCAGCAAATTATATGGCTCATTTTCTAATATTACCCTTTTAGAATATTAAAACTTTGGAGCAAAAGCAACATTTTAGTGGAAAAGTTTACATTATTTCATTTTCACAGCCAATGTTTTACAATTCTGTGAGTCACGAGAGAGTTAAAATTTCTCACTACATCCCTAGATGAATTTGTTGAGAGGTGTAGTTTCCAGAATGGGCTTACCTGTGAGAGGTTCAGGGCTGTCTCCATATTTTTGTGGGTGAAAGAGTCTCTGTGTGCCCCTTTAACACTCTGTCCCCGTCTCTCCTCGCTGCTGCACGTCCACACCTTAAGCCGCACCCCAGGTTTAGACAACAGAAAATAAGGAAACATTTCTTCCTATTAATTGAAGCTTCTCTGTTGGTGAAAAAGGGAGAGGTTATTAGCGCTAGTTTTAATGTACTAGGTTAAAATATAGAATAAATAAATCTATAGTTATATATGACTCACACAGCTCTGCTACATGCCTATAGACATAGATGGCTCTGATACATGCACATGTAGACACACAGCTCTGCTACATGCACACTACACACAGGAGTAGACACACACATCTCTACTTCTTGAACATGCAGATACCCACACACAGATCTACTACATGAACATACAGATACACACAGCACTGCTACATGCCCGATACATGCACATACAGATACACACACAGCTCTGCTACATGGACACTGCATACCCAGCTCTTCTACATGTACAATAGATGCACATTCAAACACACATAGCTCTGTTACATGCACATACAAACACACACAGCTCTGCTAACATGTACAATACATGCACATACAAACACACACAGCTCTGCTGCATGCACAATACATGCACATACAAACACACACAGCTCTGTAAGATGCACAATACATGTAAGATACACACACAGCTCTGCTACATGGACACTACATAACTAGCTCTGCTACATGTACAATAAATGCCCATACAAACACACACAGCTCTGCTCACATGTACAATACATGCACATACTAGTCTGAAATGATATCCACAATCTATTCTTACCAAAATGGCGCTCCAGAATTCAAATGGCACTTCTTCCCTTCGGAGCCCTGCCATGCGCCAAAACAGTAGTTTTCCACCACATATGAGGTATCATTGTAAGCAGGAGAAATTGCTCTGCAAATTATATGGTGCATGTTCTCCTATTACCCTTGTGAAAATACAAAATATGGGGCTAAAAACAACATCTTTGTTGTAAAAATACAAAATATGGGGCTGTACCATTTTCTAATATAACTCTTGCAAAAAATTGGGGATAAAACAACTTTTTTGTCGTAAAGTCAACATTATAAAATTCTGTGATGCACCTGGGAGTCCAAGGTGCTCACCAATCATCTAGATAAATTCCTTGAGGGTTTTAGTTTCCAAAATGGGGGTCACTTGTGGGCGGTCTCCACTGTTTAGGCACATCAGTGGCTCTCCAAACGGCATATGCTATTCCAGCTAATTTTGCATTTCAAAAGTCAAATGGCGCTCCTTCCCTTCTGAGCTTTGCCAGGCACCAAAACAGTAGTTCTCCATCACATATGGGGTATCGGTGTACTCCGGTAAAATTGCACAACAAATTGTATGGTGCATTTTCTTATGTTAGCCCGTGCCCATACAAAATATGGGGTTAAAACAACATTTATGTGGTAAGAATTTCATTTTTTATTTTCATACCTCAACTTTATAAATTTCTGCGACTCACCTGGTGGTTCAAAGTACTCACCACACATCTACATAGGTTCCTTGAGGGGTCTAGTTTCGAAAATGGGGTCACTTGAGGGATTCTGCTGTTTAGGCACATCAGGGGCTCTTCAATCACAACATGGCGTCTCCTTTCAATTCCAGCCAATTTGGGGGCTAAAGTAACATTTTTGTACTAAATTGTAAAATTTTCATTTTTTCCTTCCACATTGCTTTTGTGCCTGTGCAGCACAAGAAAGTTTAATAAACTTCTTGAATGTGGTTTTGAGTATCTTGAGGGGTGCAGCATTTAGAATGGTGTCACTTTTTGGTGGTTTTTGTCACATAGGCCCTTCAAAGTCAATTTAAATGTGATGTGGTTCTTAAAAAATGGTTTTGTAAATTCTGTAGTAAAACTTTGAACCCTTCTAACTTCCTAAAACAAAAGATTAAGTTTCCTAAATTGTGCTGATATAAAGTAGACATGTGGCAAATGTTATTTATTAACTATTTTGTGTAACATTACACTGTGGTTTAATAGCATAAAAATAAAAAAATAGTAGAAAAAAGGAAAAATAGTACTCCAGCACCATGAAGATAAAAATGAAAACTTAAACATCAAGTTGTCTGAAACATGTGAGGTTCCTGCATGTTTGAATCTATAGTTTGTTCTTAACAGCAATTGCTTAACAGAAATTTGGATTTTAAATGGTTTAAAATAAAATGAAGATTGAATTTTTATCCTCATGGTGCTGGAGTACTATTTTTCCTTTTTCCTACAAATTCCCTGTAGGAACATATTCCTGGCATCAGAAAAAGGACTGCATCACTAATTCATGGTGTACGGTAGGCTGAAAGTTTTTTCTTTCATTACATATTCTATATATACATGGCCGCAGAATGTAGCGTTTTTGCGGTAGAATATTTTACAGACAAAATCCTGATGCGGCGCAATACATCAAAACGACGCATTGATACCAATTGTGCCGAATAAGTACACAGTTGAATGTGTAGCGCCCTGCTGGTCAACGCACTACAAAAGGGTACTGCAGCGCAAACAGAAGTTGCAATATTCTTGTCCTGTTAGGGGATATTTGAATTCTGAAGCTCCCCACCACATACATACACCTAGAGACAGGGGGCCAATTGGACAGCCCGCTACCTGGGTAACCGGTGCCTGTGGGAGGAGAGCTAGGGTATATAGTGAGTGGGAAAAGAGTGGGACGTCAGAACCTGGGAGTGTGAGAGAGCGGAGAACAAGAAGTAGTAACGGGGAGGGCACCTCAACCTGGTGGCCCAGACAGGGAGGGGCAGATAGAGGGTGACTAAACAACCCTGGTCCAGTCCAAAGCAGGGTACCGGCTCCGAAGCGGTGCAGAGGTCCATCCCTGAGCCGCAGATACCAGTGTGATCAAAAGCTTCTTAGGAGCACAATCCGCCCAACATACGCACGGTCCCCACCAGAAACACCAAACTGGGTTGGGTCCCTAGAGCGAGAAGAAGGTGTCCTATATCACCCAACATGAAAGAAAAAAGAAGCAATGCGCCACATGGTGAAGCCCTGTTTTGATTATGTGCCAGAGGGGAGGTGTTGTGCTCAACTGGGTTTGTTGTGCTGGGTCTCCACACAATACGAGTGTAGGCAGGAAGGGAGCTTCTGGTATAGAGGGCTTCTTGTGCAGTCAGGTGGTGTGGTTCCGTGATAGGAAAGGGGCGTCGTTATATGACGTCACCACAGGTCCTGGAGTTCAGCTTTACGCTGACAGCATGTTTATCTAAGGTCTGGAGAATTGCCAATGCTCACAGCTGCTGCTCCAACCGCTCTCTCAGAGGGAGATAGAAAGTTATATGTGCAAAAGAGGTTTGCCCAACAGGCCTGGTTCACAAGTGGGATTCATGCAGGGCAGCGCGAGGAAGAAGGAGTGTGCAGAGGTAGGACAGTGGAAGAGAAAAGAAGGGACATAGCTGGAGCTTCGGATAGACATTGCCTACTGCCAGGGCCACCCAGTCTACTACCCTGGTTGTAAAAACAGCATACCCTGTAAACTGCAGATTACAGGAGTAAAAACCCGTGCAGAGCAAGCAAGTGTCTGTGTTTCCTTCCTGATGAACTGTGACATTCCAGTCTCACAGCAGAGAGTGCGCTATCCTATTCCACCATTTTACCCTTACAGCCCCGGGGATTGAACCTGTAGGGAGCCATAACACCTTGCTGCCGCCCATGACCCTGGAGTCCCCAGCAGCGCCAATGCCATCACCGGATCTACAGGTGGCGCTACAACAAACATTAACTTTATTCCCCATCAAAACTCCCCTTTTTGTCACCCCAAGGGCACAGGCTCGGGCACCGACATCCTTGCATCCAACCGCCCGAGTCGCCAGACCCTTGTGGGCCTGACAAATGCGGCTGAGCCGGATGAGGATTTCATTTCACACTGAGCATGCCCAGAGTAGTTTGAGCTTGTTCAGAACAGTACCATCTCTCCCTCTCTCTGTCTCCCTGGACCCATGATGGAAGAAATTCCTGTGTCTGTGGTACATGCGTTTTTGCATGCGTCGACAGATGCTGATGCATGCTTTTTCATCCTGATCAGGACAGAATGTTGCAATCGGTTTTCAAGCTGTAGCCATAAAAGTCTGACATCACCAGATTTTAAAATACTTATTAAGCAGTCTTCCTATTAGTGTCCCCTGACACTTTGCTCAAAATACACATAGTGTCATGGCGGCATCTGGCTCTGTTCACATTTCAGATTTTGACACTCCACACTAAGGTTTCTCTGATGCTTCTGAGTTCCACAGGCAGGCTTGGGCATCGACCAGCTGTGTTGTCAGTAGTGATCGGGCTAGCAGGAGTCAATCTCTGCATGACTCCTGAACTCTTGATTACCTCTAGGATCACATGTTCTGAGAGATCTATCACAATTACTCCCTGCCTTTTTATGATGGTGGGACCTGGTTTCTGACGCCAGCTATAGCTTCTGCTTTGCTCCAGCAATACCGATCCTTATCTTGGTGTTCCAGTCATCTGGTATCAGTAGTTGCTTGTTAGGTGCTTGCTTTTCTTGTTGTATTATTAACTCCAGCTTGTTCTTGTGTTCTCCCTTATTACTTATTGTATTCTCCGTGTCTGAGTGATGCGAGTTTGGGTTTATGTGTTGGTTCATTTACTTACCAGCTCTGGGAGGAGGGGGAGTGGGAATCAGCTCACAGCTTTACAGGAGCAGGGTCAGGGTGGAGACTCAGGCCTCTCCACCATCAGGAGTACCCCTGAGGTAGGGAACGTTCAGGGCTCCCTACCTTGAGGGGCAGATTAGGCACCCCTGTTTCCCTTTTCCCATCAGTCCCATGACAGTTATACCAATTGATACCAAGCATCTCTTTTTGCATATTAAGCTTAACTAAATATTATAGTTATATATAATATTATCTTATTACTGTAAGAGTTCCCTAATAAACAGCCTTTTACCTAACCAGACATGACTGAAGGAAACGGATGTGATTTTTGGTTCAGCACTCCAGGTTAAAGGTCATGTTATCTTGTAGTCATCAAAATTAATGTAAATCAATGTTACTTATAAATTAAAATTCAATATTGTTTGAAGTTGCTTTTAGAGTAGAAGTCTAATGCTGTTTAATTGGGAAGATTTCAGTTCTGCCATCAAAGAATTGTTTGCACTTTTCTGACACTTCTATCACTTTGGACACCTGCCCATATGGAGGAATATGCCAAAATCTCATTTTAAATCTGCTGTAATCTTCCTGGTGAACAGCATGAAATGCAATTTGAAAGTTTTCCATGATCACATCTTTAATCAATTTAGTGTAAATATGACAGTTGACAAAGATAACGCAACAAATCCTAATTAAAAGTAAAGAAAGTGAAAATGAGAAATCTGCACGGAGCCGTTTTAATGATTATTGTTTTGATTAAGTGTTTTATCTATGTCTATGTTTGCAGTGAATTTACAATTTTTATCAGATTTTCCATTAAGTGATGTTAAAGGTTTACATTCTACATGTTGTAGAAAAAGAATAACTGCAAACAGTTAAAGGAGCCGGACCTGTATGGATAATCTATGGGCATGAAGGATAAAGGTGACCTTTAATTGATGTTTCAATAAGAAAACAAGAGTAAACCACTGTGTTATGGCCACTTTACACGTCCCAACGTCGGTCCGATATTGGATACAATGCCGCGGGAGCGCGCTTTTTCTGGGCAGAATTCCAAGATTGCATAGGAGATGTTACACAGCGCGATATCGGCAGCCAATGCAAATGGATGTATATCACCCCCTTGTACGGCCGACCCAGAAATGACCATTTAACATGGGAGAGAATAGGGGAAGTTGTACTCCACATCGTAGTTGGGCTTTTACACAGCACGATCCGGCCACAACGTCCATCCAATATCGGGCAGTTGGAGAGCACGCTCATTTGATCCCGGATATTGTTTTGACATCGTTCATGCATCGTATTGGACATTTACACCAACAACGCACGAACGATATCGGGGCCAACGCACGAACCACGTGACTGTTGGTCGGAGTTGGACGCCGATATCGGGACGTGTAAAGTGGCCATTAATGAAGATTCTGTCCAGATATTACACTGTTTAATCAGCAGGAGATTATCACTCCAGGACTAGGTGTCTCGTGCCTCCTAGTCAACTGCTCTGTGTAACTCTGCTCCCACAACTGATTGGCAGATTTCTGTTAATATACAGTGACACTTAAAGATGCCAATCAATGGTGTAGGAGGGGTTATACAGAGCTTAGCATTCTGACAACTCCTAGATCAGAGTATCTTGGACTCCATTTCAACCAGATTGATGGGCCCATGTCTAGATCAGTGACAGACACAGACATCCAGTTTGACTCAGATGCCAGCAAGGTGAGAGTGTTCTGGTTCTGGTTTGGGCTAGTATTATTAAAGATTGACTCAAATTCAACTCCTAAACCTACTGCAATTTTTAGAAGACATTTTCTTCAAGCAGTGGTACAAGAAAAAGTCTACGTCCTTAAAGAATACCATCACATTTATGCAGGATAATGCTCCATTGCAAAATGGAAGTCATTACTGTTCGGCTGCTATGCAAGGCCTTAAAGATGAAAAAATAATAATGACCTGGCCCCTTCTTCACTGTTACAAGAGGGTCTCTAGGTGATGTGGATCCTCTAAGTCCAAGGCTGGGTGGGCACAGAGGCTAAGGGCATCAGTGAAGCAAATAGGTGAGGTATACGAAGACCTCAGGCTGGCAGAACACATCCTTAAGACTGCAGACAGGTGAGTGCAAACTGGGACTACAGAAAGGTATGTACGTACTTGGAACACAGGCAGTCAAAAACATCCTGAGAACTGGAGACAGATTCTGGGCTGGTCGAGGTGCACAGAGCAACAAGGAGTCTCACAGACAATGAAGTCTTAATGCCAAAACACAAGGATGTGTCTTGGTGAGCACTATATGGCTCTGGCTAATCACACCAGCCTATCTGCAAAAGTCCAATGTGGAGCACATCAGAGTCTAGCAGACCGGGTTGATGGAAGCAAGGCACGGATACAGGGCAGGTGCGTAACAGTGCCCCCCTTTTTTGGGCCCCTACCAGGTGATTCTGTAACTGCAGGAGCAAGGACATGCTTAGGTTCAGCCCTGTGGATTTCTATTACTCAGAACTTGGAAAATCCATCTGCAGATTCCTGATAGGTGGCAGGAACATTAGAGGCCATGGATACAGAGTAGAGATTTTGAGGCAGAGTCTTGAAACAAATAATTTGGAAGTTCACTGAGCTGTAGGTTGGTTTTCTGCTAAGGGGAAAAAAATCCCTCTTTAAATCTTCTTCCTTAGCGAGTGTGACATGAGCTGAGAGTGACCGGAGCGTAACTGCAAACGGAAGTAAGTGTGGGACTTGTGATTCAGTGACTTTGAATTCAGGGAGTTTGGAAGGGAGGTTTTACTTCATTGCTGGTTGTATTTTATTAATACTTTACATTTCTTTTTACTTATCATTTCTGTCTGGTACAATCCCCATTAGGAAATGAGCTCCATAATTGACAATGCCATCCAGTGTACATTTTGCCACATGTATGCATTCATTGAACAGCTGGTCGAGGGTGCAAGTTGCTGTGTGAGATGTGAACACACTGTGCATTTGGAAGCCCAGATACTGGATCTAAATGAACAACTGGCAACACTGAGATCCATAGACAATATGGAAAGGAAAGGAGTCTGCTACTCACTGAACAGCTGTTCAACGGGATAGATGTGGGGGAGGATGGCAGCATGGAGCTGCAGGACTGTGAGGCAGCTAGCTGGGTGACTGTTAGTAGAGGGCAGAGTGCTAGGGAGGCTAGTTCTGATCTGGCACACCCCAATAAATATGCTCAGTTGGAGATGAGGGGGATGTCAGTTCAGGGATAGCACTGCTGCAGCAAGACATGACCTCTGAAAGCCAGAGGAGTGTCTGCTCCAGTAAGGGGGAAAACAGGAGAGCAGGGCAGGCTAGACAGGTGCTGGTAGAGGGGGACTCAATTATTAGGGGAACAGATAGGGCAATCTGTTACAAAGACAGGGATCGTCGAACAGTGTGCTGCCTACCTGGCGCTCGAGTCCGGCACATCGCTGATGGGGTTGACAGATTACTGGGAGGGGCTGGTGACGAGCCAGCGGTCATGGTGCACAAATGACAGAGTTAGAGCTAGGTGGAAGGTCCTTAAAGATGATTTTAGGGAATTAGGCTGCAAACTTAAGGCTAGGACCTCCAAGGTAGTATTCTCTGAAATACTGCCTGTATCACGTGCCACACCAGATAGGCAACGGGAGATTAGGGAGATAAATAAGTAGCTCAAAAATTGGTGTATGAAGGAGGGGTTTGGATTCCTGGAGAACTGGGCCGACTTCTCTGTTTGCTCCAAGATCTATGCTAGGGACAGGTTGCACCTCAATGGGGAGGGTGCAGCGGTGCTGGGGGAGAAAATGGCTAGAAGGTTGGAGGAGTGGTTAAGCTAGGGATTGGGGGGAGGGTATTCATTGTACAGGAAGGGAAGATAGTGTAAATAGTAACCTGGGCACAAATAATGAAATTGGGGGTGGCATGGGGGGTGGGGTTAGAACAGTCAATATAGTAAGAAGGAATAGAGATAAAGAAAGATGCATAACATGCATGTACACTAATGCCAGAAGTCTTACCAACAAAATGGAGGAATTAGAATTAATTTTGTTGGAAAATAATTATGACATGGTGGGGATATCTGAGACATGGCTGGACGAGAGTCATGACTGGGCTGTTAATTTATAGGGCTATAGTCTGTTCAGAAATGACCGTACAAATAAGCGGTGAGGAGGTGTCTGTTTAAACGTAAAATCATCCTTAAAACCCATCCTGCGTTATAATATAGGTGAATCTAATGGAAATGTAGAGTCCCTGTGGGTGGAGATAAGGGGAGGGGAAAAAATAATAAATTACTGATAGTGGTTTGTTATAAGTCCGCAACAATAATGGAAGTGGAGGAGAATATCCTCATAAAGCAAATAGATAAAGCAGCGACTCAGGGAGAAGTCATTATTATGGGGGACTTCAACTACCCTGAAGTACATTGGGGAACAGAAACCTCCAGTTCCAGCAAAGGTAATAGGTTTTTGACAACTATGAGAGATAATTATCTTTCACAACTGGTTCAGGACCCAACAAGAAGGGGGGCACTGTTAGACCTAATATTAACCAACAGGCTGTACTGCATATCAAATATATGGGTTGGAGGTCACTTAGGTAATAGTGATCACAAAATAATAAGTTTTCAAGTATCCTTTACTAAGACGTGTAGTAGAGGGGCTACAAGGACACTAAACTTGAGGAAGGCAGATTTCCAACGGTTGAGAGATCATCTTAGTGCAATAAACTGGAATGATGTGCTGAGACATAAAAGTACACAAAGCAAGTGGGAGACGATTATTAGCATCCTGAATAAGACCTGTGCACAATATATACCATATGGGAATAAACATGCTAGAAATAGGAGGAAACCACTATGGCTAAATAAAGCAGTAAGGGGCGCAATAAGAGACAAAAAGACAGCATTTAGGGAATTCAAGCAAGTAGGTAGTGATGAGGCATTAAATAAATACAGAAAATGAAATAACATCTGTAAAAAGCAAATCAAGGCAGCAAAGATTGAGACAGAGAGACTCATTGCCAGAGAAAGTAAAAAAAATTCCCAAAATTTTTTTAACTACATAAATAGTAAGAAACTAAAAAATGATTGTGTTGGCCCCCTTAAAAATAGTCTGGGTGAAATGGTGGATGAGGATGAGCCAATATGCTAAATTACTTTTTTCAACAATTTTTACACAAGAATATCCCATGACAGACAACATGATCAGTGATAACAAAAACTCTCCATTAAATGTCACCCGCTTAACCCAGCAGGAAGTACGGCATCGTCTAAAAATCACTAAAATTGACAAATCCCCGGGCCTGGATGGGATACACCCCAGAGTACTGCAGGAATTAAGTACTATCATAGATAGATCATTATTTTTAATATTTAAAGATTCCATTATAACAGTTTCTGTACCAGAGGACTGGCATATAGCAAATGTGGTGCCAATATTCAAAAAGGGGACAAAAACTGAACTTGGAAATTATAGGCCAGTAAGCTTAACCTCTACTGAGGGTAAAATCCTAGAGGGTTTTCTAAGAGATGCTATACTGGAGTATCTGAAGAAAAATAACCTCATGACCCAATATCAACATGGGTTTACGACGGACCATTCCTGTCAAACTGATCTGATAAGCTTCTATGAAGAGGTAAGTTCTGGACTGGACCAAGGAAATGCAGTGGACGTGGTGTATATGGACTTTTCAAAAGCATTTTATACGGTTCCACACAAAAGGTTGATACATAAAATGAGTCAATGGGGATAGGGGAAAATATGAGTAAGTGGGTTAAGAACTGGCTTAGTGACAGGAAAGCAAAGAATAAGCCTCTTATGACCTCCTGAGAAACCGGACCATCTGGAGTAGGTTCTCTTGTGAAGGGTTCCATAAAATAACATAAAATAACAGGTACATACTCCTGTCAGTTTTACTGCAACTGCATATAAGGGTAAACTGAGAAAGAAAAAAAATGATTCTCAAAACTAAAACTGTTTAGTAACCTAAAGTATGTATATAGAAAGAGAAAGGAAAAAAGATAGAGATAATAGAGGGGGAAGTGAGAACTGAACTAAGTTATTCGGGGTCGGGATAAGAAGAGGAAAGGTCCAAAAAATTAAGGGGAACAAGGGATAGGGTATACCTCGACCCCATGTCGACCATTTATCGCACCACAGAATCAACCTCAGAGAAAGTTCTTCTGAATTCACTTGAGTCTTGGTAGAGAATCCACTCAGTTCAGGTCACCGAAAATTTATCACGAGACCTCGAAGCGTCAGCCGCCAGCTCCTCCATCCGGAAT
The DNA here is from genome assembly GCA_033576535.1 of Allobates femoralis. NCBI lineage: Eukaryota > Metazoa > Chordata > Amphibia > Anura > Aromobatidae > Allobates > Allobates femoralis. The sequence goes on along the minus strand of JARQOC010000002.1, from coordinate 697,124,260 downwards.
AAATCCATCATCTCTTTGAACCAGTCAAGCAGGGAAGGTATCTGGGGAGTTCTCCAAAACCTCGGAATTAGTGCGCGGGCGGCCGAGACACAGAAACGGAGGATATCCTTCTTATTAAGCCCTATAGGACCCGGAAAGATGGATAGTAAAGCTACTTCGGGGCAATATTTAACCCGTTTACCTGTGATTCGTGTGTAAGTGCCGAACACCCCAGACCAGAACCGCTGGATCTCGTCACAACTCCACCAAATGTGGAGCATCGTGCCTGGTGCTTTCCCACAACGCCAACAACTGTCTGAAGTTTCAGGAAACACGCGGTGCATGGTGACAGGACATAAATACTATCTGATGAGCAGTTTATAGCTCCTCTCTTGTGCGACACAGGCGCTGGCTAATTTGTGGGTAAATAAAAAGCTTTTCTGCCAATCCCTGTCTGTAATGGTCCTGTTTAATTCCCTCTCCGAGGCCCGCTGGAAGAGAAGGACAATTTTATATTACAGGAGGATTTATGTAAACTAGAAGCTTGGGCTGATAAATGGCAAATGAGCTTTAATGGGGATAAATGTAAGTTCATGCACTTGGGCAGAGGAAACAAAAGATATAATTAAGTGCTTAATTGTAAAACACTGGGAAAAACTGTCACTGAAAAAGACCTGGGTGTATGGGTAGATGACAAACTCACATTTAGTGCTCAGTGTCAGGCAGCTGCTACAAAGGCAAATAACATAATGGGATGCATTAAAAGAGGCATAGATGCTCACGAGGAGAACATAATTTTACCTCTATACAAGTCACTAGTGTGACCACACTTAGAATACTGTGTACAATTCTGGTCTCCGGTGTATAAGAAAGACATAGCTGAACTAGAGCGGGTGCAGAGAAGAGCTACCAAGGTTATTAGAGGACTGAGGGGTCTGCAATACCAAGACAGATTATTAAACTTGGGGTTATTTAGCTTGGAAAAATAAAGGCTTAGGGGTGATCTTATAATAATGTATAAATATATGAGAGGACAGTACAGAGCCCTTTTTAATGATCTCTTTACTCTTAGGCCTGAGACGAGGACAAGGGGCATCCTCTACGTCTGGAGGAAAGAAGGTTTAATCATAATCACAGATGTGGATTCTTTACTGTAAGAGCAGTGAGACTATGGAACTCTCTGCCACATGATGTTGTAATGAGTGATTGACTACTTTAAGAAGGGACTAGATGCCTTTCTTGAAAACTATAATATTACCAGTTACAGTGCCTTGTGAAAGTATTTGGCCTCCTTGAACTTTTCGACCTTTTGCCACATTTCAGGCTTTCAGAAGCGGTAATCCCGAGTCACACTCGGGTTTACCAGCGGGCAGTTCTGCTGCTCACTGTGAGGACCGGGGGGCGGTGGGTGGGGATTTGCGATCGATAGTGCGGTCGCGGCTCCGGGGGGAAAAGGGGGTGCCATTGATAGTGCGGTCGCGGCTCCGGGGGGGGGGGTGGGTGTTATCGTCTTTGCGGTCACGTTCCCGGGTGGGATTGCCATCGGCAGTGCGGTCGCGGCCATTTCAGTCGCGGACTGAGGGGCGGGGGCAGTGGTGTTGTTCATACCAGCAGCAGTTAGGTAAGGGTAAGAGTAAGGGTTAGGGTTAGGGCTAGGGTTAGGGTTAGGGCTAGGGTTAGGGCTAGGGTTAGGGTTAGGGCTAGGGTTAGGGTTAGAGCCTGGGCTGCAGACGAGAGGAGGGGCGGGAACACCCAAGGGAAGCAGGATTCTTCCCACAGTTACCCTCCTCTCCTCTGTCACAGGGTCACGGGGGCCCCCTACTGATGCTTGAGGGGCCCCTACCCAGTCGGCAGCGGCTCATTGGAGGCGTAACGGGGCGGGAAATAAAAAAGTATAAAATGTCGGCCCATAATAAAAAAGTATAAAATTTCTGCCCATAAAAGACATTTTTTACCAAAAAAATGGTACCGCATTTAGTACAAAATTCCTGACATAATCATAAAGCCAGGGAGGTTAATATACTGACAAACTCCATAGAGTTTACTCTCTTAAAGAGAACCTTTCAGCAGGATTTAGCCCTATAAAGTAAAGCCATGGCCATAATGTCACTGTGATGCTGATTACACTGTTGCCTGCAGTGAAGGATCCAGTCTGTGGCTGCTGAATATTCTTCCTCTAAAGTTTTCATGATGTCATCCATGCATAGCTTGTGCATTGGCTGTCGGATCTTCCCTCTTTGCCTGCGTTCTCTGTTTCTTCTACACGTCACTGATTTTCAGTGATCTGCCTCCTTATTGAATTTCAGCTCTGCCGCCATCATAGCGGTGGGCAGCATGTGTGCACTGTAATTTTGTGGGCAGTCTGCTGGTCTCCAGTAAAATGGTGCCGGTGGTGGCACATGTGTATACAGAGATTCCAACTTGACCTATGCTGAAATCTCAGTCTATACATGCTCCGCCTTAGGGGCCAATTTATTGAAGACCAGCAGACTGCCCGCAGAATCACAGTGCACACATGCTGCCCACCACTATGATGGCGGCAGAGCTGAAATTCAATAAGGAGGCAGATCACTGAACAATCATAATAAACAGAGGTAGTAGGCAAAGAGGCGGAGAAGCAAAAGATGATTCCACACCCCAAGTCGTGCCCGATACACAAGCGGTGTACGGATGACATCATCAAGTAACCTTCCTGATTTCTTCTCTGCAGGTATTAATTTAATCAGCATCACAGCACCTTTATGACCAGGTATTTATTTTATAGTGCTGAACCCTGTGGACAGATTCTCTAAGTATTCAGTTTTATTAACACTTTAGATTCACTGACAGCTCTGTAATTGTTTAACATTAAAATTAACCTTCAAACGTACAGATTGCTAAATAATTGTGCTCACAGTGTAAGTTTTGTTGTCCACCATGACACATTTTTTGACTTTGCCATGAATCAGTCTGATATCCTTCAGACAGAGTGTTCTTCAGCTGTGCTTCCTCCAGCTGGTAAAATCTGCCGTAGTCTGGAACTATCTAATCCCACATGACTGCAGCTCAGCTGCTCTGAAGTCTTCACTCTGTTCAAGTGGTAATGGGTTAGACAAGAGAGAACACATTTCAACATCTTTTCAGAAATGCATCCTTTTTCAATGTACATTTTCCTAAGAAAAGCTGCTTTTTTCCATTTAAAGGAAGATGTAGAAAAATTTACAATAGAACAAGACTGTCAATGTATAAAATCTGTGTCTTCTTTACAACCATCATGATTTTGCTTCCCACATGTTTGAGTCTCGGCAGGAAGCTTGTTTTCTTTTATCTTCTTGTCGAGGTCAAGTCGTATGAGACTAGCTAAGCTAGCAGTGCGTGATGAGCGGCAGCAGATCATTGACTGCAGACTTGCCGAAATGTCTGCTTAATATCCGTCAATAAGTGATTGCGCAACATTTTATCTATATACTTAGATAACACTGGACTATATGTAAAAAAAAAGATGTATTTCACCACATCAATACCATATATCACCCCAGACCTCTTTAAATTTATTTATTTCAAAAATTGCAATGTTACCAGAATAATGCTTTTAGGTTGCAACGTAGAGTGATAAATGACCATCTGTTGGGTAGGAAATTGAAGGGGCATTCCTGGACTGTTTTAATATTTTGTTACGGGGCTAAGAATTGACAGGCAGGTAGTTGTTAACTACCTGCCTGTTCTGGCCGGCACCACCACAGAGTAGTCACATTTCGCTTCTGGCAACTAATCTGCTGCTATATTTGACTACATGTCAACAAAGCAGTTGGACCTCTTCCGGACTGCTCTGTCAAAGGGACAAGACGGTGGGGAGCAGTTTGGTAGTGGGCAGCCAACGGTCAATCAGTATGACATCTTCAGTAATGCCCTTTAAATTAACCAGAGCAGAAGAGAAGAGACTGCTCTTTTGATGTGACATAAGCGTAAGCCGCACAATCACTGGCAGGATCAGTCTGTGACTGCATTAAGGTGGCAGAGATCTGGGCCACCGATACCGGTAGTGGCAGAAATCTTCCACTTGTAGCATTCTTCAAAGTCAATTCTTTGCAAAATGAAAATGTTACATATGTAAAAATAATAAAATCATTGAAATAGCAGCTTTATATATTTTTCTATTAAACATAAAAAGCTATAGTTACTTAAACAAGTTTAATAAAAATATTCAGAGTTTACGGGACTGATGAAAATAGCTGAGCGCTCTGTCAGTCTCTCCGTCAGGATTGGTAGTCGATATGCTTGACCAAGATCCATTGAATCAAGTGACATCACCCAGTTGAGTTTTGGGTCTCATGGGAAAGGTCAACTGAGTTCAGAGCTGTAGCTGAACTCAGGTGACCCAGACTGTGACACCATCTCGCCACAGTGGTAGCCAGATATCAGTCAGTTTCTGATCCTGCTGTTACAGGACTTCACAGGAGATCATGGAGCGTTTATAGGGAGTAATAAAGATGGAAACTAGTTGTTCTTCCACATAAATGATTTGTCTTTGTGTGGTGTAATATTTATTATTTACTAAGAGGTTCTTAATGGCCGGGTCTAACATTGGCTCTGCATTAGGAACCTCAGGTGTAGGGCTTAGTGCCAGCTGGCAATATTTAACTGGAATTAACTAGAGTGCCATTGACAACAGGGCAGCTGGAGTCGGGCACAGTGTCAGAAAATCGTGCTTCTGTGAATGCGGTATTTTCTGCGCTGCCTGCTGGATGTAATTCACAGCGGGGGAGCGCAACAACGCTTGGGTTTCCCCACGCTGAGGATCCAGCCCCCAGCTGCCTTGTTGTACCTGGCTGACAACCAAAAATACAGCAAAACTCCATGTTGTTTCAATTATTTTTTTATTTTTACAGTAATCTGATGTCAGTTTGGATTGCCATACTGGCAACCAGTCATAGGCTCCAGCAGAGAGGGTAGAATTGGCTAAATCTGACTTTAACCAATCAAGCAGTGATATTCATGAACGAGCCTGGGAGCATGGTGACAGCGGCGCCAGAAACCTGGTAAGTAATACTTTAGGGAGCTAAGGTCTGCCATGGTTTGAGCTGTGTTCGGCAGGTTTGAGACCCTTAGAAGGTGTTTTCTAGGCCCTTGATTTTGCCTCCTATTGATTTGAATGGGGTTCGGAAGTTTGGTGAATTGTTCGGCAAACAAGTCGGCAAACATATCCCATATGCCCATCTTCAAACCGCACCGAATCCAAACTTCAAAAGGTTTGCTCATCTCTAGTAATAATACGTTTTTTTACTGACTCTTAATTCATTTTGCATGAAGTAAACAGAATGAGGTACAAGGAAAGAAAAGATTTGCATTCTTTAGTATTTCCTTCCGACTTTTCATCATTAGATCTTTGATTTTCAGCTGTGTTCATTGCGGGGATAGAAAACAGCAGCTTTATATTGAACAATGTAACACATTGCCAGAAAAAGAATAATAGGTGGCAAATAGAATAAAAATATCAAAATCTAGGATGAAACAAATGAAGACAAACAGATAAAACTCATTATATTCCTAAAAGATTATTAAATCCACTAATAATCTTCGAATCTCCAGATAATATTAATGACATTACAAATGACTAATCAAAACTGTAAGGAACTCACTGTGGGAAGTGCATGGAAATACTTGATATTCTCAGATGGGTGACTCAAATACCTAATCCTGACTTTCAGATTAACAATTATTGTCTTAAAAAGTCATTGTGTGACACATTTGATATTTTACATTTACACCATTGTTAAAAGTGTCATATTAGTAATCAATTACATTTTTCTCCGAAAATGGTCTTTCCAATCAGGTATCTATTTAAAGGGGTTATCTGGGATTTTTAAAAAAAATAAATGTGCCTTAGCACTAACAGGCAGGTAGCTGCCAACTTCCTGCCTATTGTGCCTACACGGAGGGGTCACAGACCGCTCCTATCAGCGATTTTGCCACTTTTGCTGATCTCAAGTCAACAAAGGGGCAGCTTCTCCACTCTGTCAACGAGCGTCGGAGCCGAAGTTATACTGATTAACAGCTCCCCCTGCGGTCTGTTGCGGATTTGTTTGCAGCCGCAAGTGCTGCAAGTGCCAGATCACGGCAATACCGGACTTGCCGCAAGTCCCATAGAGAATGCATGGGGCTTGCCGCAGGTGCGGCCGTTAGGTGGCAGATGCGGCTGATGTGGTTTTCTGTCCGGATCTGCCGGATCTAGACAAACGCTAATGTGAAAGGGGCCTTACAGTAAAGAATCCTCGTCTGTGATTATGATTAAACCTTCTTTCCTCCAGACGTAGAGGATGCCACCTTGTCCCCGCCACAGGCCTAGAAGTAAAAAGATTATTAGAAAGTTCTCTGTACTGTCCCCTCATATATTTAAACATTGTAATAAGATCACCCCTATGCCTTCGTTTTTCCAAGCTAAATAACCCCAAGTTTAATAACCTGTCTTGGTATTGCAGACCTCTTAGTCCTCTAATGACTTTTGTCGCTCTTCTCTGGACCCGCTCTAGTTCAGCTATGTCTTTCTTATACACCGGAGACCAGAATTGTACACAGTATTATAAGTGTGGTCGCACTAGTGACTTGTATAGAGGTAAAACTATCTATGCCTCTTGTAATGCATCTCATTATTTTATTAGCCTTTGTAGCAGTTGCCTGACACTGGCCACTTAATGTGAGTTTGCTGTCCACCCGTACACCCAGGTTTTTTTCTGTGATTGTTTAACCCATTTTTCTACAATTTAGTACATAATTATGCATTCACTTTCCTCTGCCAAAATGACCTTACATTTATAAACATTAAACTTCAATTGCCATTTCTCAATCCAAGTTTCCATCTTACATAATACAAGTAATATTAAATAATCCTCCTCGGTGTTGATTATTTTGTAAAGATTATTACTATCTGGAAATATTGAAACTCTACTCTGTATGCCACCTATAAGGTCTTTAATAAATATGTTAAAAAGAAGAGAGCCCAATACTGACCCCTGTGGAACCCCACTGTTATCTGTGACCCAGTGCGAGTGTGTTCCAATAATAATCACCGTTTCCTATATCTGAGCCAGTCAATACTCAGTTAAACATAATTCCCTAGTCCCATTTCTCATATTTTATGTATCAACCTTTAATGTGATATCATATCACTTATCACTACTTTTAAGAGATTGACACCCAGTTATTTGGCAGTTTCTTTGGGGACCACAGAGAGGCAGTGTGAAGACTCAGTATGAAGAGGTGGTTGAGCTGAGGGGTATAATATGTGTGCACAGTGTGAGGAGGGTGCACAGTGTGGAGGAGGTCAGTGTTGGGGGACGTTGTAAAGAGGGGGACAGAGTGAAGAAGAGGTAGTGTAGAGGTGTTAAGCAGGGTGACAGTTTTAAGATGGGAGCAGTGTTAGGGGAATAGTGGAGAGGGGACAGCATGAAGTGGGAGCAGAGGGAGAAGCTTTGCAATGTGGAAGTAGAGGAAGGTGAGAAGAATTTTTATTTATTTTTTTCAGTTAGAGGCAGAATAAGGAACATATATACTGAAAAAGGACCCACAATGGAGGACATATTCACTAGAATTAGGAACATGTATATCAGGATGAGGGACATATTTATCAGGAAGATGGCCAGTATGGAGGAAATTAGTACATAATGAAGAGGGAGGGGAGCAACACGTATGTCTTCATAGAATTTAGAACAATACAAGGGTCCCTACTTCTGACCATCATGCAAGCTGAGGGGGAAAAATTCCAAATTTTGCAAAACTCTAGTAATGCACTCCCTGGAGCTCCTTCTTTTAAGATGCAATAGGTTCTTTATTCATTTAGTAATCTAAACTTATCCATATGATGATTCTGACTTGTACAATCAGACCTCTATCACAATCTGTGATTAGTATACTGTATATACAAATAGTTGTAAAAAATAGAAAATTATATACATAAATCAGCAAAATATAATGTTATTATCCTAGGTCAGCAAAGAGGATAAATCAAATTCGATTTCTATCGGTTGTATGTATGGTTTGTTTAAAATATGTACATTAATGCAAAAACCACATATGTGAAAATACAATGTTACATTTCACAGTGTGGTGCTTATAGTTCATAAGGGATTGGTGTGTAGGCAATATCTGAAAATAGTCTAGAGACAAAGTACTATAAGAGCCACAGTGTGCGAGGAATATTTTATGCATTAAGTACAGTGAAATGCAATTATTTATTAAGGGGTATGGAATGGCAGATATTTTTATTTAGCGGACAGTACTTTTATTGTTAAAGGTACTGTGTTGGAATGTGCTGCAGAAAGCATTAGAGGAGGAAAGTCTTCAGAGACGAATTGTGGTTATGAAAAGTCATCATGACATCTTAACCATTGTTAAGGACACATTTGGAGTTTCAGGGAAATGTGAAACAAAGGTATCTGGTAATGTGTCCATGTACTGATGATAGTTCTAGTGTAGTTTTTTTCTTTGCTGATGTTAGTTTTGGTACTGTATTCAAGCACATAAGATGGTTTTGAAGCTGTATTCATGTACTATTGGTGGTTCTGGTGCTGTATTCATTTAATGATGATGGTTCTAGTGTTATATTCATGTACTGATGTTGACTCTGGTGCTGTATTCATGTAATGATAGTAGCATCAATTTTGCATTCATGTACTGATGATGGTTCTGGATTCATGTACTGATGGCTGTTCTGGTGCTGAATTTATATAGTGATGTTGCTTCGGGTGTTAGAATTCCTGCACTAATTATGGTTCTGGTGTTGTATTCATCTACTGATGGTGGTTCTGGTGCTGTAGTCCTTTTATGATGCTGGTTCTAGTTCCCCATTTACAGTTGTGGCCAAAAGTATTGACACCCCTGGAATTCTGTCAAATAATACTCAGTTTCTTCCTGAAAATGATTGCAATCACAAATTCTTTGGTATTATTATCTTCATTTAATATGTCTTACATGAAAAAACACAAAAAGAATTGTCCTAAGGCCAAATTGGATATAATTCCACACCAAACATAAGAAGGGGTGTACAAAAGTATTGGCACTGTTAGAAAAATCATGTGATGCTTCTCTAATTTGTGTAATTAACAGCACCTGTAACTTATCTGTGGCACCTAACAGATGTTGGCAATAACTAAATCACACTTGCAGTCAGTTGACATGGATTAAAGTTGACTCAACCTCTTTCCTATGTCCTTGTGTGTACCACATTGAGCATGGAGAAAAGAAAGAAGACCAAAGAACTGTCTGAGGACTTGAGAAACCAAATTGCGAGGAAGCATGAGCTACAAGTCCATCTCCAAAGACCTGAATGTTCCTATGTCTACCGTGCGCAGTGTCATCAAGAAGTTTAAAGCCCATGGCACTGTGGCTAACCTCCCTAGATGTGGACAGAAAAGAAAAATTGACGAGAGATTTCAACGCAAGATTGTGCGGATGGTGGATAAAGAACCTCGACTAACATCCAAACAAGTTCAAGCTGCCCTGCAGTTCGAGGGTACAACGGTGTCAACCCGCACTATCCGTCAGCGTCTGAATGAAAAGGGACTGTATGGTAGGATACCCAGGAAGTCCCCACTTCTTACCCCAAGACATAAAAAAGCCAGGCTGGAGTTTGCCAAAACTTACCTGGGAAAGCATAAAACGTTTTGGAAGAATGTTCTCTGGTCAGATGAGACAAAAGTAGAGCTTTTTGGGCAAAGGCATCAACATAGAGTTTACAGGAGAAAAAAAGAGGCATTCAAAGAAAAGAACACGGTCCCCACAGTCAAACATGGTGGAGGTTCCCTGAGGTTTTGGGGTTGCTTTGCTGCCTCTGGCACTGGACTGCTTGACTGTGTATATGGCATTATGAAGACTGAAGGCTGCCAACAAATTTATAAGCATAATATAGGTGTGAGAAAGATGGGTCTCCCTCAGAGGTCATGGGTCTTCCAGCAGGACAATGACCCAAAACACACTTCAAAAAGCACTAGAAAATGGTTTGAGAGAAAGCACTGGAGACTTGTAAGGTGGCCAGCAATGAGTCCAGACCTGAATCCCATAGAACACCTGTGGAGAGATCTAAAAATAGCAGTTTGGAGAAGGCACCCTTCAAATATCAGGGATCTGGAGCAGTTTGCCAAAGAAGAATGGTCTAAAATTCCAGCAGAGCATTGTAAGAAACTCATTGATGGTTACCGGAAGCAGTTGATCGCAGTTATTTTGGCTAAAGGTTGTTCAACCAAGTATTAGGCTGAGGGTGCCAATACTTTTGTCTGGCCCATTTTTGGAGTTTTGTGTGAAATGATCAATGTTTTGCTTTTTGCTTCATTCTCTTTTGTGTTTTTTCATTGAAGACAAATTAAATGAAGATAATAATACCAAAGAATTTGTGATTGCAATCATTTTCAGGAAGAAACTGAGTATTATCTGACAGAATTGCAGGGGTGTCAATACTTTTGGCCACAACTGTATGTACTATAGTTTTTTTCTGGTGCCATATCCATGTATTATTGTCAGTTCTGGGGCTTTATTCAAATATTGATGTTGGTTTTAAAAATATATTCTTGTAGTGATGGTGGTTCTGATGCTGTATTTAAATATTGATGACAGTTCTGGTTCTGTATTCATGTATTCTGTTATTGTTGTAACCCTGAACAGATGTATCAATCAAAAACTTGTTTACTATCTGAAAAGTTAAATATTTAATTATTACTACACCTGTATTCGTGTTTAACCCCTTCACAAACTATGATGTATAGGAATTTCATGGGTTGCCTTCATCCCTTTGATGCAAGCTCACGCGGTGAGCTCACATCATCCCCGCACGTGTCAGCTGATCTGGTCATATGACATGTGCAGCTAACAGGGCTTGGCCAATCAGTGATCCGCCTGGCACTGTTAACCCTTTAGATCGTGTTGTTAGTATTTGATCATAAGTGGTGTAGCGGGGATCGCGCTATACCCCGCCGACATTGGACACCCTGTGGCACGAGCATCAGCATTCACAGAAAGTGATCATTTGTACTGTTCAGAGCCGTGCATCAGTACTGTCAAGCACAAGCAATGGGACACTGCAATGTTGAGGCGCCCTAAGGGGCCAATTAAAATAAAGTAACAAAAAACTTTTAAAAATATAAAAAAAAGAAAAAAAAAACAAAGTCCAAGTCACCCCCCTTTTGTCCCGTTGAAAATAAAACTATTTAATTTTTTTTTACATATTTGGTATCGCCACATTCAGAAAAGCCAGATCTGTCAAAATATAAAAGAAATGTATCTGATATGTAAACTGCGTAACATAAAACAAGTCAAAACTACAACATTACGTCTTTTTGGTCGCCGCAACATTGTAAAAAATTGCAATAACGGGCGATCAAAACATCACATCTACCCAAAAGGGGCATCATTAGAAACATCAGCTCAAGACGTAAATAATAAGCCGTCACACAACCCTAGATCCCGAAAATGAGGACACTACGGGTCACGGAAAATGGCGACAAAATCACAATTCTTTTTCTTTATAAACTTCAAAAAATATTTCCACCCCTTAGATAACAGTAAAAGTATACATGTTTGGTATCTACAAACTCGTAGCGACCCGAGACATCACACCGACCTGTCAGTATTACCATATAGTGATCATGGTGAATAAAAACCCAAAAAACTATCATGAAATTGAACTTTTTTGGCAATTTCCCCACACTTGGAATTTTTTCCCATTCTCCTGTACATTATATGGTAGAATAGATGATGTCATTCAAAAATATTACATTAGTAATAGTGATTGGCGTGCACACCAGTAGGATGTGGTGGAGGTGCTAGTGTAGGGGGCCCTTGGGTCCCGGTATCAGCAAAGTCTTTTAAAGAACACTGCACACTCCAGAAGAATTTTTTCAAAGTGAAATTGTGTATTTATTCGTGGTGCATACAGACATTTTATGCGATAGGGCTTGACGTTTCGACCACGTCCCGTGGTCTTTATCAAAATATCGCTGTCTAGTCTTATAGCTATGGGTATATTGCACCTAGGAAGCCCACAGGTCCTGTATTGGTTAAATGGTGCCTTAGGTCCTCTGATAGTGGTGGTTGTCTTTAGGGATGTCTATAACAGATATAGCTCACTAGAGGATATCTTATTCTCATCTGTGTCCAAGGAATGCACCTTCCCAGGTCCAGCCCTGTGAGTGGGATATATTCCTCCTGCTCCGGGATCTGCCAGCGCGTCCAGCGCTTTGGCTGTGACGCGCTGGCAGATCCCGGAGCAGGAGGAATATATCCCACTCACAGGGCTGGACCTGGGAAGGTGCATTCCTTGGACACAGATGAGAATAAGATATCCTCTAGTGAGCTATATCTGTTATAGACATCCCTAAAGACAACCACCACTATCAGAGGACCTAAGGCACCATTTAACCAATACAGGACCTGTGGGCTTCCTAGGTGCAATATACCCATAGCTATAAGACTAGACAGCGATATTTTGATAAAGACCACGGGACGTGGTCGAAACGTCAAGCCCTATCGCATAAAATGTCTGTATGCACCACGAATAAATACACAATTTCACTTTGAAAAAATTCTTCTGGAGTGTGCAGTGTTCTTTAAAAGACTTTGTTTATTCAAAAATATTAGTCATCCTACAAAAAACAAGACCTCTTATTTCTATTTTGACAGAAAAATAAAAAAGTTATGGCTGTTAGAAGAAGGGGAGGAAAAAAGGAAAGTGCAAAAAAGGGAAAGGGCAGGTCGTGAAGGGGTTAAAGCATGATAAAGATGGGAGACTACTTTGATGTGCTGTGTAATATGGCAGATTCTGTAATCTTGTCAAATACAGGTGTAAGATTTAATACAGGTGTAAAAGGTGTATACATTGGAATTATACAATTATTCACTGTGCTATTTGTGAAGATACAAAAGACTGCAGGAATATGTACCTTTATTCTGATCACTATTACTATTATTCTATGGGTGATGGGCATATAACTGGGTGTGGGCCGCAGAAAATTACGAGATCTGAAAAAGGGGCGAGCCTGTTATTAAAAAATTGAATCTCATCCCTCTTATCAGGTCTCTGGAAAATTGAAACACTGGAGAAAGTGAGTATTGCTACTTTGATGACTTGAAAACAGCTTAACCTCTTTGAAAAGAAACATTTCTTGCTGGAATCCACCTTCAAAGGGATCAAGATTTTACACCCCAAACTAAATACATGTATGTAAAGGCTCTGTGTAATGCTGCATAAATTCTCACCTTGCTTCTAGAAATCATTTTAGCTGTTTTAGTTATAATTTCTAAGTCATATGACAAGGCTTGTTAAAGGGTCACTTTTGTCTTTTGGGATTGCTACTTCCAATAGGTGGCGCTAGAGTTCACTGATATCCACCCCCACGCAGTGCCCACAGCAGATAGAATGACTACAGACAACAGGTCTGGGGGATAACAGCTGCTTTACTTCAGCAGAATGGGGAGTTATAACATGGAGTAATTGTTTACAGTTCACGTGGGTAATCCGCGGAAAATACAGTTTAGGATTGGATTCTGACACAGAATTAAGGTTCTGGAGCCTTAAGAACCTGTATTAGTTAGAAGCAGTACTTGTAGGTAATTATAAGAAAATGAAAAGTCTTTTGGTGGCATAAAGGCAGAACATATGGCAAGAATATTTACAGATGTGGGATCCAGTACTCATTTTTCTCAGCTGGTCATGGCATGTGCAGAAGTATACTTGAAGTAAATAACGGACAATTTGGGGTGAGGCGGGGGACTCTTGATTTCCTCAACATGTCGAGCAATAGGTTCTTCTGTATACTTTCAGTGCGACCTAATGCTGCAGAAGCACACCTTAATCCGGACAGTGAGGACCCAGGGTTAAATAGGATTAAACATCTTTACCCCCGTAGACTGTGAGGCTTCGTGGACAGGGTCCCCTCCCCTCCTGTATCTGTAAACTAGATTGTCCAAATTTACTGTACTTGTCCGCGTTCTCCCCTCTTCATATGTAAAGCGCCATGGAATTTAATGGTGCTTCATAAATAAATAAATAATAATATTATTCTTGGCTGTAGAAGTCAGAGAAATATCCTAGGCATTAGGCCTGGCTGAAACCTTGTGACGAGAAAAGGATGAATTCCCCTAGGCATGGAGCCTGGAGGGGGTGAGGAGATCCCTCACATGAGGTCTGCTCTGTGTCACATCTTGAACCAGACTACTCTGAGATCTTCCAGATCTCTGTCTTGTCTAGACAGAGACTGGAGGTAGCTCCTCCTATTTACAGAGTCACTGGCCAATAGAATTGACGCTCAATTCTGTGTCAGATTTTACATTGTGAGAATAATACAAATCATACATTTCACCAGCAGATGGTGCTGGAACACAACAAATGAAAAGTGATTTAATAGAACAGCTGAACCACATACCTGAAGAATATATGAGACTAGAGAGTTTTAGATTCATTTAAACCCATATACCTGTAGAAGTATAACTAAGGGGTGAGCTGCAGCATACAGAAACTACTCACAGTCCAGGGTTACTTAAAGGGACATACACAGTCTGGATCGGGTCATTACACAAGTCTACGTACTTTATTTCTGAAGAGACAATTTGAATATTTTATTTCCCAGAGCAACATTGCGACTTTTAAGCCTCCTCACTAGTGGCATGCCGTATCAATGTGTCACTTTCCAAAAGAAGAAAAGCTTTCCTCTTAGACCCCACTTAGCCTCTTATACAGGCAGATCAGATCTCATACTGTGCACTGATCAAGGCAATCCCTTAAACACTGTCTACAAATTTGGATTCTGATCTGGTATATATCCTACGTCATATGAAAAGAATGAAAATGGGTCGTGTTTGACTTTTAGGATTGTTACTTCCAATAGGTGGCACCAGAGTTCATCTACCTCCTCCCTGAAGAGACAATTTGCATATTGTATTGCTGTTTTAGAGAAATCCATGGTTGAAACCTAATTCAAATGAGCGGCAAGTTCAGCGTGGTTGGAGAATGCACTTTGCTCACTCCCCATTCTCTGCCCAGTGCCTGCCTCTTGTCTCTGATTGACAGGTCCGTCTTCTATCAGTGACCTGCTTTCCCTAGTAAGATTTTGCACAAGTGCCTGGGGCGATGAATTCGCAGTAAGGTCCAGATGACGTTGTTATAGCTGGACTATCAATCTGTGCATAAGGTCGACAGGAGGTGGGCAGCGGGCAGCCGGGCATAGAGTAGAGGGAAGAAAGTGTGAATTATTTGCATAAGATTGTCACAATGTATTTTTCTAAAACACCAAAAAAGATTTCTTTAAGAAAGGTAAAGATATATTCAGCATTACTTATCTACCATTATGGTAAAGTTGGCTAAATTAACCTGTTAATGGGGTATAGTAGCAGAACATATTACTGAAAATGTTTGTGATAGAAGCATTAACTAAAATACCGTCTGCTGCACACCCACACATTCCGTAGCTTTATTCTGATATCATGGACATTTCCATAGAAACCACCGATTAGCTACGTAAGAATTAAGTATCCTTGTGAATCCATAAGAAAGACTTAAATTACGATGAACGCTCATTGAAACCATGATATAGAAGATAAGATATAAAAGAGAATTGGGAAATAGTTAGAAATTACATGTGATCTACCAAAGTGTAATAATTATAATGGATAACTCAGGAGCAAAGACACAACATAACACAGTTTATAGTTGAAAAACTCGATATTATAACACACGGTGATTAACAGCAAAGTGCAGAGGAAACCTCAAAGTCCAAATGCGGAGCAGTCTATAAAGTGCAGTTTACACTTGGAGATGCTCTAAGAGTAAAGTCTATGGCAAGTCCAAACAAGGAAATATTTTAGCAAGGCTATATAACACACTAAATCATCCAGGGAGGCTTGGGAAGGAAGTCACTTAGGAAGTCAAGAACTAGATGCAGAGCAAATTACTAAGTCCAGAACAGTCTCATGCTCTACATCTACATGAATGTGGGAAGCAACAGAGCACTTAAAAAAGCAACCAGCTTACATGTCAGCAAAGGCAGGTGTGGCATGGGCTGCAACAGATTGAGTATCATGAGCAGTCAGAGCAGAAGGAATGCTGGTAAAAGGTGTAGGTAGCAGAAGCTCTGAAGAGCAGCAGCAAGAGATTCACACAGGACCTGCAAGAATAGGCAGAGAACTTGAGAAGCCACTAGGAGTAGGAAACCAGGCAGATGAAACCAAAGCAGAATACTCTAGAAATGTCTAGAGGCTGGGGTGGGATTTATATAGGCTGGAAGACAAAAGACACATGAACAATGGATGCCATCTTGGAAGAGGGCAGAATGGCCAAAAGGTAATCAAGACACTCGGAGTCTTGACACAAAGTTTCAGGCAGGTTTCATTTGTGCAGTAGATTCAATTTGGTCTGAATAAAATCTGTCTGAATTGAAAGGCTCCAAAGAAGATATTAAATTTGCTCTGATGTTTCTCTAGTTCCCAAGAATGCAGCCAAAGGGTTAAAAAATAATCACCTGTCCTAGATTCCGTGTGCTTAAGCTTCCGCAGCTTCTCTGTGTCAGTCTTTGGATCTTCGAGTACTTTCTGCTATCACTGTAATTGGCTACATGAGGTTAAGACCGACCTGGAGGAGCTAGAAACTGAGGTAACAGAAAGGCAAGTGAGGGGAAGATCCTGGGTAGGTAAGTATATCATGTTTAAGATTTTTTTAACCCTTTCCCAGTTCTCAAAAGAAGACCACTATGTAGTGGCTGCCATTTTGCTTGATTTTTGAAAATTGACACCCTAACTTTTTTCCAGAATCTGAATATTTTGGAAAATTCACATCAAATTTGACTACTTACAAATTGATTTGCTAATCAAAATTGTACATTAAAAGACTATTCAAAATTATTTAAAGGGAACCTGTCACCTGGAATTAAGCCCCTGACCTATCACTAGCTGTCCCTACACCTTCCTAAGTGCTCCCTAACCATCCCTCTCTGTTGTAAATAAGACCTATAAAGAGTTAGAAAAATGACTTTGCACTTACTTGACGCGCTCTCTCAGGAGACAGGGAAGGCGTGCTCCAGGCTCCATGGTCCCCTCCTCGCTGCTTCGCCGCACGCCCCGCTGGGCGTCATTATTCTGTATTGATTTCCTCATTTTTTTGGAATCTCTCGCCCTCTTTTCCAGCTATGATGCACTGGCTGGTACATCACATCCGGCCCCGATGCATTATGGGTCTGATCACGTGATCAGCCCTGGTGCACTGTCCTGATGCAGGAAACTTCTAGTGGCTACAATTAGAAAATTGTCAGCAGAGCAGTTTTGGACATCACACACATGGTTTAAACAGATGTAAAAATGTATAGCCCACAGTGTACTTTTCTAACACCATTGTTACTGTATGGGAAAATACTGAACTCAGCAAAAACAAACTATGCCATGTTCCACTGTAACAGTCTTGGGGACGGCACACATCAAGGTAGACTTTAGCATTCCCAAATACCGTGTGCATGGGTCCCTCGGTGTGTGCACATGTACGAGGTGGAATTGCTGTCGCTCTTAGACTGCATACAGCCGCATCTTGAGACACATTGGGAACACTTCATCTTCTGGTCGAATAAGCCAAACTTTAACAAAATAGATTTGTGTTTACTGGACGTTATAACTATGTACTACGTTGAACATCTGTAGCCTTCATCTGTAAAACATGTCATAGGCAGATATGTCAGAGTTACAGGCGAGGACACATTGCTTTTGTGAAATGTTACACTGGTATGACAGCGTATGCTGAGGACCTCTATCTTTCTAGCACATGGGTCGCATGGGTCAATATGCTTCACTATGACCACTAAACCAAACTACTGACTGTTATCTGTATGAGGGTTACTCTGAGAGCAATTAACCCTCACTGACATGTCACCATCCGGGCTGATCCCCTTCCTTTACTGAGACCCTCTGGACAAAAGTGGATATTTTCCAGTCTCTTCCTAGCAGGTCTCCCAACTTGCCTGTTCTGTAGAGTTCAGTCACCATTGTTACCGGTACAAAGGTGAAGCTTACCACCTTCTGCAGGTCTGACTTTGCCACACACACAATATGGCTGCCCTGCTGAAAATCTTACCTCTACCAACAACACTTCATAACTGCCCGCCAACAGGAACTGGTGTCGTGAACTTGCCCAGTGACTCCCCTCTATGTGGCTGGCTAGGTGTTAACCCTCACCTCGGAACACAGGATACTACGGACCACAGGAGAATCAAAACATATTAAACACAATCAATCTAGCAGGTAGATAACATCACATAAGCCACATTCTTCACATAGAGTGCTCAATATCTTCTCCACCTTTACACAGTCAATAGCGTTAATAAGGGGGTGTACTCCTGAAGAAGAACTGTCTGTACAAGGTTGTGGATGGAGTCAACATACAGAGAAAACGTGAGTATCTAATGCCATCGGAACTCCTTGTTTCTCCTTCTAAAGTGAGGATTAGACTAATTTTTCTTGTGTTAGAAAAAATGAGAGAAAATATAGCATAACCGTGTCTACATTAATCAGTCTGTGGCATTATTAATCAAATTTATAAAGATGACCTTCTAGAAAAATAACTCTTTGCCTTTGCTAACATATATGCCTAGTCTGTGGAAGACACCTGTCCAAAGTTGAAACGCGTGGCCCTTAATCATTTCATAAATTTTTATGAAGATACAGTATTACCAGCTATCTGTCATAATCACCAGCGCTTTTAGCACTGCTTTATTATTTTTTACTATTACCTAGTATTATAAATGTACACAAATAATGCTTGTAGAGGGCGCCACTCACAAGGAACAGTGTAATTCTCAACCAACATACTTTCCAACTAGTGATTACCCAGATCACCCACTTTGAGAAAATTTGTATGAATTTCACCCCCTTTAGCCTTGTTTTGGACCCCATTATTGGACTCAAACTGGGGTCACCCTTGCATATATAGAAATGTCACTCAGCTCAAACTCTGCTGCAAGTGTGACCGAGTGTCATCAATTGTGATTGTATTATCTCGCATGCGAGAATTGGAGCACCAGAGGTGTGAAGAAGGAAAACTTAATTTCTCCATCTTCTCCAGCGTCTGTCTCACCATATATTGGACTGCATTTGGATGTCATCTGAGTGCAGTACAATGTTTCACAGGCAGTCATAGACTTGTGTGGGTGCGCGTGATCTGATTTGTGAATGCAATCACAGCATGCTGTGAAATCAGATCATGTGCACCCTTACAAGTCTATGACTACCTGTGAAACATCACCCTGCACTCTGATGACATCTAAGTGCAGTCCCACTGTTTTCACTTGCTGAATTGGCATTAGGAAAATAGTGCAAATCTGCACTTTCCAATAATATAACACTGGTACATGTACTATCAGTTTGAGATTCACCGAAATAGGACATAAAATCAGGTGTTTTGTTGCACCTTTTTTATCTGCAGGATGAGGCTGGGTCCTCTGGGGGGCGTCTGTCATTTGTGAGGCATATAATCAGTGCGGAGCAGCCCACCTGATTTAATAGCAGGGAGTGACCAATAGGCTGCTCTGACACTATGCTTCACATGTACCTGATTGGCAGAGCCCTATGGTAACCTTGTGTCTATAAATGCCACCAGTCACTTCCCTGACAGCATGGCTGGACGCTAGTGCCACAACCGCCCCCATCTGTGGGTTTTAGGTGACCGAGCACCGGTATACAGACACCTGTGTTACGTCTCAGAGGAGCTAGCAGCCTAGTACTAGGTGCAATGGGTATTTACCTGGCAATATTTTGGTGAGTTTTCACATGTACTATCAGATAAAACATTGCATAGCACTCAGCCGTGTGATACACTCGTGAGTTCAGTCCTCATGATGACATTCACATGACTGTAAGGCTAGGGTCACATTATCGTTAAAGTGGGCATGCGTTAAAAACTTAGAATTTGGCAGCATAAACGTGGTGCTACCTCCAAGGTAGCGCTGCGTTAACGCTGCCAATGTTACCCTATGGAGACGCGGCCAAATTGTCTTTTCTAGCGTTAGGAAATAATGCGAGATTTCAATCAGATTCCAACGTTTGAGCCTTGCTACGGACCGTGTACCTGTGGAGCCCACTGGGACGGGGTACTCGGTACCGGACCGGGGTACTGCTGGGGATGTCATGGCAGTCCTGGTCCGGACCATGTCCCGGGTTCCGCAATAAATGGGGGGATATTTACAGGGGTTGTTTTGTCGTGACGCCACCCACGGGTTGTGGTCAATGAAGGGACCACTGCTGCAGTGTACTTCTGTCAGGTCAGGAGGATGGATGGATGCTGCAGCCAGGTGGATGAGCCCGCCGCGGGTCGGGACAGCTCCTGACAGGGTAAAATGGTGCAATAATAGTAATAGTTCCTGTATACCTGGAATCAGACACGGACACTGAAGCAGGGTTCACCGGTTTACTCTCCAATTCTTCCAAGTCACACAGTGCACAGTACAGTTCAGTTCTTAACAGCTTTACACAATTGACTCCGGTAACACTTAAACCCTCTGCAGCCAGGTTGCCACTCTGAGACTCCTCACTCTTTCTATATGTCTTTTCAGGCTGATTTTCTCTGTATTCTTCTGGGTGGATTGCAGAGCGGCAGCTTGGTCCCTCAATGTAGCTTCCCCCTAAGTGTATGGCTGGTAAGCCGGGTCCTCCTAGTTGCTGCTATGCTCCCAACCTTGTGGGAACACGGATCTGGAATCTATGTTCCCCGTCAGTTTGTCTGGGGAGCCAGTATGAAACTTCAGTCCCCCTCAGAGCCGACACTCTGGTCCCAGCCTAGCCTTGGGTGTCCCTGTCTTGCATGGGATCACTGGGCTCTTTCCTACCCTTGTAACTTTCCAGGTACTTCAGGAGAGTCTTTCCTGTCAGTAATTTGTCAGAGCTACCATCTACCTCGGAACCGGTGGCACCGGTCCGGTCTCTGTTGTTCCTGTCTTTGCTGGTCACTCTGTCTTTGCTTCTCAGCCTACTCTTGGTCTTCTCTGCTCAGCTCTCACTGGCCCACTTGTCTTGGCTGCTCGGCACTCACCTACTAACTAACTACTTCCTGTTTCTCCTTTTTATACTGGTCCGTTACCATGACTATGCCTCACCCACTTATAACTGGCCCTACTACCCCTTGACTGCCTAAAGTCCCAGGCTCCGGGTTGGGTCTATGTCAGTGGATGTGTGTTTTGGAGGTGTTTGATATATAAACTGTCACTATCTCCTGGCTGCAGTTCCTACCTGTGGCCACCCTGGTCGCAGGGGCGCCACACAACCTCCATAGGATAACATTGGCAGCGTTAACACGGCGCTAACTTGGCGGTAGCACCGCGTTTATGCTGCCAAATTCTAAGTATTTAACGCAAGCCCTGAATAACGTTAATGTGACCCTAACCAAAGCGTCTTTTCACGCGCGAGATTTCAATCAGATGCCGGCGTTTGAGCCGCGCTAGTGGGTACATCTTTATAGGTTAACATTGGCAGCGTTAACGCGATGCTACCATGGCGGTAGCACTACATTTATGTTGCCAAAACCTATGTTTTTAACCCAAGCCCTGATTAACGTTAATCTGACCCTAGCCTATCTGTAGTCCTGTAATTTGATTTAGGATTA
The DNA here is from genome assembly GCA_033576535.1 of Allobates femoralis. Lineage (NCBI taxonomy): Eukaryota > Metazoa > Chordata > Amphibia > Anura > Aromobatidae > Allobates > Allobates femoralis. The sequence continues at coordinate 697,102,689 of JARQOC010000002.1, read as the reverse complement.
CATTGATCCTAAAGGTTTTGTGTAGCTCCAGCCTTAGGATATATTTAGATGATGTTGAATTGTGCATATACATACATGTACATATTGTTATATTTATTATTTCCATTCCTTAGCGTTTCAGACTGCAATTGACTCTTTATTGTACAGTAGTATATGTTATGTTCAGTATACACCTATTCTCATTTGCCATCATCCCTAGTATGCTGACATGTGAACCAGCTGGGAGTCTCCTGACTATTATATGCCCATGCAGCTATTATGTTTGTGTCAAGAGACCGCGGCCTTTCTGGATATTGCAGTCTGTACATGGACTGGGAGAATTGGACTTGTGTAACCAGCCTTATTCTTGGATTTTAACCTTTGCGTGAAATTTGTGACAAATCCATATTACAATCCTCATATAACAAATGATTCCTGGAAAATCCACAAACAAATATTTCATCGCATCTGAACATGCCCCTAAAGGGTTCTTGCTTTCCCCAAACGGCTCTGAACTCCTTATCAGGACAGAATATTCTGCACAAAAATGATGTAATAGTTTCCATACAAGAAATGGATTTATAGAAGAAAAAAAAAATCTGATGAAGTAATGAAGCCATTCTGCCGCGATTGTTAGGTCAACGTAAAACCGTGTGATTTCCATGGAAACACAGTCAGCGACACAGTTCAGAGAACATTCATCCTACAGAATTTATATACATAGTTCACAGCACCATCTGCATGCTGATTTGCTTGGCAATTCCTTCTCATTCATGTTGCATTGTTGATCGAAAAATCCAAGAGCGGCTTTTCACAAAGTAATGTACTGAGTGCAGGACAAGGACGTTACGTGCAAAGCTCTGGTTATTTACTAGATGTAAGTTCCTAGAAATGATTTACTGTAGTAAGAGGTATTGTCAGGGCCAGCATGAAGGGATGGCAAGGGTAGACGATTGGGTACCACCTCATACCACGCTGGGGAAGGGATCGGTGGCAATTTGACCACATTGATCATCAGTCTTCCTGTGTTCCGGCTGTTACTGACAGTGAGCTCTAAACAAAAAAAACATGTCTCAACTCTACATATTGTATTATAAGTGGGTCATGTATATGTCCCACCCCAGGGCCAGGGTACTCGGTTCATGGGTGTTAGTTATGGATGCTGTCAGCGGTGGCCGATGCCCAGGTCCATGGCCCTGGTGGACGCTCAAAAAGGGGTTTGATAAAAGAATTAAAAATAAAATTAAATGTTCGTGACGCCACATACGGTTTCTGGTGAATGCTCCAGTGCTGCTACAGACCTCCAGTAATGATGGATGAGCAGCCTGATGATAACGCTCCCTATTGATCTACTTCTCGCCTTTGTCCCTTACTCTCGTGATCCTCACACTGGCTAAGGCTGTTTTCTGGTACGGGCCTACCGCGGCTCCGTTCACCAGGTTCTTCACAGTGCTGCTCCTCAATGCACGGACTCTCTGACTCTGTTCAACTGTCTAACAACTCTCTTAGCTCCGCCCCTGCACCTGTATTTATAGGGGACATCAACTGGCATCAGCAGTACACCTGACGGCAGCAGATAGAGTTCCCCCTACAGACCTGGGGTGGCAGGTGTTGAATGTGTGAGGTGTATCCGATGTGGAAATCCCTACATGCACTAAGTGTTTTTGTGGCTACCTGTACCATGTACCTGTATCATGGCCAAAAGTGTAGGCACCCTTAAAATTGTTAGAGAAATTAAGATTTTCTCCAAGAAAATTATTGCAGTTACCCAATTTGTTTTACACATGTTTGTTTCCTTTGTGTGTATTGGAAAAACGCAAAAAAAAAAACAGAATGAAAGACAAACATGACATAATGTTACAATTTCACAAAGCTCCCAAAATGGGCCGGACAAAATTGTTGGCGTCAACTCAATATTTGGTTGCACCTTTGGAATAAATAACTGCAATCAATCGCTTCCTATAACCGTCTACAGGCTTCTTCTCACCTGGAATTATGGACTTTTACTAATAATCAGCTCCAGGTCTCTTATATTTGAAGGCATCTTCTCCCAACAACAATTTTAAGATCTCTCTACAGGTGACCAAAATATCAAGATAATCAAAAAGTCCTATCATTACTCCCTCCTTAGAAGCGGCCCCGGATGATCCTGGATCCAGTTTGTAGCCACAGATCTCACCAGGGGCGGACCCAGACTGTAGTGGGCCCTGGAAATTTTTCGGGGCCCCCCCCCCCTGGAACTCAGTGCCAGAATAGTGCAGCACAGCCAGCGGCGTAGCAACTGCTTGTGGCGCCCGCGGCGGTCGAAAAATTTGCCGCCCCTTTGGTTATTGATAATCTGGAAGTATACATAGTATACACTGTCTGCCCCTATATACAAGAATATAACTACTATACTAAAACACAAAGAGAAGGGGTGCAATTGCCACCTCTGTAGAACCCCAGTGTATGGCAACAAGCAGGACTCAAGGAGGCCCGGGGCCAGAGCAATTTTCGCCGCCGTGCTGTGGAGTTCATAATGTAATATAAATGCAAAAAACCTTTATTCTTAATATTATGTCACAATACCGGGATCTGAGGATCTTGTATTTCGAGGTCAGGGGCTCCCTGATGCCATGTCGCTGCCTGTCTCGCTGTCTTCCTCTTTTGACACTGCAGTGCGGTGGACAAGAGAGCATTAACTGGTTAATAACAAGAAGTATGGAGTGTACTAACTGAGCCATAAACCCCCCATACCATGAAGTATGGAGTGTGTACTGACTGAGCCATAAACCTCCTCATACCATGAAGTATGGTGTGTGTACTAACTGAGCCATACACCCTCCCCATACCAGTAGGATTACTATATGGATTTTACTATTAGGGTACGGACACACTGGGGTGAAACTCTGATGAGTGCAATGTGTGATTTTCTCACATTGCAATCAATCTCTGAGAGCAGACTGGCGAGTGTCGGACGCTTTTTTCTCATCCAGATTCAGGATGAGAAAAAAGTTGCAACATTCTGCGACAGTCTGCTATTCCCACGTGAGACTCACCAATGCAAATCTACGGGTCCGACAAAATCACAGACCACACACGGACAGCACACAGACCATCCGAGTCTAAGGCTGCGTTCACACATTGCGTATTTTGCTGCGCTTTTTTTACGCGCGCTTTTTCAAAATACGCAATGTGCCTTTTGTCTGCCAGCAAAGTGAATGTGAAATTCACTTTGCAGTGCAGACATTGCACAAAAATACGCAGTGCGTTTATGGGAGAAAACGCAGCTGCGTAAAGAATTGAGATGTCAATTCTTTACGCAGCTGCTCCTGCGTTTTCTCCCTGTGATGTCACAGAGGGGAGGAAGAATCCTGCTTCCTCCTCCCCTCTGTGACAGCCCCATTAGATTTCACAGTGTATTAATATACACTGCGAAATCTAAATTAAACAAAGGCAAGTGTATGAAAAAAAAAAAGAATGAATACTTCACCTGTCCGACGCCTTTTCCCGGTGTCCGGTCTCTGGTGCCAAGTGATGTGTAGTGCTGCCAAGACCTGCGGTGACGTCAGAGGGGCGTTCCCGGCGCTGAATGGGTGCTCGCGGTCATGTGATACATCACATTCTGGGGTAAAGAAAGCGCAGTGTGTGAAAGCCCCTGGTGAACGCAGCCTGACACGTTTTTTTCACGGATACATTCTCATTCTGCAGCTGAGAACAATGTAAAATGTTTCTGTAAATGATTCTACAGTAATAGCTGCTGAGGAAAAAACAGATTGCACATAGATGTGATCTGAGAGAAATGTCGGACACTCGCACAGCAGTTGGATGCCAAACGGACTAAAAAACAGATATCACTCGTCCGACTCTCCTGGAAACAGACCGATTTTAAGGCGGCGGGAGACAGTGTAACACCATCTCCCTAGCTCCATGCTGTGCACAGTGTACCACCATGCCCTCAGCTCCGTGCTGTGCACAGTGTACCACCATGCCCTCAGCTCCGTGCTGTGCACAGTGTACCACCATGACCTCAGCTCCGTGCTGTGCACAGTGTACCACCATGACCTCAGCTCCGTGCTGTGCACAGTGTACCACCATGACCTCAGCTCCGTGCTGTGCACAGTGTACCACCATGCCCCCAGCTCCGTGCTGTGCACAGTGTACCACATGTCCTCAGCTCCGTGCTGTGCACAGTGTACCAACATGTCCTCAGCTCCGTGCTGTGCACAGTGTACCACCATGACCTCAGCTCCGTGCTGTGCACAGTGTACCACCATGACCTCAGCTCCGTGCTGTGCACAGTGTACCACCATGACCTCAGCTCTGTGCTGTGCACAGTGTACCACCATGCCCCCAGCTCCGTGCTGTGCACAGTGTACCACATGTCCTCAGCTCCGTGCTGTGCACAGTGTACCACCATGTCCTCAGCTCCGTGCTGTGCACAGTGTACCACCATGTCCTCAGCTCCGTGCTGTGCACCACTATGTCCTCTGCCCACACTCCACTATGTCCTCTGTATACCCTCCCTCCACGTCCTTTGCACACTCTCCCTCCACGCCCTTTGCACACTCCCCCTCCACGCCCTCTGCACACTCCCCACTCAGTCGTCCTCTGCACACCCCCCACGTCCTCTGCACACCCCCACGTCCTCTGCACACCCCCTCGTCCACTGCACACCCCCCTCGTCCTCTGCACACCCCCCTCGTCCACTGCACACCCCCCTCATCCTCTGCACACCCCCCCTCGTCCTCTGCACACACACCCACGTCCTCTGCACACACACCCACGTCCTCTGCACACACCCCCACGTCCTCTGCACACACCCCCTTGTCCTCTGCACACCCCCTCGTCCTCTGCACACCCCCCACGTCCTCTGCACACCCCCCTCGTCCTCTGCACACCCCCCCTCGTCCTCTGCACACCCCCTCGTTCTCTGCACACCCCCCACGTCCTCTGCACAGCCCCCACGTCCTCTGCACCCCCCCCACGTCCTCTGCACACACCCCCCACGTCCTCTGCACACCCCCCCACGTCCTCTGCACACCCCCCCCACGTCCTCTGCACACCCCCTCGTCCTCTGTACCTTGTAAAGACAGTCCCAGTTCCTCCTAATCTGGCAATTTTTCTTGCCGGGCAAAATGTAGCTCCGCCCATCTGAGTCACATGTTCGTGACGTCATCATAGGTCCTGTTCCACCCGGCATCTGTCGATTCTGTCCCCGCCGGCGGTGCTGTGAGGTGAGGCGGGAGGGCGCGATGACCGGGGGGGATTTGATGAGGTGTCCAGGGGGTGAAGTGTCCAGGGGGCGGGGTCGCCGGGGCCGCCCTCCCCGAAAACTGTCCCCCCCACATCCCCCCCCGAAACCCACTGCAGTGCCAGAACAGTGCCGCGGGTGTGCAGCGCCGCTGACACCCGACAGCACCACGCACCACCCTTCTGTCTGTCTGACAGGGGAACGGACCTGCCGCTGGAGCCCCAGGGGCCCCCTAGCTGCTCGGGGCACCAGCTGCACCACGGTAGTTCCGCCCCTGGATCTCACGATACCGTTGATCTTGAAAGGGACAATGAATTTCTGTCTGAGTTTCCGTGAAGGAACATTTCATTTCAGATTTTTAGTGGATAACCACACCGAGTCTCCTACCTTGAACATGGGTGCAGGTTTCTGGAAGCTATCAGACGATCTTTTTTAGCGTTTTTGAGCTGAGATCACAGATTCCTTCAGAACCTCTAGATTCTGTCTCAGTGCAGTCAACCTTTCCTCTACATCCGGAACTGGAGCATTAATCAAGACCTAGGCAAGATACTTGGATGTTATCCCAGATTGGAAAAGAAAGACATTACCTTAGCAGAGGTACGCTGAGAATTGTTGTAGGAGAATTCAGCTAACAGAAGTAACTCCAACTAATAATCCTGAAGATGGCAGATGTAGCATCAAATATATTGTAATACAGACATAAACTGAGTCAGAGTGTGCTAGTGTGAACGGGCCTCAAAGCAAATTCACTTAAAGGGAACCTGTCACCCCAAATAACCCTTATAACCTATTAATACCTGTCCCTACAGCCTTACAATACATTCTAACACATCCCTGTCTCACCTTTTGTAGTAATCTACAAGTACAATAATGTTGTTTGCAAACTTACGAAAATCTTGTCAGAGGGGCGTTCCTCCAAGGCATTTTGACCGGTAGGCGGGTCCCCTGTGCCGCGCTACCCCTGCCTCATTGATGTAATACGCCCTAATGGGCGTCACTGTACAAATGCAGAGCGCGGGCACGATTTCAATATCGCTCCCGCTATGTCACCGCTGCGTCGCGGTCATATGACGCCGGGAGGCGTCACTTCCGGTTGCGGGTCGCACAGGCAGACTTTGCGCATGCGCAGATTGCATGCTGAAGTCTGCCTGTGTGCGACCGGAAGTGACGCGGCGATCCCAGCGTCACATGACCGCGACGCAGCGGTGACGTTGCGGGCGCGATATTGAAATCGTGCCTGCGCTCTACATTTGTACAATGACGCCCATTAGGGCGTATTACAGCAACGAGGCAGGGGTAGCGCGGCACATGGGACCCGCCTACCGGTCAAAATGCCTTGGAGGAACGCCCCTCTGACAAGATTTTTGTAAGTTTGCAGACTACATTATTGTACTTGTAGATTCACCGTATAGAATATAGATGCTTTTCTTGCACTATTGCATACACAGGGTAACAACTAGAGCTATTTTTTTCCTTTCTATTTTTTTCCTTTAAAGCTGCAAGGAATAAACTTATTACATTTTTAATTTAATATATGAAAAATTAGGTATGCTGCTTATAGTTACAAAAAGATGAAATAATAAAAAGACACCATAAAGCACAATCAGTACATAATAATACATTGTATTTTTAAGATTCTTCCCCCTATTTTGAGGGAACATGGGGGGTGTGCGTTATAATCTGAATACATGCTGTGCTGTAGGGGTGGGGAACAGTGGCTTTGGAGCAATGTCTGGGGGCTGGGGGAGCCTGCCACAAGCTGCAAAGGCAGTGGGAGGTCATGTAGCCCACTCATTAAACTAATGTAATATGCACTGCATCCCCCTGTCCATCACCAGCAGCGAGAGCAGTCCATATTACATTAACCTAATGACTGAGTCTACTGCTCAGTGGCTGTAATCCTGTGTGGATAGTCAGTGTCTCCCACGCTCTCATTCTGTGGAAAGCAGTGACTCTCTCGGCGATATCGTACTCACCTCTCTACATCGCTCTCTGCAGCCATGCCATCCCCGTTGTCTGTGCTGGCATCCGGTCATGCAAGCGGCACAGCACAGTGATGTCATCACTGCTCTCATGACTGGATGCCGTCACAGACTGACGGACTGATAGCTGCATGAAGTGATGGAGAGAGGTGAGTATAATTGTTAATTTTTTTTAACTTTGCATAAGCATGTGGGCTATGTACCATCACTGGGGGCTATGTGCATCACAGGGGGCTAACTACTATCATAGGGAGTTATGTACCCTCACTGGGGACTATATACTGTCACTCAGGGCTATGTACCATCATGGGGGCTATATCCAGTATGGGGGGGGCCTTGTACCAGGATAGGGGGGTATATATACCAGGATGGGAGACATATATACTAGGATGGGGGGACATACATACCAGGATGGGAGGGGTCATGTAACAGGATGGGGAACATATGATTGTAAGACAGACACTGGAATTATAAAGACGGACCCCATTTAACATTAAAAAAAATTTTTTTTTCATTCACCAAATTTGGGGGTGCATCTTATAATCCGGTGCGTGTTATAAAGTGAAATACAGAAACGTCTTACAGATTGGATTTATAAAAGCTTTTGGGGGAGGAGACACAGATCTGCAGTACACCTTGACTTTTCTTCCTCTGTTCATGAGATTTTTTAGACAAAATTTTAAGAAGTGTCTACCAGACCCATCAGCCCTCCTTCTGGTGAGATAAGGGGAGAATGGCTGACTAAGGATGTGCTGCCCACACCCCCTTGAAGACAATGTGATGCACTGCTTTAAATGGGTTTGATGGTTGACATGTGTGTTGTCTATCACATATAGAGTTAAAGGTGAATCAGACTGGAAGGGGTTATATGGGAAGACAAGTAGACAAGAAGGTTGCTTCTGGGAGGTGACAATCAGTTAGTTAGTGTGGAGAGTTTGGTACAGCAAGGTCTAAGGCCTCTTAGAAGATTCCTGTGGTATACAGTAGGTGTGTTTTGCAAAGAAGGGACTACATCAGATAGTAATGAAGTGATGTCCAGAAAACCGCCACTATTCAGGATTCAATTATGGCACAAAAGATGAGGTTGCTGAAAAAAAGGGAAAACGTTTATTAACAGGCAGGAACGGGTAAGGATAAAACAGATTCACAAGGGGGCACATTGTGGCAAAAACACAATTAACAATTACTGCAGTTCGTAGCTGGGACGCTCAGGCCCACGTTGCCCCAACTATTACAAATACATTTTCAACAGTAGATTTGCAAAGCAAGAAATTTGCGAAACGACACTATAACCTTACTGGCCACCACTACTCGGGCTGCATGGCTACCATGCTCTGGCTACAGAGGGTTATAGTACGCCCTAACGTATGCACACACAGTAAAGACTCACGATAATGCTGGGGAAATCAAGTCCAATCCCGGAGCCTGATGCTGTGATCCTTGTCAGTGAGTACTTCTTTCCTGGTAGAGCATGTGTCCCTTGATCACTTCTCTGGTGGGTCGTCTGGTAGTCATCCGTAGAGTCCTCTGGTAAGCCTTCTTTGGACCCTCTGGTAGCTGTCCCTGGGTCCTCTGGTACACGTCTCTCAGACAGCAGACTTCTTCTGCTTCACTTCTCTCAGCTCAGCTCATTTTACTTTAATTTTCAGCATCCCGTTTCCCGCACTTTTCAGCCTAAATTAGTTCAAGAGCACACTTTAGAGAGGGGAACAAAGGCCAGTCCACAACCTAGCACACAGGGGGTGCACAGCATCTAAAAGTCATGCGTGCCTAAAACTTTCATACGGGCGGCACCCCTACAGTTAGATCTAAGGACCAAGGATCTGGGAAGGGAAAGATTACAGACACTGATAGAACTGGAAAAACCAATAGACCAGAACTTTGGCCAGGGAGGCCGAATAAATGAAACGGAGAGAGACTCAGGTGACATGGGAGTCCTGTATGAAGAATAAGGGACTGAGAGAGACTTGTATTAGAAAGACGTTAGCGAAAAGGTACCCCATTTGTGAATACCGGAAGTCAATAATGGTCGCTATAATAGGACATGAGTTCCATTAAGGGTACCTTTACACGCCGCAACTGGGAAAACTGAGAGGCAATCCAGAGCCCCGTCACCGTCGCCGTGAAATTGCTACGAAATTGCGGTGTGTAAAAGCACCTTCGGCGTTCGGAGGCAACCATGAAAAATGTGCACACGCACGTTAAGTTGCCTCCGATCGCTTTCAAAAGTTGTGGTGTGTAAAGGTATCCTAAGTGGGGTTGAGGGTGATTAACAGTCCAGACAATGTGACCTTCTTAGAATGGACTTGCAAGCAATGGTGAGGAGTCATATCAACAGGGGAGATGAGATTTCTCAAAATTTTTGACTGGACTGTAGTGAGATACAAGTATATGGGAAAAGAGGAAAGGAACTATGATACAATGTAACTGAGACGTATCATGCCTTCTTTTAGCAAGTGAATTGTTCAAGAAGAATCGTGCCTCCTATTTGTTGTATATTGTTGTTCTAAGTTCAGTATATACTATTTTTTTAAACTGTGGTATCTCTTGATTCCCTGTGAACCATCTAGTCCTCGCCTGCCGTATCCAATGGCATCTGGGAGTCTGCCGGGGCATATCACCAAGGTAAAGAACACCACTAAGACCCACACACCTAGCCAGAACCCCCATTGTCATGTAGCATACCTCATCCAAAGCTACCTCCCATGGCCATATTACATTACATACATACAAAGACATCCACAGTTTTGAATATAACTCTACATTAGGTCATGTTTACCCACAATAGAGTATTATGTCCTCTGTGGCGCCCCACAGGTCTGGATGCCACGAGGGTTACTGCACCCAATCCAGAGTGTGGTCGTCCAGTGGTCACAAGGTGGGGCATTGTAAGGGTTAGTCCTCAACACTGCACCAACACATCCACTTAGGACCCAGACGACCCTGTAAAAACCCCAGGGGGAGGGCCCAGTGGAACAACAAAAAGAGGAGTTAAGTTTTAGTTTTAGGACACAACATAAGAACAGTGAGTTAGTAGTGAGTAGGAGCAGAACAGCACACGAGACCAGTGCTGGGAACAGTACAACAAGAGAACAGCTAGTGTGAAGAGCTGGGAGAAGTCGAGTCCAGAAAGCCTAAGAACCCTAGGGGCACTGGTGGAACTGAATTTACCCATGCACCCAAATCCAGGACTGATATCAGATGGAGGGGTTGTGGTCAGAAACAGGGACCGGACCTGAACGCGGCACGGGAGTCTATCATAGAACCCCTGAATGGGAGGTTACAAGCTTTATAGGAGCTGTAGCTAAAACACCTGGCGTATACCTAGAGATAGCAGCCGAACAAGGGTCAGGGGACCAGGTAACAGTCGCCCACTATAACCCGAGGCTGCAGGATCAGGGCTCTATGAGCAGAGGCGCTGAGAACAGTGCTGAGAGAGACAGGACCAGTGAGAGGCAGAAGGACAGGCACACCACCAAGGATCTCATACCTGCCATCCCCGACTGCACAGACCAGAGCTTATCCAAGAGTGTGTAACATCCGTTGTAATTTAAGCTTGCTATGAGTAAAACCAGGAACAGAATTGCAGAACGGTGCGAGACTGTGCTATTCCTGTGGCAGCAGCCAGTGAAGGCCACTGTACGAGGTAACAAGGCCTAAGGTAATTCCTGCCTGCTAGAGACTATGAATCACTAGACCCGCTGCCCTGAAGATCCGCTCTGCCTGTGGGGAGCCACTACATCCCAGCTGCCTATCCACCGTTCCCAGAGGGCCTGCAGCAGCGGCAGCTCCTCATAGCCTCAAACCACAGGTGGCATCACAAATAACTTTCCCTTATAAAATCACCACTTTCCCTATACTGGCCAAGAACTCCCTTTTACACTGAACCCAGGGTCACAGAAGTCAGGTCTTGACCCTTGCGACTCCCCAGATGTGCTGAACCGTCCAGTTCCATGTACCCCACGGCCCAGGGGCGCATCATCCTCCAAGTCTCCAAGTATTGTTTTTACTATCCTAGCCACAGCAAACATGACTACGACATATCCATAATTTGGGGTGATATTGCATTGCTATTGTTTTGGCACAGCCGAAAAAATTTGGGGAAGATTTATTCAGACTGACATGGTGCACACTGTAATGGTGGCATCGGTACCCCTATACTGTCCCTATCCCTCCAGCTGGCAGGAGTGCATTCACCACCATTCAGCTTAGTCCTTGGCAGTGACCTTCGTCATGGTTTCTGGGTCCCAGGTCCTGGACACACAACACAGGTCTCCTGGGAGTGCGCTGAGGTTGAGTGCGCATTTCCTGCCTCTTAAGTGGGCAGCACGCTTAATCTGATAGTGTGCCAATTCTATGGCTGAGAGAAACTAGGTGCTTAAGCAATCCTCTCTCTTTTTTTGGAGGTGCCTGAGAAGCAAGGTTACTGACGTGTTAGTTCCCCACTGCTCGTCAGCCTATATCCAATGCCTGTTCTAGTCCTATATGCTGTTTTCGTCCTGTACTCTGCCTGATACTGAACTCTTCTTGTGTACAGTCTCTACACCAGACCTGTCCTGTATCCTGCCTGTATTCCAGTACCCAACCCATGATTCCAAATCAGTCCTGCATGTGATCCTGTATCTGTCCTGTGTTTCACTGTAGAATCAGAGAATGCCCTGGAGAACTACTTGCAGCACAAGCCTAACTACACCATCAGGGGCTCTAGTGAGGAACCAGGTAGTCGCTTAATCACACCCTTCCAAGGTAAGCCCGGTCGTGTGGTGCCATGAGTCCACACCCACTAGCGTGATGCACGCTCATTCTATGCCAGTCTTGACAGAGCGAAAGAGTCACTGAATTCATTAAGAGGCACACACAGCTTAATACATTTGGCTCTTTTCTACGTGGTGTGTGCCATGATGCTCCAAACAGGAACTGAAGTAGCATTTCTTGCATAAAAATTGCCAGTACTTTTCCTGAAATGTACGGACAAGCGTGGACACTCCCATCCCACCCTGGCTCCTACCCACCATTAAATATTTTGGCAAAGTGGCATGAAAGCATCAAGAGTTCAAAAACATTTGTGGACCTCTGCTTTGCGCAAAACTTTTGTAGCTCATTAAAAATTTTAGTTGTTTTTGCAACCATATAATCAATTAGGTTCCCTGAACACAGATACATCCAGGAATATTTTTAACATCCAATATAGACATGGCATGGAAAATATTGCATTTCCATTTCTACCTTGTGAGGTCTGTAGTGGAGATGTACAGTTTGCCTTAGGTGCACTTAGTTCTCTTTACATTGACTAGCGGTAATGGGGATTTTACACAGTAAAAGTTTGCCATTCCAACATCTGTCAGCTACTCGCTAATTTAGGTTATCTACACACAAGACAAGCTGTCAGGTGTCCAGGGATATCAGATTTTGATTGATCTGATTCATAACTCTTCCGTAACAGAAAGGTCCTGCTGTTCTGGTTCCTCAGGGGCTCTACCAATGTGACATGAACCCGCAGACCATTCCAGCAGAATCTGCAGTCCAATATGGCGCTCCTTCCCTTCGGAGCTTTGTACTGTGCCTGGAAAGTATGGTAATTTCTGACAATATATAGGGTATTGATATATTCAGAAGATATTGTATAACACATTGTTGTATGGTCAGTTTTCTCCTATATGCTCTTTTGAAAATTAAAAACTTGGGGATAAAACAACATTTTAGTGTAAAATATTATATCAATATTTTCATGGAAAGAAAACAGAACATTTAAATCTCTTGACCCAATATTCTATAATTCTGTGAACCAACAGTAGTCAATATGGTCATTCCACCTGTTTAAAGAGGACCTGTCACCTCCCTGGTGCTTTCCAAAGTGAAAGTACCACTGAATGCAGCATGTATGCTACATTGAGGGAAAGGGGTCTCCCATGTCTCCACCCCCCCCCTGTAACCTGTAAAAAACACTTGAAAGTTTTAAGGTGAGAAGTCTGGACGGACTTGCTAATTTCTCATTCCTCGCAGTTCATAGGGCCCTCCCACCCCTGCCTCTCTGTTTCGCCTTCTGCCTCTCTGCTCCGCCTCCTGCTCTCTATTCCACCTCCTGCCTCTCTATGCCACCTCCTGCCTATGTGTGTTTCCTCTCCTCGCCTGCGCCTGCACCGTAGCGTCTGAATTCACGCAGGTGCACGGTGAAGAATTGGTAGGAGCGAGTCCCAGCTGCTGGAACAGCGCATGCTCAGGAACGTCAGCCCAATATTGCTGCCCTGCTGCATGCATACTGCATAATCTTTAGCAGGGTGGGCTCTGGTGCCGACGGTCCCACACATGCGCCGTTCCAGCAGTCAGGACCCGAGCCACACAGGCAGGAGGTGGCACAGGGAGGCAGGAGGCAGAACAGAGAGGCAGGGGGCGGGAGGACCCTATAAACAGCAAGGAGTGAGAAATTAGTAGATCCCTTCATATCTTAAAACTTTCAAAAGTGTTCTTTACAGGTTACAGTGGATGGGGGGGAATAGAGACATGGGAGACACCTTCCCTGAATGCTGCATTCAGTGGTGCTTTCACTTTGGAAAGCACCAGGGGGGTGACAGGTCCTGTTTAAGAATTCCTTGAAGGTTTCTTTCTCCAAAATGGGTTCACTTGGGGGTTTCTGATGTTTTGGCTCCTCGAAGGCTCCATAAATGCAAAATTGGTGTCCGTTATCTATTTCAGTCAAATTTTCAAAAGTCAAAAGGCGCCCTTTCCCTTACGAGTGCCCAAACAGCAGTTTCTCACCACATATGGGGTATTGTGTACTCAGGAGAAATTGCATCAATAATTGTGGTGTCTATTTTCTCTTTTTACTTTTGTGAAAATGAAATAGTTGGGGTTAAAGCAAGAGTGTATACAAAAAAATAATTTGTTTTATCTTTATTCCAATTGGCATTAAGTCCTGTAAAGCACCTAAAAGGTTAACAAACTCTTATTTGTGGTTTTGAATATGTTTTAAAATGTGCAGATTTTAAAATAGGGTTTTGTTTGAGGGTTCTCTAACATACAGGGGTATGGAAAGTATTCAGACCCCTTAAAATGTTTCACTCTTTGTTTCATTGCAGCCATTTGGTAAATTCAAAAAAGTTCATTTTTTTCTCATTAGTGTACACTCTGCACCCCATCTTCACTAAAAAAACGGAAATGTAGAAATGTTTGCAAATATATAAAAAAACAAACCTGAAATATCACATGGTCATAAGTATTCAGACCCATTGCTCAGTATTGAGTATGTGCACCTTTTGATCTAGTACAGCCATGAGTCTTCTTGGGAATGATGCAACAAGTTTTTCACACCTGGATTTGGGTATCCTCTGCCATTCTTTCTTGCAGATCCTCCCCAGTTCCGTCAAGTTTATGGTGAACGTTGGTGGACAGCCATTTTCAGGTCTCTCCAGAGACGCTCAATTGATGAACCTTCGGCCAAGTCTGAGGTCCAGAGCACTCTGGAAGAGGTTTTTATCCAGGATATCTTTGTACTTAGCCTAATTCATGTTTCCTTATATTGCAACCAGTCATTCTGTCCCTGCAAATGAAAAAAACTTGCATAGCATGACTCTGCCACCACCATGTTTCACTGTTGGGATTGCAGTGGGCAGGTGATGAACAGTACCTGGTTTTCTCCACACATAATGCTTTGAATTATCACCAAAAAGGTCTATCTTCATCTCATCAGACCAGAGAATCTTATTACTCATAGTCTGGGAGTCCTTCATGTGTTTTTTTGCAATCTCTATGCAGGGTTTCATATGTCTTGCACTGAGGAGAGGTTTCCATCTGGCCACTCTGCAATAAAGGCCGACTGATGAGGGGCTGCAGTGATAGTTGACTTTGTGGAACTCTCTCCCATCTCGCTACTGCATCTCTGGAGCTCAGCCACAGTGATCTTGGGGTTCTTCTTTACCTCTCTCACTAAGGCTCTTCTTCACGATTGCTCACTTTGGCTGGACGGCCAGGTCTATTAAGACTTCTGGTAGTCGCAAACTTCTTCCATTTAAGGATTATTGAGACCACTGTACTCTTAGGAACCTTGAGTACTGCAGACATTCTTTTGCAATCTTGGCCAGATCTGTGCCTTGCCACAATTCTGTCTCTGAGCTCCTTGGGCAGTTCCTTTGACCTCATGATTCTCATTTGGTCTGAAATGCACTGTGAACTGTGAAGTCTTATTATTATTATTATTATTATTATTTATTTCATTTAGACGAAGAAAAAAGTTCAGTGGCCCTCACCATTTTAATGCTCGGTCCTTTTTATTACACTCTGCCTTGCTGGCTAGAGTGGATCAAAGCGGGGAGAGGGAGTGGGGGACGGCGGACGATGGTAACCGTTTCACAGTGTCCTACCACTTCTATGGGTTACCGTCGTCTGCTGTCCCCCACTCCCTCTCCCCGCTTTGATCTCCCCGCTTCTTGTGCGGACGAGACTGGGTGATTTGTGCGCGGGCATCCGCATGCGCACAGATCACATATTGGAGTGAATGGGTGCGCACGGTCATGCGCAGTCAAGCGCAGCACCGTGCGCTCCCATTCTAAAGATACTTTGCTTACATTGCGGCTCCCCTCCGCAGAACGCTGCGGAGGGGAACGCTAATGTGAGAGCACCCTTAAACACTTTAAAACCAAATGGGTTGAATGTAGATTACAGACTGGCAGTCACGTTGTGATCAGTTCTGGATTCGTCTAGATAATAATACTGTATAACACTAGTCACATTTGTATATATGCACCATTTTAATAACCATTTGGTTTCTTCCAGCACCTGCACTTGATTGGAAATCCTCATCAACCCCATGGGAGGGCGATAGACGTTCCAAGCTGTCACTTGTGAGAGGTGCCCCTAAATTGTGTTTGTACCAAAACAAAGCTGATGTCTTTATAATTTACGTTTTATCCCTTAAGAAATCTACATTTGATCCCTTAAAGGTTGACATTTGGTTATAAGGAAGGATAATCTGTTGTTACAAGTTTATTTATTAAACATGGCATATTGAATTGGTTTGTGGAATTATAATTTGAATAGGGTAATGTATTTAAGAGTCACTATGGGGGAGTGCCAAGGGGATATGTATGATGTTTGAGGTTCCCGTTGACCCCGGTTTGCCTGAGGGGGAAGGCTGGTAGTGATACACCGGCTTCCCTCTTGTGGCCAATAGGTGCCCATGCCCTTGTCCTTGCGAAAGGCGGGGGCATGGTGTGCCCTGAGGAGAGGGGACTTGTATGTATGAAAGTCCCTGGTGCATCCCGGCGATAGGCTGAGTCCTGTTAAAAAGAAAAATGAGCTATTATACAAGTACAGTTACTGTACCTGTATAAATGTGTGCCGAGATGTAATTTAAGTAACTTTGGGAGTATTTTGTTAGGTTAGGGCAACTTATAAACTCATAATTCTTTTGGGTGTATTTCTCGGAGTTGTTTAACGCATTGCGCATGCGTGGAGTGTACTAAGATGGCGCCTGTGACGATTTCCAGTGCTGCTTAGCAACAGAGAAGCCGGGCACGTAATACATGATATCACTTCCAGTGCGACGTTTTCTGAGCGGCATGGAGCTGTGTAAATACATAGCGGGTGTCACAGGGACTCAGAATGGGCTGCCATGGTGACGATCTTCGCCCCACCTGGGAAGAGGACCCAATCAATCATCACTTAAGGTTGTTATTATTACATGAGTGGTTCGGTGATATTGTATAATGGAGTTGATGCGTAATGTCACTGACCACTACTGTACGGGTTAATGTTTGGTACTGGAATGCTTTTAAGATGTAAATACAATGTGTATAGTTGAAAAACATGGCTAATTGATGTACATTAAGTATGTAAATAAGGTGGTTTAAAAAGAGGCATGTGGGCTTGGACTAGTTGCTAGACAAAAGTCACTTGGTGACTGAAACGTCACGTGGTCGCCTTGAGGGCCTGAATAAAGGCATCTAAAGACCTTCAAGTCAGAGTGCTGCTGTCATTTTTTGACTTTATCTATCTATCTATCTATCTATCTATCTATCTATCTATCTATCTATCTATCTATTTATCTAATAATCTTTTCATATATAAGATAGCTTTATTGAAGTTATGACAATTAGCTTCAAATTTACTGTGGTGGCATTATTACTGTGGAGCACTCTGCACTGTAAATAAGGGCACTGTGGTGTCACTATTAATGTGGAGCACTCTGTACTATAAATGAGAGCACTGTGGTGGCACTATTAATGTGGAGCACTCTGCACTATAAATGAGAGCACTGTGGTGGCACTATTAATGTGGAGCACTCTGCACTATAAATGAGAGCACTGTGGTGGCACTATTAATGTGGAGCACTCTGCACTATAAATAAGGGCACTGTGGTGGCATAATTAATGTGGAGCACTCTGCACTATAAATGAGAGCACTGTGGTGGCACTATTAATGTGGAGCACTCTGCACTATAAATGAGGGCTCTGTGGTGGCACTATTAATGTGGAGCACTCTGCACTATAAATGAGGGCTCTGTGGTGGCACTATTAATGTGGAGCACTCTGCACTATAAATAAGGGCACTGTGGTGGCACTATTAATGTGGAGCACTCTGCACTATAAATGAGGGCTCTGTGGTGGCACTATTAATGTGGAGCACTCTGCACTATAAATGAGGGCTCTGTGGTGGCACTATTAATGTGGAGCACTCTGCACTATAAATAAGGGCACTGTGGTGGCACTATTAATGTGGAGCACTCTGTACTATAAATAAGGGCACTGTGGTGGCACTATTAATGTGGAGCACTTAGCACTATAGATGATGGCACTGTGGTGGCATTATTAATGTGGAGCACTCTGCACTATAAATGAGGGCACTGTGGTGGTTTTATTAATGTGGAGCACTCTGTACTATAAATGAGGGCACTGTGGTGGCATTATTAATGTGAAGCCCTCTGTACTATAAATGAGGGCACTGTGGTGGCACTATTAATGTGGAGCACTCTGCACTATAAATGAGGGCTCTGTGGTGGCACTATTAATGTGGAGCACTCTGCACTATAAATGAGGGCTCTGTGGTGGCACTATTAATGTGGAGCACTCTGCACTATAAATAAGGGCACTGTGGTGGCACTATTAATGTGGAGCACTCTGTACTATAAATAAGGGCACTGTGGTGGCACTATTAATGTGGAGCACTCAGCACTATAAATGATGGCACTGTGGTGGCACTATTAATGTGGAGCACTCTGTACTATAAATAAGGGCACTGTGGTGGTTTTATTAATGTGGAGCACTCTGTACTATAAATGAGGGCACTGTGGTGGCATTATTAATGTGGAGCACTCTGCACTATAAATGAGGGCACTGTGGTGGCACTATTAATGTGGAGCACTCTGCACTATAAATGAGGGCTCTGTGGTGGCACTATTAATGTGGAGCACTCTGTACTATAAATAAGGGCACTGTGGTGGCACTATTAATGTGGAGCACTCTGTACTATAAATAAGGGCACTGTGGTGGCACTATTAATGTGGAGCACTCTGTACTATAAATAAGGGCACTGTGGTGGCACTATTAATGTGGAGCACTCAGCACTATAGATGATGGCACTGTGGTGGCATTATTAATGTGGAGCACTCTGCACTATAAATGAGGGCACTGTGGTGGTTTTATTAATGTGGAGCACTCTGTACTATAAATGAGGGCACTGTGGTGGTTTTATTAATGTGGAGCACTATGCACCATAAATGAGGGTACTGTGGTGGCAATATTAATGTGGAGCACTATAAATGAGGGCACTGTGGTGGTTTTATTAATGTGTAGCACTCTGTACTATAAATGAGAGCACTGTGGTGGCATAATTAATGTGGAGCACTCTGTACTATAAATGAGGGCACTGTGGTGGCATTATTAATGTGAAGCACTCTGCACTATAAAGGAGTGCACTGTGGTGGCACTATTAATGTGAAGGACTCTGTTCTATAAAAGAGAGCACTGTGGTGGCAGTATTAATGTGGAACACTCTGTACTATAAATGAGAGCACTGTGGTGGCATTATTTATGTGGAGCACTCTGCACTTAAAACCACCACAGTGCCCTCATTTATATCAATGTGGAGCACCCTGTACGATGATTGCGGGAATTGTTATGGGACCATAATGGCATTATTGATGTGGAGCACTCTATATTAATGATCACACACAGCACTATTAATGAGATCACTGCAGTGGCACTATTTATGTGGAGCACAGAGATAGCACTATAAAGGTAACGTCACACGCAGCAATTTTGCTCGCAATTTCACTGGCAATTTGCTGGTTGCAGTGAAATCATGGACGCATTGTTACATTTGTACACAGCAACAAAATAGAACAATGTGTCCATGACTTTACTGCAACCAGCAAATTGCCAGTGAAATTGCGAGCAAAATTGCCGCGTGTGACGGTACCTTAGTGTAGTGCTCCTAGCACTATTAACAAGGCACTGTGATTGCACCATTACTGCTATGCACTGAAATGTAATCATGAAGCACTGTTAAATTGATTTGATACTCTTATCACTAATTATGAAAGAAAGGTAAAGTTGAAAAAAGGTTCAAGTAGTCACAATCTATGAACATGATGAGTAAGATGTGGCAGATTACAGCAGTTGATGTAATATGGTGGATCACATCCAAGAACCTTCATTGTTCTAGTGTGAAAAGATTGATGACGGATAAGTTCCTTTCTCTTCCTTGATTAGAGTCTCAGTGGGTTTACCCGTCTTATGCAGAAGTCTCGTTTTCTGTGTTTCTCTTGGTACTTTCATTGCTGCGGAGATTTCTAAAATAAAACTCTTTGAAAACACGATAAATACGAAAATAGCTTCAGCATCGAGCGCACGTACAGAGGCGTCACCGCGGAGTCCGCCCAACACTCAGGTTACTGCATCACTCTGCTTCTGTGTTTCAATTGATTGGAAGTTATTTAGCCGTTTGCTTGAGAAGATGTTAATGATGATACAATTAATGATGCATGAAATGTAAGAAGTTGAAAATAGGCCCAAGTCATTCATGTGTTATTTCAGGATGGAAACATTCTGTGAAATAGAAAGTGATAACACTGAAATGGAAATGTATTAACAAAGATGTAAACAGCCATAGAGAAGGAGAGGGTCACGGAAACCAGTGGTGGTCAACACATCCCATAATAAGGACCCAAGGCACTCATCTCCCTCTAAGGGCCGCTTCACACTGCGGCGTGATCCGGTCCGGTTCTGTCCGGGAGGACCCAGACAGCCGCGGACCGGATTTGCACACAGGACTGGGCGGCTATTATGCCCTCCGGTCCGGTGTGCAGCGCACACAGCTGCAGCCGCTGACAGGTCAGGACCGCGGCGCCCGCGGTCCTGACTTATCAGCAGCGGGAACTGCGTGCACTGCACACCGGACCGGAGGACATAATAGCCCCCCCAGTCCTGTGTGCAGATCTCGTCCATGGCTGTCTGGGTCCTCCCGGACAGAACCGGACTGGATCACGCCGCAGTGTGAAGCGGCCCTCAGGGTATGTGCCCATGATCAGGATTAGCAGTGTTTTGGACATAGCAAATTTTTGCTGCATCCAAAAACACTGCATTGTACTGTACAAGCACAGTGGATGGCTTTATAGAATTCCCATGCCCACTGTGCATATTTTCTCCGCAGCATAACTGAGTTGTGGTGCCGCTTCCCGAGCTGTAGCATGACAATTTATTCTTGTGGAGATGCAAGTCTTCTCAGCGGGAGAACACAACGAAAATACGCGGTACCAATATGTTGTATTCTTCCGCACAGGACACTAGCATCTCCGGAAGAGGAAACACCTTGCCTCCAGAATCCTGATAGTGGGCTTAGATGCTACATTCTCGTGCAGAGAACACTCACGTCTCCGGAAGAGAAAATACACTGCACCCAGAATCCTGATCATGGGCACAGCCGCTATGTTCTCCCGCAGAGAACACTCGCATCTCCGCAAGAGAAAACATACTGCTTCTAGAATGTAGATTGTGTCCACTCAGCCTAAGGGGGTGAATTTTACATTCAAGGTCTCTTGATCCCTGTTAGCAGCCAATCAATGGTCACTGGTTTTCCACCACAGTCAATAATTTATGTTGCTTTTATTTATTTCGCCAACATAATCCTCAGACATTTGCTTTATGGTAAATAGGGGACATTGAAGTGCCTACAGCGCACTGTGAATAATTGTTGCACGCTGCATTTTGAGGTTGTGTCAGAGTAACAGCATGTCATCCATTGATGACGTCTAGGATTGTGCTAGTGTAATCATTACTATTTTCATGAATAGAACAGTATTCGCGATACTGGTTACTTGTTATTGATCTGACACAAATTGACTGCTCCCTTAAGTAAACAATGGGAGTAGGCACCCAGTGAGAGCAGACTGAATGTTATGGCGGGTTTACACGTTGCGATATCATAGTATCATAGATTTCAATCAAAAGTCACGTGTTTCGATCGTTGGACCCGACATCGTGCCTGCGTTGTATGGTGTGAACGTCCAATACGATGCAGGAACGATGTCAATGCGATATCGGGGATTGAATGAGCGTGCTATTCAATGCCCCGATATTGAAGGGAGATTGAAGTCGGATCGTGCTGTGTAAACGCACAACTACGATGCGATTTGAAACGTCACCCATTGACTCCCATGTTAAGTGTGCGATCCTGGGTTGGGGGGCGGAGACATCGCACGGACGTTGTATTCGGATATCGCAGCGTGTAAACATTCAATGCGATGCGGGAAAAACGTGCACTAATTGCGCGCTCCCGCACCATTGAACTGCGATATCGGAACGATATTGAAGCGTGTAAACCCACCATTAGGCTCTCTATGGGGCACAGCAAGGTGTTTTATTCAATAGAAACGCAAAAAAGCCCACCCTCCTGCCCTGCTCTGGAAAGACTCATTTTATGGCCGGATGTGTGTTGGCGGAGCCTATCACGAATTGACTAACATTATACTGGCTATTCGGACGAATATGCGAGTATTAAAAACTACTCGTTACAATGTATGTCTGTAGACTAATGACTACCTGACTCCATACAATGATGGTCACAAAGCTCCCAAAATGGAGGCCAGATGAGTGCCACATTTCTATGGAGCAGCCATGTTTGGTCATGCACAGTTTAGGGTGCAGCCACATGTACCGTGCAGTATATTGTATAACATATACACACCCCTTACCCTAATGTGGAGTACTTACCTTTTCCTTGTTAGGCCAGGGTCACACATGGCATCTGTTTTGCCCTGGATCCGTTTTTGGCATCATTTTTAGTTCTTTTTTTTTCTACGTTCAAAAACGCATATGCGTTAATGCATAGTGCACTTAAGCCTGATTGCGTTTTTCAAAAACGCATGCCTTTTTATTTTGCATCCAAAAAACGCTGCTAGCAGTGTTTATGGGTACAGTTAAAAAACACATGCGTTTTTTTTAACATGGGGCCCTATGGGAAATGCATGCATGCGTTAGCATGGTACATATAGATACCATGCATCAACGCATATGCGTTTTTATGAAAAAATGACTAAGTCCAAAAAGCGTCCAGGAACACAGGAGGCACAAAATGCAGCCTAGGAAAAACGGATTTGACATGGAAAACACTTAGGCTGGTTTCATATTGCATAATTTTCCCGGTCTGTGGGATTCTACTTTTTGCAGGACCCCATGGACAGGAAAGGACACCACAGGAGGTGATTTTCACGGGTCTGGACACAGAAAGAGCGCTGCGGGGCACTTTCACTTCCGCAATGTATAGTATACATTGCGGAAGTGAAATGAAGTAAAAGAAAGGGTTAAAAATAAAAAAATCTGTATGCTCACCTTTTCAGCGGTCCCCCGATGGCTCCAGCAAGCTGCGTTACGTCACAACCCGGCAGTGTCATCGGGTCACATGACTGCAGTTACAGCAGTAACCGGTCATGTGACCTGATCAGCTGATCAGGTTGTGATGTAACGGCAGGTCCTGTAGTAACACTGGCGCTTGCTGGAGCCATCGGGGGACCGCTGAAAAGGTGAGAATACAGATTTTTTTTACTTTTAACCCTTGCTTTTACTTAAATTCGCTTCCGCAATGTGTGTATATATATATATATATATATATATATATATATATATATATGTACAGTGTTGGCCAAAAGTATTGACACCTCTGCAATTCTGTCAGATAATACTCAATTTCTTCCTGAAAATGATTGCAATCACAAATTCTTTGGTATTATTATCTTCATTTAATTTGTCTTCAATGAAAAAACACAAAAGAGAATGAAGCAAAAAGCAAAACATTGATCATTTCACACAAAACTCCAAAAATGGGCCAGACAAAAGCATTGGCACCCTCAGCCTAATACTTGGTTGCACAACCTTTAGCCAAAATAACTGCGATCAACCGCTTCCGGTAACCATCAATAAGTTTCTTACAATGCTCTGCTGGAATTTTAGACCATTCTTCTTTGGCAAACTGCTCCAGGTCCCTGGTATTTGAAGGGTGCCTTCTCCAAACTGCCATTTTTAGATCTCTCCACAGGTGTTCTATGGGATTCAGGTCTGGATTCATTGCTGGCCACCTTAGAAGTCTCCAGTGCTTTCTCTCAAACCATTTTCTAGTGCTTTTTGAAGTGTGTTTTGGGTCATTGTCCTACTGGAAGACCCATGACCTCTGAGGGAGACCCAGCTTTCTGACACTGGACCCTACATTATGCTGCAAAATTTGTTGGTAGTCTTCAGACTTCATAATGCCATGCACATGGTCAAGCAGTCCAGTGCCAGACGCAGCAAAGCAACCCAAAAACATCAGGGAACCTCCACCATGTTTGACTGTAGGGACCGTGTTCTTTTCTTTGAATGCCTCTTTTTTTCTCCTGTAAACTCTATGTTGATGCCTTTGCCCAAAAAGATAGAACATTCTTCCAAAACATTTTAGGCTTTCTCAGGTAAGTTTTAGCAAACTCCAGCCTGGCTTTTTTATGTCTCGGGGTAAGAAGTGGGGTCTTCCTGGGTCTCCTACCATACAGTCCCTTTTCATTCAGACGCCGACCGATAGTACGGGTTGACACTGTCGTACCCTCGGACTGCAGGGCAGCTTGAACTTGTTTGGATGTTAGTCGAGGTTCTTTATCCACCATCCGCACAATCTTGCGTTGAAATCTCTTGTCAATTTTTGTTTTCCGTCCACATCTAGGGAGGTTAGCCACAGTGCCATGGGCTTTAAACTTCTTGATGACACTGTGCATGGTAGACACAGGAACATTCAGGTCTTTGGAGATGGACTCTTAGCCTTGAGATTGCTCATGCTTCCTCACAATTTGGTTTTTCAAGTCCTCAGACAGTTCTTTGGTCTTCTTTCTTATCTCCATGCTCAATGTGGTACACACAAGGACACAGGACAGAGGTTGAGTCAACTTTAATCCATGTCAACTGGCTGCAAGTGTGATTTAGTTATTGCCAACACCTGTTAGGTGCCACAGGTAAGTGACAGGTGCTGTTAATTACACAAATTAGAGAAGCATCACATGATTTTTCTAAGGGTGCCAATACTTTTGTCCACCCCCTTTTTTATGTTTGGTGTGGAAGTATATCCAATTTGGCTTTAGGACAATTCTTTTTGTGTTTTTTTCATTGAAGACAAATTAAATGAAGATAATAATACCAAAGAAATTGTGATTGCAATCATTTTCAGGAAGAAACTGAGTATTATCTGACAGAATGGCAGGGGTGTCAATACTTTTTGGCCAACACTGTATATATATTGTGGAAGTGAAATTACGGTAGATGGTTAGGAGCAGTTTTAGTGTACTGAGCATGCTCAGTACCCTAAAATCGGGTCTGAGAAACGATCCTGTTATTTCTCTGACCCGTGCTCCATTGGCCCCCATGTTATCCTATGGGCACGGATCAGTTCGGATTTGGCCTAATTGCCATCTAATTTTGTCAGATCCAATTTTTGCTGTGCCCAAAATTGGAGCAGTCTCCGATTTTGGATACAGCAAAAAATCGGATACAAATCTGATCCGACAAAATCGGATGGCAATTAGGCCAAATCCGAACCGATCCGTGCCCATAGGATAACATGGGGGCCAAATTGGATCCGAAGCTGTCCATTTTACAACGGACAGACCCAGATCCTCAAAAGTTGTAATGTGAAAGCAGCCTTACTAAAACGGATTGCCATGTGTAACCCTAGCCTTACAGTCTTTTTCTCTCCCTTGTTCTTTCCTCTAGTGTGCCACTAATTGTTCTAATGCAAAGTAATCAAAGTATGATTTGCTTTCAATCTGCGCTGCTGGAGGAAAATCAAATAGCTGAATGCTTTGCAAACAATATTCGAAGGTGGTTTATTCTACACGTTTTGGAATCATCTTCATAAAGCTTTCAGCTATTTGATTTTCCTCCAGCAGCATAGATTGAAACCATATCATACTCAGGCTCCTTTGCATTTCTTCCAGCCTTATGGCTTGTAGATATAGAGCTGAAAAGACAATAAAAAGCACAATAGGGTCTTATCTTGGGTGAAATTGAGACCACCAAATTGGCAGTAGGCTCACCTGGGTTAAGCCCCAGTCACACATAACAAGATTGTTAGCGAGATCGTTGTAACGTCACCCCAGAGATGTCGCTATGTGTGACATCTAGCAGCGAACAGGCCCCTACTGTGAGGTTGCTGATCGCTGCAAAGGGCTCAGGACCATTTTTAGGTCGTTTTTCTCCCGCTGGTCAACACGCATCGCTACGTGTGACAGCGAGACCCAGCGATCAGTGACCTCACAGGGCTGGTGACCATGATAAACACCGGGTATCCAGGCAGCGCGCGCTGCCTAGATACCCGGTGTTTAACATAGTTACCAGCGTCCTCCCTGTTTACAGGTTGAGCTAAGCAGGGATGATGCTGGTAACATCGCTTCCAGGTTCCTGATCGCTGGGGAGATCTGCCTGTTTGACAGCTCCCCAGCGACCATGTAACGACGCTCCAGTGATCCTGGCAGGTCGTTATCGTTGTTGGGATCGCTGGAGCGTCGTTATTTGTGACAGGACCTTTAGTTATGATGAGCCACAACAACTAATGTAAAGGTACCTTTACACGCCACCACTGCGGTGTAGCAACTGAAAGGCAATCAAGATTTTTGTCAATGTTGCCTTGAAATTGCTATGAAGTTGCGTCGTGTAATTTGGAAAAGTGATCGGATTTTCGCAGTTGCTCCGGGTTGCGGTTTCAGAGCATTGTTCTAAAAGCAGAGGCAACTCAGAAGGTGAATTGCCCTGGTTTTGGCGTGTGAACGGGCGATAGGGATGGAATCTGCGTCGCCTAGTGATTTCCCAGACTCGTGCTACAGCGTGCTGGATACCGCGCCCCATCAGCGATGATTGGTGGGGGCTACTGTGTTTCCATTGGCTGTCCCTTCACAGGGCGCCATATTTGAAGAACTGCCCATACACACTACACAATTGCAATGATGTCATCTATTAGCCAGCCTTCCTGCGCAGGCTGGCCAATCATGACGCTATTGCATTGTCTAATCAGCATGTTTGGGGCGCGGAATACACAACTCTTTCACGCCTATGTTCTTGCGGCCATATTCCTTTGGGGATTGCGGCGTGTGAAGCGGCGACGGGATTAAACCGGATGTTTCCCGCAGGATTAGTTTCAACTTCCGGGGAACCACGTTCCCTTAGGTTGACGACGCAATTGCGGCGTGTACATGCGGCATCGGCGATCGTTAGCAACCGTTAAAAATGTGCACGCACGATTGCTACTGATCGCCAGTTATAGTTGTGACGTATAAAGGTACCTTAAGAGAAGTCTTGTGATTTTATCCTGAGGAAGGAGAAATTGCTCTCTGAAACTCGTAGACCTAATAAAAATCACTATTCATCGATCCTGGATTGGAATTTATTACAGCAGCACGGCATTATACCCATTCTTTGTCTACACGTTGTTTTATGCCTTATGACTTGTGACTGGTTTCAGTCTCTGATCAGGGTTCTGGGATACACAATTGTGCTAGGTGAGAAACATCTCTTTTTATTCTCACCATGTTTCCGCAGATAAGACCCTATTTGTGTTTGTTTTACTCACAGTTGTTTTCATACCAATTGTTATATACAGAATTTTTCACATAAACAATAATTATCACTTATCCAGAGGAAATATTGAGGTGATGAGACTCTCACCAATTCCAAAGTCCTCCATGTGAATATTGCTATAGTTAATGTAACGACATACTGATAGGATATTTAGATTGTGAGCTCCCAAGAGAGACAGCATTACTCATGTATGTAAAGTACTATGGAATCAATAGCGCTATATACCGTAAATGAATAAATATTATTATTATGATTATTATTATTATTATTATTAATGCCCCATTCACAGACTGTAGGAGTTGCTCTTTGCACATGCTTACTACTGCTCCATTCAGACCTGGGGATGAAATTATCTCTAAAAAGCATTGAATTAAAATTACGCATTTCCTTTGCATTTTAGGCAAAAAAAAAATATTTTCATCTTTTACATTTTAAAAATTCTGAAAAGGAAAATAGGTCAATACAAAAGCTAAGCAGCTGCCTAGCACCCTGAAAATGAAAATGGTGGAGACCCACAAAGCCGGAGAAGGCTATGAGAAGATAGTAAAGTGTTTTCAAGTTGCTCCTTCCTCAGTTTGAAATGTAATTAAGAAATGGCAGTTAACAGGAACAGTGGAGGTCAAGATAAGGTCTTGCAGACCAAGAAAAATTTCAGTGACAGCTGCTCATAGGATTGCTAGAGAGGCATATCCGAACCACTGCTTGACTGCGAAAGACCTTGAGGAAGATTTAGCAGACTCTGGAGTTGAGATACATTATTCTACTGTTCAGAGACACCTGCACAAATGGAAAAATCATCAGAAGAAAACCTCTCCTGCATCCTCACCATAAAATTCAGTGTCAGAAATTTGCAAAAGAAAATCCTAAACAACCTGAAGGATTTTGGAAGCAAGTCCCATGGAACATTGAGGCTAAAATAGAACTCTTTGGCCACAATGATCAAAGGCAAACGTGGAGTAAAAGGGGCATGGAATTTCAGGAAAAGAACATCTAATCAACCATTAAGCATGGGGTGGATCAATCATGCTTTGGGATTGTGTTGCACAGGGAAAAGTTCATAGCTAGAGGAAAGAATTGATGCAATGACATTTTTACTAATTCCTAATGCAAACATAACACCATCTCTGAAAAAGCTGACGTTGGAAAGAGGATGAAGTACGATATCACGCAGGACAGCAGCAGCTACAAAATTCCTGGGATTCTTTCCTTTCTTATATATCAATACCTTTTGTCCTTTATCCTGCTGCCAGGACCTTACTGGCCTTATTTTACCGACTATCTTCCCACAAAGCATGACATTCTTTTCCTCCAAGGCTGCTTATCCCATTACTAGTGCAACATTGGGCCTCTTCTCTTGTCTTAAGAGCGACCCCATATAAGTTCATTCTGATACTGACCATACCTATTTTTTATGACCTTTAAGTAGTGACCCTCAGGGACTTTACTTGGTTGAATTAGACATTAGTCTCTATGCTTTAACCTATATTGAAAAGATATAGTGCTTTTTATAAAGACTAGAGATGAGCAAACACCCGAGTGTTCGAATTTGGCTCTGTTAATCGAATGCGGGGTGTTCATGAACAATTCGCCAAACACCCTGAACACCATCATCAAATGCATAAAAAACACCTTCAAAGGTCTCCAAAAACTGCCAAACACACACATACACCGGCATCATCTTACCAGTCTCCCGCTGCTTACTTCCTGGTCCGGTCTCCCGCGCTCCCTCTCACTTCCAGCTCCATCCATTAACCTTTCTGCATATTCTCTTCACTGACTCCACAACAGCCAATCACAGATGCTCATGCTCTGAGAGCGTCTTTAATTGACTGTTGCAATTAAACTGCATTTTCACAATCTGGATGGTGTCTGTGCTTGGTAGTCATACACATTAATGTATGGCAACCAACCTGACGTCATAGGGTATAAAATAAATAAATAACGGGAAATAAATGTGCAGGGCCCCGCTTTATTTTTCCGTCTCAGCGCAAATAAAGTGGACAGCTGCAAGCTGCCACCCTCAACTGCCTATTTTTACCTTAAAAGAAGTATTGCAATTGCACACTCTTGGATTTTTGATGCAAAAAAGTGAGTTTTATTTAGGAGCAACACAGGTGTCAACGCGTTTCGGTCCACTTTTTTTCTATGTGTGTTGTGTATTCTTTACTACTTGAAATTCTTAATGGCCGGGTCTAACTTGGCCCAATATTAAAAATTTCGCACTTAATGCCAGCTGACAATACAAAGCTTGTATTAACCCCTTATTAGCCAGCATGCCACCGCCACCTGGACCGCTGGATCAGCAGGGTAAAGCAGCTGGAAATGGCACTACAATGAAAGCGGCTATGGGCTGCTATTCCTTAGCGTAGGGGCCCCCTAAAATGATATGCCCTCACCCCACTAAGAATACCAGCCCTCAGCTGTCTAGTTTTACCTTGGCTGGCAATTAAAAATAGGGTAGAGCCATACGCATTTGTTTTTTGCCAGCCAAGGTAAAAATAGGCAGCTGAGGGTGGCAGCTTGTAGCTGTCCACTTTATCTGTGCTGAGATAGAAAAATACAGCGCAGCCCTATGCATTTTTTCCCATTACTAATGTGTGTGGCAACCAAGCACAGACACCATCCAGATTGTTAAAATGCAGTCTAATTGCAACAGTCAATCACAGATGCTCTCATAGAGCATGAGCATCTGTGATTGGCTATTGTGGAGTCAGTGAAGTGAATATGCAGAAAGGTTAATGGGTGGGATCGGAAGGGAATGAGAGGTAGTGTGGGACAGAGGACTTGGTAGCAAGCAAGCAGCTGGAGACTGGTAAGATGATCTGTCTGTGTCTGTCGGTGTGTATGTGTGTGTGTAGGATAACGTAAAACAGAAGCATTAGTGCATTTGCACTAATGCTTCTGTCCTAGTTAAGTTACACACACTTCCAAACAAAAACACAACAAAACACAAATTCCCGACTTTGCAGCAAAATTTTTGATTTCGACATTACCAAGTTCAGTTCAGATCTGAAACTGGTAAACATGTTCGAGCAAAGTTGGCTCATCACTAATAAAGACTCCAGTTTGAGTCGAACTATAACAATTTATGGACTGTATAAATACAACCACACAAAAGTTCATTTGTTTTGTCTTTATTTAATTTCTCGAGTGCCAAAGTATTTTTTATTGTTGACCTACATTTTTTACTTTCAGGCACCACGTGTCAGTGAGCCAAGCCTCAAATATTTCAACTAATTAGCAAGTGACAGAAATGATGATCGCATACTATCCTACATCACTATCATCTATGGTTACAGTTATGAGACAGTGACTGGGAGTCACACTGACATCTTAGTAATTAACCTATATTCCTCCATCCGATGACAGGAGATCAATCACTGGTGGCCCCAAGATGTTCTCGCTATCTGTAATGACCTAAATATGTACATTTGACGGCTCCTTGTGTAATCTGTCAGCTTTGTCATTTCATAACAAAAAATGGAAAAGTTCAAATTCATTTGGGGAGATGATAATCCATTGTAGAGCATCGGTAACAAGGATATAATTGCCGTGAATGCACCTCATCATCATCTGGGACTCACTGACAGGGTCATTTGCTGATAGATAAGAACATCGAAAATCCAGACCAGTTCCATCCAATATTATCATATAAGGCCGTGTTCTATTGTATCAATTCAACTATCGTATCAATTCAATTCAAAATCTGATTTTGATCCCTTGCTTTGAAAACCATGGACACCATTAACAAGGAAAATATTACTATGTTCACACATCGCTTTTTTTACTGCAGAAAAACCTGCTCTCTCAGGCTACTTTCACACTACGATTTATGAGGGAGCCGATGCTGTCCGATAAATTCGGACAGCATCAGCTCCCTTCTGATGCCTGGAATCGGATACCAAATAGGCATCTGATTCCGGCATTAAATCGTAGCCTCCGGGCTGAAAAAAAAAAAAAATAGTTTATGCTCACCTCCCCCCGAGCCCCCGCCGTCTCCCGCCGTCTTCCTGTAGGCTCCCGCAGGCTCCCGGTGTCTGCAGAGGTCTTCTACTGCAGTATAGGACCTGCGATGATGTCACAGTCACGTGACACCAGGTTACACCATGGTAACCTGCGGTCATGTGACTGTGACATCACCGCAGGTCCTATACTGCAGTAGAAGACCTCTGCAGACACCGGGAGCCTGCGGGAGCCACCGGGAGCCTACAGGAAGACGGCGGGGGCTCGGGGAGAGGTGAGCATAAACCTTTTGTTTTTTTTTAACCCCTTCTCTCCCAGTTTGGAGAAGTTTAATTGTACTGGGCATGCTCAGTACAGTAAAATCGGGTCGAGGAGACATCAGATGTTTCCTCTGACCCCTCTCCATAGGGCCCCATGCTAAATTGATCGGACCAAATCGGATGTGCACTAAATGCCATCCGATTTGGTCCGATCCGATTTTGTCCGATTTTATTTTCGGTGCAAAAATCGGAGCAGTCTCCGATTTTTGCACCGATAAAAAAATCGGACAGAATCGGATCGGACCAAATCGGATGCCATTTAGTGCACATCCGATTCGGTCCGATGCCCATAGCGCTACATGGAGCCAAATTCGGATCCGATGCTGTCCGGTTTTTATCGGACAGCATCGGAAATCCGAATATCGTAATGTGAAAGCAGCCTTAGCAGTAAAAAAAAGCAGGTTCTCTGCGGCCTGCTTGGTTTATCACAGCAACATAACAAATGGTATCCACAGCACCAGGTGAACAACGGAACTCAATGAGTTCCTAATATTGGAGGCGCACGTCCTTAGTCAGGGAGTTCCACCTGACGTGGGCAATAACAATAGTAAATGAAAAACAGCGCCTCACCAGCCGGTTAACTTCAAATTCCTATGTTTATTCCGTCATCACAGCACGACGTTTCGGTCATCATGACCGAAACGTCGTGCTGTGATGACGGAATAAACATGGGAATTTGAAGTTAACCGGCTGGTGAGGCGCTGTTTTTCATTTACTATTGCTTGGTTTATCAGTCAGTGGCTCCGCAGGCGGTAAAATAAACAGTACTGGTACTGCTCCTCACCAAGTCTTGGTCCAGATAGTCCTCCAAGAACAGGGATAGCTCATCCAAGACACCTCTTTATGTTCCTTTCTTTCACGGGTTTCTTCCCAACCCTGACTGTCCGCCTCCCCTGCACTCACACAAAGCCCCAATCCAGCAGCCACGGGTCCTCTCGGGCAACCGGTACCAAGTCCCCTGACCCTAGTACGGCTACCTTCTCAGCGGATCTGTCGAGTGTTGGCTACATCTCTTCTAGATTTCGTGGCCTCCAGTTCTGTGGTTGGAGCATGGAGTCTCCTTGCCACCTTCAGGGCAGGTCCCCTGGTTCCCCACCAGCCCTTCCATCCAACTCTGGTCAAACTTGTATTCAGGCACACGGATGGCTCTCTCTGCCTCTGCCTGTGCCCTTAGGGCTCCCTCTACCTCGCTTGCTGTCTGCTCTTCCATGACCCAGGATGAGCTCCTCACTGCTCAAGTCCTCCAAGTTCCCACTCTCCTCTCTCCACTCAGCTCTTCTTTCCTCCTGGGACGAGCTACTCACTCCGCTCAAGTTCCCGAGTCTCTCTCCTGGAGGCTCCTCTCACTCCAGCCTCCTCCTTCCACACCCTTGTGACTCTCCTTTCCTACACCACACTAACTTCTTACTAACTTTCCACCCCACACTTTTCTTCCCTCTGTCCCCTGACTGGGCCCTTCCCCCATTGGGTCCGCCCACTGTCCGTGGGACCGGGTGTGTTGCTTCGTAGGTGTCTCAGACTCACCCTCCCATTTTTCTAAGAACAGGGATACTACACCAGTGGAATGGGTGCAGACCGCAGGGGCACCACTGAAATTTTATGAAGAACTCAGAGTGCCAAGTTCCTACACTGGCTGGATAATCATTTGATGTGTTTAGTTTGAGGGCAGTACTAGAAGCAGTAAGTGACACCAGCACTGATGACATTTCATTTTGGGGTGGTGCTAGAGGCTATGGGGCGGCGCTGATGTCTCTCTCTTCTTCTAGAACCTCTCCCAGCTAATGTGTTTCACAGAAGCAACAGAGAGAGAAGCATCATACCAGCACTACACTACACATGGCCACAGTGTCCATCACTCAGGACATCAGTAGAGAGGGCAGCGATGCAAGGAACTAGTGAGTAACTGCATCGCTGCCCCTTAGTGATGTCCTGCTCCACGAGGGCTGATGGACGCTGTGGGAAATAATTATAGCTTCAGTCTCCTGTGATATTACATTAGAGACCTCTCTCAAACGAAACACCACAGAAAGTACATGAAAAAAGAACACTTTTAGACCTTAGACAGATAGAGGAGAAGTGTAGGGAATTGTTTAAAGGCCCCGTCTCACGCTTCAATGGACAAACGATGCGATCAACGATCTGACTTGACCTATATCGCTTGAATGACGTTCATTGATCGTTAGTGAAATGTCACATGTACAGATATCGTTAACGACGCAGCAATGATTCCGCGACAAGCGAACAATATTTGCAGTCGTTTGCTAGCCTACGTCCTTCACTTCTCAATAGGAGAGGTTGTTAACGAGATCGTTATCGAGGTGTCACACACACCCACGCTGCAGGTTGAATGAATGCTCATCATTTGGTTTAAGGTCCGGTTCACAAACCTCCCATCAACGATCTGCCCGATTATTGTTGATCGGATGTACATGTCACACTGAACGACGTTGTTACAACGTCGTTAGAACAGCTGAAAACCCATGACATTTCAAAGATATTGTAATGTGTGACAGGGCCTTAAGAAAGATACCGTAATTACAAAAGTGCTTGGCAAGCTAGAATAGAGAGTTAGAAAATACATTTTAGATATTGGACCATCCCTTTTTATTTTTTTGTTTACAGAGGGACAGGGATTGTTCTTTATAGCAACCTGCTGTATTTATTGGTATCATTTTTGGATATGTACAACGTTTTGATGACTTATTTTTGAGGCAAAATGAACTAAAACAGCATTTCTGACGTTGTTTTTTGAGCTTTCATCATGTGAGATAATGTTAGAATGTATGTCATTACAGATGTGGCAACACTACATATGTAACGATTTTAAACATTGTTTCTTTTTTTCAAGATTAAACAATTTCTTTGTTATTAGGAAAATGTGGGGTTTGAGAAGGGTGTTGTTTCTTGTTTTTTAAAGAATATAAACTTTTTTTCCCAACAATATTGATTAGGCCCGTCAGGGGCTCAACCCGGTTTGAGGATACCTGGTGGGGCTGTACGTTGTGAACAAGGTTGGGGGCTGTTTGTCAGACCCACGGGTATTGGTGGCTCAGGGTTGGACTCGCCTGCACCGTCACTCGGAGACGGTACCCCGTTGTGGACCAGGATTCCCCAGACCGTTTACTCTCACCGTCTGGCACTGGCTCACCCCTTCAGTCTGGGTCGCCACTCCTTTTCGGGCGCCCTCCCTGTGGTGTCGATTGGTCCCCTCCTCTAGGTCTAGGGATGCTGGGATGAGAGCCTCAGTTCCACATTATCCCCTCCAATGACTGGGATACCGCACACTCTGCTTTGGGTGCACTACCCCTACTGTGGCGCACTGACCAGTGGGGCGCCACAGAAACTGCAGGCAGAAAGGACTCAGGAACACTAAAAGTATTAATATCAAGACACAAATATGTGTCCTCGTGAGACTTTTATAGGTCCATTAAAATGATCACATGCTGGGCCTGGGCCACCTGCAAAGCACGAAGTGAAGCACAACAGAGTCCAGCAGACCGAGACAAGGGGAGCAAAGCCCGGATCTGGGACAAGTGTGTAACATCATGCTTATGAAGGATATACATTTCTTGTAGCGCTAAAGGATTAAATATATTGATACTTTGATTGTGCTGATGATCTCTCAATGATTAAACCTTACATTGAACTAGGAATCTCTGTTATTGAGATTTTGTATGCTCTAAACAATGAATATTCATCTTCAGGTACCTCAGTTAGAAGAATTATAGTCTAAAATATAAACAGAAACAACGTAAGAAGAAGATCCTTTATGAGACCAGCACAATGTTGTATTCTGGTGTCTGCTCCACTCATCGCTCATTGTGAATACAGCCAATCGCTATAACGACAGTCACTAATTAGCAGGATCTTGTGGGTTATATTGTAATACTAAACAGAATGAGACTTTGTCTCAATACCTGGAGATGAGAACAACTGAGCTTTGTATGGAATGAAAAAAAGGCTTGATCACTTAGGAATGAATGAGCCTGGTGCGCATTATAATCATAAACCCAGCGTTCTTCAGAGGGCAGTAGACTAGGTAACATATAGAAAGGGTTATTTGGCTTAGAAACCTTGTTAGCTACCAGGGCGCCTTCAATAGATGAATCAATCAGTTAAAGCAAAGAGTCGATATAAAAAAACCCTTTCCCTTTGAAAGACCCTACATGTTCATGCATTAACGCTCAGTTCATTTCACTTAATGGGGCCACGTCATGCTTCATTCCACCTGTGTTGGTGTGGCAGGTAAATTGAACACTTGTGTCTATGTCCTCAATCAGTAGCATAATAACAGCTAATACAAATGAAAGTGATGATGGAACAGGGAGCCATCAGTTCTCTCCGCCATCATTCTCCCTGTGCATCTGAACTGTAACGTTTCAATGACATCACTACATCACACCTGCTCTGCAGAGA
The DNA here is from genome assembly GCA_033576535.1 of Allobates femoralis. Taxonomy (NCBI): domain Eukaryota; kingdom Metazoa; phylum Chordata; class Amphibia; order Anura; family Aromobatidae; genus Allobates; species Allobates femoralis. The sequence continues at coordinate 697,066,718 of JARQOC010000002.1, read as the reverse complement.
CCGGAGCAGGGGGGAACAAGGAGAGGTGAGTACTAGTGCATCTCAATGTATTATAATATCATCAAAAAGTTCATTTATTTCAGTAATTCAATAGAAAAAGTGAAACATATATATTATATAGAGTCATTACACACAGAGTGATCTATTTCATGTGTTTATTTATGTTAATGTTGATGATTATGGCTTACAGCCAATGAAAACCCAAAGGTCATTATCTCAGAAAATTAAAGTAGGGAGGATGAAGGGTCTGAAAGATAAGGCTTCACCTTGTGTGGTTGTGAGAGTCACAACCACTATAAAAGCATATCACGGCTGCTGCAGTCCCCAGTGTGATGCATATAGAGTAGGGAGGATGAAGGGTTAAAAACTGTGCTGCCGTATTCCACAAGATATCAAAGGGTGAATATAATATTGAGCTTGAGTATGGGTAATAAATATCAATAGGAGGTAGAATTTTCAAAGGGCTTAAGAGGTATAATTACCAACTTCAGAAAAATATATAAAAGAATCTTTACTTAATTTCCTTTAAAAAGGTCTAAGGGAGTAAACAACACATACAACAACAAAAAAATCAAAATGGATCTCAATGGTTGGGCAGATCACCTATTTGTTAATCCTATGCACTGTTTCTACCTGACAATGGAGGTTTTAACACCCCAAGATTCGTGGTGCCCCAATCAATGGTGGTTCTCCCTGATTCTGACCCTAAATGGGAGATTCAGGTGAACAGTAAACATATATCAACGGGTTTACATTCCAGCGACTGGACTTAACTCATAGTGAAGTCCACAAAGTTGCAGCCATCCGGGTATCTGTACAAGGCACAATTGCAAATTCCAAGATGGATGGTCTAGGTCCTGGGTGGACCCTGACCATGTACCCTGTTGAGGTGTAGTACCCCACTCTTTGGTGAGGCCACGCACTACACTAGTCCAGGTCAGGGTTAGGGTGAGACTGCTCCTACAGGAAAGCACAGTACCTAATCCTGTCTGGAAGGAGGAATCATGGTAGTGGGGATGGGTGGAGGGGAAGTAGTTAGGGGAGCACCTGGGAAGGAGTGAAGTTAGGGAGAACACACGTAGATGACGTGGGACACGTGACAGAGGGTATAAATAGAACAAGGAAAGATCTGTAAGTCTGTCGAGTTGGCAGGAAGCTAGAGAAAGGAAGTCTGTCAGAAGAGAAGTAAGAGCTTGAGAGAAGTGTCCAGAGGACTGTAGCCCAAGGAGCTCGTCCTAAGGCCTGACTGGGGAGTAGAAGGAGAGAACCAGAGTGCTCCAGGAGGAAGACGGGGTCCCAGAAGCATGGATAGTGAGCAATCCACCTGTGGGGCTCACATCCATTGCCAGCTGCTGGCAGTGGAGGGACCAGGCAGCAGAACAGGGGTGCTGGGACCCCTAGACTAGTGGAGAATAACCAGGCTCAGCTAGCAATCCAGAGGCTGTGGTATTTCCATAGAGCCATAGCCGATACTGTGCACATCTGATGAAAAGGTGGCCAAAGAGGGTTCAGGGAAAGACTGTGAAGTAGCTGTAGGAAGGACCCGCGATCACCGGCTTGGGGCTCTGTGTGGCGAGGCGCAATGCAGGAGGGCGAAACAAGTGCAGTGTGAGATGACTGAGAAAGGACAGAGAGAAGGGGTACCAGTTGAGTGTTATCCCACTACCCGGGAGTAGCTGGATCCCTCTCTCCGAGAACTCAGTGCTCAGTGGGCTGTTGCACAGTGACTTTGAGTGAACATCTAAAGACTGCAACCCACTGTGTCTGTGGCCTTCTTGTCGCGTCATCAGCCTTGTGTGGGAACATAGCTACCAACTCACTCAGTAACATCTGCTGCCCTAGGGATCAGCTCTACCCGTAGAGAGCATAACAACTCTGCTGCATCATCACCATCAGCCCCAAAGGAACCGTAGTGCAGCAGCGGCCATCTATAGCGGCAAGCTGCGGGTGGCGTCACGTGAAAACAAGCATCCCAGGTCTTGTTATCCTCTACCCGATGAAACTCCCTATCCTCATGACCTTACCTGAAGAAGAGAGCCACCCACACCAAACTTTTAATGACACCGCCAGTGTCACGGAATCGGGTCTCGACCCCCTTGACTCCCAAGTATGAGTCTGAGTATCCTAAGGCCCTTCAGGGGCATGTCACATATATAAGATTATCTCAGCACAGTAGATGTGGTATGATCAGACCATGTCCCTGTACGGTCAGGCACATCCATTACACAGTACATAGCAGGGACACATATAGAAGATTATCTCAGCACAGGAGATGTGGTATGATCAGACCATGTCCCTGTACGGTCAGACACATCCATTACACAGTACATAGCAGCGACACATATAGAAGATTATCTCAGCACAGGAGATGTGGTATGATCAGACCTTCTCCCTGTACGGTCAGACACCTCCATTACACAGTACATGCTGTAGCAGGGACACATACACTGCGTTGTAAAAGTATTTGGACCCCTTGAACTTTTCAACCTTTTGCCACATTTCAGGCTTCAAACATAAAGATATAAAATTCTAAATTTTTGTGAAGAATCAACAACAAGTGGGACACAATCATGAAGTGAAACAAAATTTATTGGATATTTTAAACTTTTTTAATAAATAAAAAACTGAATAGTGGGGCATGCAATATTATTCGGCCCCTTGAGTTAATACTTTATAGCGCCACCTTTTGCTGCGGTTACAGCTGCAGTCTCTTGGGGTTTTTCTCTATCAGTTTTGCACATCGAGAGACTGAAATTCTTGCCCATTTTTCCTTGCAGAACAGCTGGAGCTCAGTGAGGTTGGATGGAGAGCGTTTGTGATCAGCAGTTTTCAGCTCTTTCCACAGATTCTCGATTGGATTCAGGTCTGGATGTGACTTTCTAACACCTGGATACGTTTATTTTTGAACCATTCCATTGTAGATTTTGCTTTATGTTTGGGATCATTGTCTTGTTGGAAGATAAATCTCCGTCCTAGTCTCAGGTCTTTTGCAGACTCCAACAGGTTTTCTTCCAGAATGTTCCTGTATTTAGCTCTGCTCATCTTCCCATCAATTTTAACCATCTTCCCTGTCCCTGCTGAAGAAAAGCAGGCCCAAACCTTGATGCTGCCACCACCATGTTTGACAGTGGGGATGGTGTTTTGAGGGTGATGAGCAGTGTTGCTTTTACAACAAACGTATCGTTTTGCATTGTGGCCAAAAAGTTTGATCTTGGTTTCATCTGACCAGAGCACCTTATTCCACATGTTTGGTGTCTCCCAGGTGGCTTGTGGCAAACGTCAAACGAGACTTTTTATGGATATCTTTGAGAAATGGCTTTCTTCTGGCCACTCTTCCATAAAGGCCAGATTTGTGCAGTGTACGACTGATTGTTGCCCTATGGACAGATTCTCCCACCTCAGCTGTAGATCTCTGCAGTTCATTCAGAGTGATCATGAGCCTTTTGGCTGCATGTCTGATCAGTCTTCTCCTTGTTTGAGATGAACGTTTAGAGGAATGGCCGGGTCTTGATAGATTTGCAGTGGTCTGATACTCCTTCCATTTCAATATGATCACTTGCACAGCGCTCCTTGAGATGTTTAAAACTTGGGAAATCTTTTTGTATCCAAATCTGGCTTTAAACTTCACCACAACAGTATCTCGGACCTGCCTGGTGTGTTCCTTGGTCTTCATGATGCTCTCTGCACTTGAAACAGAACCCTAAGTCTATCACAGAGCAGGTGCATTTATACAGAGACTTGATTACACACAGGTGGATTCTATTTATCATTACCAGTCATTTAGGAAAACATTGGATCATTCAGAGATCCTCACTGAACTTCTGGAGTGAGTTTGCTGCACTGAAAGTAAAGGGGCTGAATAATATTGTACGCCCCACTTATCAGTTTTTTATTTGTTAAAAAAGGTTAAAATATCCAATAAATTTCCTTTGACTTCACAATTGTGTCCCACTTGTTGTTGAGTCTTCACAAAAAATTAGAATTTTATATCTATATAAGTCTGAAATGTGGCAAAAGGTTGATTTCAGCACAGGAACAATTTTTTTTAATCCCATCCAATTGTGGATGATATTATTATTCCAAGATCTATTGATTAAAATGAACTTTAAAATTAACTTTGTTTGTGGGGAAACCCAGGGCCACGCCGACCATTGGCGGTAGGGAGGCAGGGGAGAAGGGGGTATGATGCATCCTCTCCCCCCACCGCTCCTCACTTGCCACCGGTAGCACCTGCTCCCCCACCCCCCGCGGCCCTTACTTATGGCTGCAGGGAGGCGGCTGGGTCAGCAATGAACAGCACAAACCCCCACCCGCTCTTCACTTAGTGCTGCAGGGAGGCGGCCGGGTCAGCAGTCAACAGCACCCTCCCCACCCCCCGCTCCACACTGTGAGGCTCAGGCGGCAGGGGAGCTTGATGCACCCCTAGGGAAACCCCTTTAGAAGGATCACCCACAGATGAATATCTGAATTTCTCAGCAATAGTATACATTAGAGATATGACATGTATGTGACATACCCCGATGAAACAAGAATATATGCATCTGACCTAAACTGTTTCTAAGGTGCAAAAAATAAATGACTAAATGACACATGAAACAGATACATTAGACTGTCATATCCACTGTGCTAGGTAAAGAATATACGGGCATGCTATATTACAAGTCACATCTTCATTATGTGCAACTGTGAACAAGCTGCTATCAGAAGCAATCATGCATAATCAATGGCTTGCATGTAAGGAATAGTCAGACGGTGCTAAATTAGCCATAGAGAGAGTGAATGGTACTTGGATATCATATGGCGCTCTTAGGATAGAAGATATATGTCATATAAAATATATACGGGTGTACAATGTAAATACTTGGCATTATAGTTGGTTTTGCTGACATGTGTTTCCTGTGATTAGCTTTCTATTTCATTGGAGTTTTCATAATCCACTCCTAGATGTCTGTAACAAAGAGGGGCGCTCCATTATATGGTTGTCTATTCTTTTTATTTTTGTATCCACCATGGATCCAAGATCTCCTCATGCATAGCTAACATATAATTGGTGGGATGAGGAGTTATTTTTGGTGCAGAAAATGTTCATGCACCCCATATTCACTGGTATGGATGCTATATAAATGACATATTATTTATTTGGCAGGATCCTGTATTGTTCACACCAGTCTTAATGAATATTTATTTGGTAGAGTCCTGTATTTTCCACATCAGACTTCATGGAGCATATTAATAATAATTAGTGATGAGCGAGTATGCTCTGCGCTGCTCGGTACTCGCACGAGTATCACTGTACTCGGGCCACTCGGCGAGCACCGAGTAATCTCGCGATACTCGTGCTGTGCTCGTGGTCCTCATCCCTGCATGTTGGCGCTCTTTTGAGAGCCAGCCCACATGTAGGGATTGGCTGGCAGACCACTGCAATGCCACAGCCCTGTTAGTTGTGGCATTGCAGTGATTGGCCGGCCTGCACAGCGTCACCGAGCCTTTATAACTCCCGGCGCGCTGTGCTCGGCACACAGCCATCCAGACAGTGAGTGTAGGGAGAGTGTCTGCTGCTGCTTAGGGACAGATTTGCGGCCCTCATAGGTAGATCCGGAGCAGGGCTGCAAACTGCTGCTGACCACAACAGTCCTTCTCAGGACTAATCTAGGAGGATATAGGCAGGGTGATACAGATCGGAATCCAAGCTTTTCTGTGACCATTACAGTCACCAGACTGTTGTATTTACTAGCTTGATACAGGTTAGGGACTAAAATCCTTCTCTCCTGTGACCATAACAGTCACCAGACTGTTGTACTTACTACCTTCATACAGGTTAGGGACTAAAATCCTACTCTCCTGTGACCATTACAGTCACCAGACTGTTGTACTTAAATTCGCCAAAAAACCGAGCATAAATCGGGAGGTGTGTCACCTTGAGAAAAGAAACCCTAATTTTACGATATTTATAGTTTAAATAACAAATATGTTTAATATTTAACTTACCTGCTTAGTGACTTCTTTGTTAATCTGTCAGTTGGTTTCTTTTGTTGGTCTTGCTGTTATTTAACTTGTGTGGGGTGCCATGAACTAAGTCAGATAAGTGAGGGGGAGGGGGAATTCTTCCAGTGATGGCGAACCTGTGGCAGTCCAGCAACAGCTGGACTGCCACAGGTTCGCCATCACTGATTTAGTGACTTTTTTGTTGCTGAATTTCTGCTTACTACCGTTTCACTGCATAGAACGCAAAATGATCTGCCATTTTTTTCTATAATGCCATACATCTCAGTCCATGTCTCTTGAAAGGGTCGGCTACTGCTACTACCACTTCCTTTACTTAACCTTGGTTTTTTTGGCTTCTCCATCAGAGGGGCAGTGACAGAAGATTTATAGATAGCCCTGCAGGCAATTAGGGGTTAACTGTCTTTTAGGAAAGGGCAGAAATAGGGATTAATAGGGTGCGCAACAATAATATAGTGGTGAAATGGAGTCTGTACTATGCCGCAAGATGGCGTTCCTTATGTAAATTAATGGCGGGAAACGGCACCCATAGCACAGGCCTCTTCCAGCCTCCCCCTCACTTATCTCAGTAATGGCCAATCACACATTCATGACACCCCAGATTCTGCCCAGAACCTTTCACTGGAGGATGGTTGCTGTAGTAATCACTGGACCTCCAGACAGACCTCCAGACAGCGATCACAGGGCCTCAGATATGCGTCCCCCACAGCGTTCCGCTGCTCCCTGCTGCGCCAGCCAACCAGCAAGTTCCGCCTACCGGAAGTCCCAGGACTAGACGCTCTGTGCCGGAGCTCGCTGTTCTGGCCTACAGACCTCCAGCACATTTTTTTTTCCTCAGCTACTGCACCTGGCCCTGTAATCGCAGATGTCTCGGAAAGCACTCGCATTGCCGTGTCGGAAGCCCCACTCGCAACAGTTTTTTGCTGCCGTGTCTGTGGTTTTTATCCAAATAGCGAGTCTAGCGAGTGAGAAAAAGTAAACTCTGACAAAACTATTATCGCAGAGTACCGAATCCCACTTGTAGTTTCTCCGGCGGCCGCGTGTCACTGAAAATGGCTACGCGTGTCAGTGCTGACACGCGTGTCATAGGTTCGCCATCACTGGGTTAGGGACTAAAATCCTACTCTCCTGTGACCATTACAGTCACCAGACTGTTGTACTTACTACCTTGATACAGTTTAGGGACTAAAATCCTACTCTCCTGTGACCATTACAGTCACCAGACTGTTGTACTTACTACCTTAATACAGGTTAGGGACTAAAATCCTAATCTCCTGTGACCATTACAGTCACCAGACTGTTGTACTTACTACCTTAATACAGGTTAGGGACTAAAATCCTACTCTCCTGTGACCATTACAGTCACCAGACTGTTGTACTTACTACCTTAATACAGGTTAGGGACTAAAATCCTAATCTCCTGTGACCATTACAGTCACCAGACTGTTGTACTTACTACCTTAATACAGGTTAGGGACTAAAATCCTACTCTCCTGTGACCATTACAGTCACCAGACTGTTGTACTTACTACCTTAATACAGGTTAGGGACTAAAATCCTAATCTCCTGTGACCATTACAGTCACCAGACTGTTGTACTTACTACCTTAATACAGGTTAGGGACTAAAATCCTACTCTCCTGTGACCATTACAGTCACCAGACTGTTGTACTTACTACCTTGATACAGGTTAGGGACTAAAATCCTACTCTCCTGTGACCATAACAGTCACCAGACTGTTGTACTTACTACCTTGATACAGGTTAGGGACTAAAATCCTAATCTCCTGTGACCATTACAGTCACCAGACTGTTGTACTTACTACCTTAATACAGGTTAGGGACTAAAATCCTAATCTCCTGTGACCATTACAGTCACCAGACTGTTGTACTTACTACCTTGATACAGGTTAGGGACTAAAATCCTACTCTCCTGTGACCATTACAGTCACCAGACTGTTGTACTTACTACCTTGATACAGGTTAGGGACTAAAATCCTAATCTCCTGTGATCTGAACAGTCACCAGACTGTTGTCGCTGTATACAGGCAAAATGCTCAAGGGCGTTGGCAAGGGCGTTGGCAAGGAACAAGGAAGTGGACGTGATGGTGGTGCAGGCAGAGGCCGAGGTCGTGTGCAAGCACTAATTTCGCAACAACAAAGTGGCACATATACTCGCTCGCACGTCCTGTCCCAAATTCTTGGGGCCCGCAGCAGTACACCGCTCTTGAACCAAGACCAGTGTCAACAGGTTGTTACTTGGATAGCGGATAATGCTTCAAGTCAGATGGGCACCTCCACAAACACCTTGTCTTCCACACGGTCAAGTGTCAGTAGCCGTGATACTGCACCGCACATTTCCCAACCTGATCCTCCTTCCTACCACCAGGCCGTGTACACGTCCACGGACATTACTGATCCCACACTAGGACACTCGGAAGAGCTGTTCACGTATCCATTCGCAGAATCTGGCCTCTTGCCAGCTCCTGTTGAAGTGGGTGATGAGGAGATGGTATGTACAGATGCCCAAATATTTGAGCAGCCACTTTCTCACGAACGGAACGTTGGCAACATGTCTCAACAAGGGGTGGACGATGATGAGACACAATTGCCAGGAAGTCAGGAGGAGGATCAGGGTGCGGACGAGGAAGACGACGTGGTGGATGATCCAGTAGCTGACCCAACATGGCAGGAGGATATGCAGAGCGAGGCCAGCAGTGCACAGGGGGAGGGAGGCGTAGCATCCCAAGAGGCAGTACGAAGCAGGGTCGTGTCCGCAGGCAGAAGGCAGGCAACCGTTCCCCGGAACAACAACACGACTCAAGGTGCCTGTGCAAATGTTAGGTCTTCCTGAGTCTGGGAGTTTTTTAAGTTGGCTCCAGATGACTCTAAAAAGGCCATTTGCAACACCTGCCATGCCAGTATCAGCAGGGGTACGAAAACTAGCAGCCTGACCACCACCAGCATGATCAGGCACATGTCAGCCAAGCACCCGACTGCTGATGTCACTGCTATGTCTTCGCGTGTTGTGCGTGCGAGCCAGTCCCCTGTCCATGCTGGCCGCGAACAAGCCTCCGGCCCTGCACCTGAAGTTGCCCATGCACAAATAACACCACCATCAAGCACGTCCTTGCCCCAGTGCAGCGTTCAATTATCCATTCACCAAACATTTGAACGCAGGCGCAAATACGCTGCCAACGCCCCACATGCCACAGTCCTGAATTCTCACATTTCGCGACTCATAGCGCTAGAAATGTTGCCTTTCCGGCTGGTGGAGACGGAAGCATTCCGTGACCTGATGGCGGCTGCTGTCCCACGTTACTCGGTCCCCAGCCGCCACTATTTCTCCAGTTGTGCCGTCCCCGCATTGCATAACCATGTGTCCAACAGCATCACACGTGCCCTGAACAACGCTGTTTCAGCCAAAGTCCACCTAACCACAGACATGTGGACAAGTGCTTGTGGGCAAGGCCGCTACATCTCCTTGACGGCACACTGGGTTAATATTGTGGAGGCTGGGACCCAGTCTGAGCGAGGGACGGAACACGTCCTTCCCACACCAAGGATAGCAGGCCCTACCTCTGCCAGGGTTTCACCGACACTCTACAGCTCCGGAATGTCATGCTCCTCAGCCTCCTCCTCCTGTGCATCCTCATCCACTGTACCCTCCACACCAGTCCCAAGCTGGAAGCACTGCAGCACTGCCTCTGCGAAGCGGCAACATGTTGTGCTGAAGCTAGTCTGCATAGGTGACAAACCCCACAATGCAGAAGAGGTGTGGACAGCTCTGAAACAGCAGGCAGATCACTGGCTCACACCTCTGAACCTAAAGCCAGGAAAGGTCGTGTGTGACAATGGGATGAACCTGGTGGCAGCTTTGAGGCGAGGCCAGCTGACGCATGTTCCATGCGTGGCCCATGTGCTCAACCTGGTGGTTCAGAGGTTTCTAAAGTCATACCCAGAGCTGTCTGAACTGCTGGTAAAAGTCCGCCGTCTGTCTGCACATTTTCGCAAGTCACCTGCTGCTTCAGCCGGCCTTGCCGGCTTTCAGCGCCGTTTGCGTCTTCCGGCCCACAGAGTGGTGTGTGATGTCCCCACGCGTTGGAATTCAACTCTGCACATTTTGGTCAGGATATGTGAGCAGAAGAGGGCAGTTGTGGACTACCTGCATCACCTAAGCCGTCGGGAAATGGGTCAAACTCCACACATAAACATAACCCCTGAGGAGTGGAGATGGATGTCCGACCTATGTACCGTCCTCCAAAACTTTGAGGACTCCACCAATATGGTGAGCGGCGATGACGCCATTATTAGCGTCACCATACCACTACTCTGCCTTCTAAAACGGTCTCTGCTGAAAAACAAAGAGGATGCATTGCAGGCCGAGCACGATGACTTGGAGCAAGAAACAGTAGTGGGTGTGGGTGAAAACACACAGCCCAGCCTCATCTCATCACAACGTGCAGTGGAGGACTATGACGAGGAGGAGGAGGATGAAGACATGGAGCAACTCTCTGGCCAAATTGAGGATATGACATGCACACCAGTCATACCCTCGATTCAGCGTGGCTGGCCAGAGGACAGGGGAGATGAGGAGGAGGAGGAGGACAGCATGTTCAGTCATCGTGTTGGTCTGGATACTGAAGTGATGGCTGTTAAGAGTCTGGCACACATGGCTGACTTTATGGTAAGCTGCCTGGCTCGTGACCCTTGCGTTCAGAACATCTTGGCCGACAATCAGTACTGGTTGGCAACACTGTTAGACCCACACTACAAGGAGAACTTTATGTCTCTCATTCCTGAGGCGGAGAGGTCAGCCAAAATGCAGCAGTTCCAGAAGGCCACAGTCACGGAAGTAGGCAAATCATTCCCCTCACAAAACGCTAGCGGCATAGGTCATGAATCGGTGGACAACCAAGGCATACGGCCGAGAGGGGCACAAGTCCAATCCGCCAGAGGTAGGGGAACAGTCTTTACGATGTGGGACAGTTTTCTCAGCCCCTCACGTACCACAGCCCCTGAGGTGCGGGGTAGTGCCACAAGAAATGCTAAGTTTGGCCAGATGCTGAAGGAGTACCTTGCAGATCGAACAACTGTACTGCGAGATTCCTCTGTGCCTTACAATTATTGGGTCTCCAAGCTGGACACGTGGCATGAATTGGCTCTCTATGCCTTGGAAGTCCTGGCCTGCCCTGCCGCTAGCGTTTTGTCAGAGTGTGTTTTTAGTGCCGCAGGTGGAATCATTACTGATAAACGCACCCGCCTGTCAACTGAAAATGCTGACAGGCTGACTCTGATCAAGATGAACAAGGGTTGGATTGGGCCAGACTTCACCACACCACCAACAAATGACAACTGAATTTAAATTTTGTTCTGGGAATTTGCCATGTACCTCCACTCACCCATGGGTACACACTTCTGGACTTTGGCTAATCGCTGGACTGCTCCTCCTTCTCCTCATGTGCCACCATGATGACCGTTACAATAGTTAGGCTGTTGTTTCAGGTATACCCGCAGTGGTAAATTTTTTCGCCCATTCTTTTAGAATGGGCATTACAACGACAGGAGACCCGCTCCTTTTCAATGGGAAAAATGTTTTGAAGCCCTCATGCACGTCTCTATCCAGGGACAATGTGGAGCCTCCCAATTTTTGGCTGCCCTGGCCAAAGGGCTATACTACAATACACCCGCTTCAGGTTTACAGGCCCTACTGCATGTCTGTATGCATGAGTCATTGCTGAACCTCCCAATTTTTGGCTGCCCTGCCAAAGAGCTATACTACAATACACCCACTTCAGGTTTACAGGCCCTCCTGCACGTCTCTATCCAGGGACAATATGGAGCCTCCCAATTTTTGGCTGCCCTGCCAAAGGGCTATACTACAATACACCCACTTCCTTACAATGGGCACTTCAGGTTTACAGGCCCTCATGCACATCTCTATCCAGGGGCATTGGTGAACCTCCCAATTTTGGACTGCCCTGGCAAAGGAAAATACTACAATAAACCCAGTTCCTCAAAATGGGCACATTATGTCAAGAGGCCTTCATGTACATCTCTTCTCAGGGACATCGGAGTGCCGCACAATGTTTTCACGTAAAAAGTAACATACACCAGCTGTATCTCACTATTGGGTATGTGCCCTCAACATTTCCACCCTAAATATTCATTTTGGTGTCATTTTGGAAGGTTTTCTGGTGACTCCGTAAAATTGGCGTGAAACTCGGACAACATTGTTCACAGCTGTGACTTTTGAGTGAGAAATGCTTCCAGGGGTCTTCCCCATGGTGTTGCCATGTCTTTTCAGCACTCTTCTGAGACTTTTGTGACATTTTTAGGGATTCTACATGCTGCCGGCAGTCATTTCGAAAAGATAATTTTTATTCACCATTTGCAATATAACATAAAGAGAAACATAAAGAGAAGGAAAAAAAAAAGAATACACAATTGCATGACAAGATGATGTACGTAGAACCAGTACATTGACACCTGTTACCATCAGGTCGTAGACTTGCGAAAACAGGAATAAAAACAAAAAAGAACAAAAATACAATAGAATACTATATTGCCGTATGCCACGGATCGAGTTCCTCATAACTGCCACTCATATCTTCTCCCACATCATCCCGTCCATCTCTCTCAGTCCATCTTAAGCACCTCTCCCCGCCCTAAGCGGAGCGAGATCTCAAGTATTTTTGCAGTAAAGACATTAAAAAATATTTATGTACTGCGATATATTCCTCCAGTCACTCCCCCAAGGCCTCCGCCATTCCCTGACTTGTCCTTATAAGGGTACAGTCGGCGCCAGGCGCCCCAATGAATGACTTAAAGACTGTAATAAGTACCAGGGAGTACCGTGGAAAGGTGTCATTACACTGGCAATGTCGTCATCCGACAGTTGTGACTCTATAAAACATCTCCATTTTTTCATGAAAGAGACAATCATGACATCTTTGTCCCTCAGAGCTCCGCGTCTGTCTAGATCCATTGCCAGCCTTAGCCCCGCTATCACGTCCATTTCAGTGGGTAATTCCGCTCGTAGCCAGAATGTTAGCAGTAGACGTTTAGCCAATAGTATCAGGACATGTAGGAAACGAATGCTAGCTATCCCTCCCTTGGATAGAGTCACATTCTGGAAAATCCATACCTTCGGGTCAAGCTCAAACGTATGACCACAGAATCTCTGCACCAGGTCGGATATCATACCCCAGAAGGACTGCACCTTCGGACAGCTCTATAATCCATGTACCATATCTGCTTTGTTAAGATTGCATTTTGGACAGTGTGCCAACCTATCAGGATTAGATGCCGACGGTGGTATATTGAAGCCATATATGGTACCATGGATGACCCGAAAGGGTGAGTCTCTCCATCTTTCATCCAAAATGTAACGTCTTATCTTACCCCAGCCGTCCAAAATATCCTCGGACACCGTCTCCTCGTCTATATATGTGCACCACTTCGAAAAAAGCTTCGGGCGCCGCCAGGCAGTAACCATGTCCTGAGTTCCCTATAGATGCCAGAGATCCCTAGTTGAGAGACGTCGAGGCCCACCAGTCTATCACACACATTTGTAAGAGTTTCTTTTGAAGCATCTAAGAGATTATCCATGACATGATGTTTCAGCTGCAAGTATTGGAGGCTCTGGGCTCCCTTGAGACCAAACTTGTCCATTATCTCCTGTCCCCGCATCCAACGGCGTTCAGACATTGTCATGAGATCTCCCATGGTTTTAACGCCGTTTCGGGCCCATTCTCTAAATAATATATTAGATCGACCCATCGGAAACTCCGGGGATGCACAGGGGTTCAGGTGTTTCGACACTTTCCAGGGGAGACTACATTTTTTCCTCACTGCTTTCCATGTTCCTATCGTGTCCTTGAAGGTTATAGACGAGCGGACTTGCGTCGGTAGCGACGTCCACCCCGTATGAAGGAGAGAACATCGATCCCAAGGCTCGCAGAATGCTTCCTCCAGCATTCCGTCCGAGAATTTATTGGTCCCTTTAACCCATTCTATCACATGTCTCATCATACACGCTAAATTGTACCCTCTAATGTCGGGTAGGTTAATGCCCCCTTCGTCTTTCGGGAGCATCAACGTCCCCAGTCTTAACCGAGGTCTCCTGCCTCTCCAAATAAAGTCTGCAAACGCCCTGTTTAATCTGTTAATGTCTGTATGTTTCAAGAGTAAGGGCAATGTCTGCAGTGGATACAAGAGACGCGCGAAGCTGATCATCTTAATAAGATGGCAGCGGCCTAGGAGTGATAGAGGTAGTCCCGCCCAACGTTTTAACTCCTTTTCCATTCTGTCAAAAAGGGGGGTATAATTTAGTGAATATACTTGGCTCGATGTCCGTCCCAACATCAGGCCCAGATATTTGATATGTGATGTCGCCCTCGGAATGCCCAACGATAGCAGAGACTCCCCCGACGTGTTCCCCGACTTAAGATACAGGATCTCACATTTTTTCCGATTAAGCCAGAATCCCGCAAATTCTCCAAATCGCTCTATATCTCTCAGCAGAGGAGGTAGATCCCGTACAGGGTCTCCCATAAACAATATAATGTCATCAGCAAACAGTGCTGATTTTGTTTCCGCTCGTCCGATGCTCACCCCCTCAAAGGAACTGTGCCTGTTAATATATCTGGCCAATGGTTCCAAGGCCAGATTAAATAATAACGGGGATAAGGGACACCCTTGCCTAGTCCCCTTCAAAAGAGGGAACACCGGGGAGAGGAAACCGGGAGTATGTACCCTCGCTTTAGGTGTGGCATACAGTGCCTGTAGGTAATTTCTGAAACTACCCTGGATCCCTATCCTGTCCAGCACCTGCCCCAGCCATGGCCACCTGACATTGTCGAAGGCTTTTTCCGCATCCAGGGTGACCATGGCTGGGTTTTTCCCCGCACGGGGCGACATATCTTTCACTGCGTCCAGGACCAGCAGAGCCCTGCGGACATTGGTGACTGCTGACCGGCCTTTGACGAAACCCGTCTGATGGTTGTCTATGAGCGTCGGGAGATCTCTGCCAGCCGATCCGCCATAATTTTTGACAAACTTTTAAGGTCCACATTAATTAGGGAAATCGGCCTATAATTTGTAGGATCTTCCCCTCCCGTGGCTCCCTTGGGCAACAGTTTAATGTAGGCCATATCCATAGTTTCAGGTAGTTTCCGTTGAGATATAATATTATTAAACAGTCTCGTCAGTATCGGGGTCACCTCTGGCCGAAGTATCTTATAGAACTCCCCTGTGAACCCAGGGGGGGGGGTTCCCTAAATGCCCGATGACCGCGTCTACCTCCTTTTCAGAGACCGGAGCATTGAGGAGCTCTAAGTCAGTCTCCGAGATAGGAGTGAGAGGCACCCCATCTAACCATGTCATTCCCTCCCGGAACGAGATGTCCTTTGAATGGTACAACTGTCTATAAAAATCCCCCAGTATATCATTAATAGCTTTGGGATCAGTGGTACGTACACCTTCCCTCGTGTTGAGTGCCGCAAATGTCGTGGGTTTTCGTCTGCCCTTAGCGAGATTAGCAAGTAGTCGCCCCGTCTTGTCACCATGTCTGTGAAGGTCTACATTTAGTTGTCCCCGGATTAGTTTTTCTCTCAGGTCAGCCCATGTGTCAAAATCCCTTTTCGCTGCTAGCCACGCCGTCTTGTCTATCAGTGCCCGCGAGCATTTAAACGTTTGATAAGTCTCGGAGACAAGTGCACTTGCCTTCGTATAGTTCTCTTTGAGCTGTCTCAACTGTGTCCGAGTGTACGCTATCAAATGTCCTCTTATAACTGATTTCCCGGCTTCCCAGAACAGACAATGGTCACTTTTATGTATCTTGTTATCAAGGGCATACCCCTGCCACCATTCCTTCAATTGGGTCTTAAACCCCCCCATAGATGACAGATGTGAGGGAATCTCCATATTGTATCCGTGCCTCGTGGGAAAGCGTCTAAGATATCCACACGAACAGGGCTGTGATCTGAAATTACTAGATCACCAATTTCAGCTTCCTCAATGAGGCGTAATAGGTCACTGCTCACTAGAAACAGGTCAATCCGCGACCAGGAGGAATGAGGGTGTGAAAAATGGGTAAATTCAGTGTCCTGGGGATGTAAAATCCTCCACACATCTATCATATGCGTATTAATCAACATATCTGATAATGGCCCCTGTCTCTGGTGTGTCAACCCCTGTGTAGGTTCCCCAACGGTCATCCGTTGTCTATCAATGTCGTCTGAGACAACTTCATTAAAGTCTCCCCCCACCATGATGAGCCGTTCCCTGTCCTGTAGGATGGCATCTCGCAGGCCATGAAAGAAGGCTGTGCGTGTAGTGTTGGGGGCGTAGACGTTTATATATACTGATCTGCCGGTCTCCCATTTGGAGCACCGCCCGTATTTGCCTTCCCTCCTGATCCCTAGTTATGGACACCAGAGTATGTGCTCGTGAACCCGAAGCCCAGGCCTCCCCCACCCACAGCTTCTGCATACATGTCACTTCGTCATCTCTCAAATGTGTCTCCTGTAGGAGTGCAATATCAGTTTTCAGTCTCTTCAAGTGCCGAAGGACCATATATCTCTTATGCGGTGATCGCAAACCCTTGGTATTCCATGTCACAATTCGTACCATTGGATCCCAAGTATATGTGTAAAAGACGTGATGGGCATCTTCCTCCCCAGCAACCTATGCCCCCCGGTAATTATAACTATCTGACCCACGTCGATTCTTCGTTGAATTAATTCCTTATCAAGGAGTACCACCATCCCTGTTAACAGCAGAGTTGGACTAGACAGACGCGGGCAGTGCAGGAAAGATGTGGCAGTGGCAAAAACATATAATACAATAAAAAACATCACAAACCCCAGAAACATTATGAACATCATCCCCCCAGTCCCTCTCTTGAGGGTGAATGTCATATCCTCCTTCATCTCCAGCGTCCCCAACTAAGTATGGACTTCCTTTTTTCTGCTCCCAAGTCTAAATCTCCTTACCCAGGCCTGTGCAAGGCGTATAATTGTAGCAAAATAGACCCCGAGCCGGGCCAGAATGACCCTCGCTCAATTATGAACCATACATCAAAATCTACAGCCCACCCCCCACATCGCATGTCGTCAATGCTGATATTTTTAGGACAGTGCATATAAGTGATGTACTCTCAGCCCCAATCCCGAGGCCCCCTCCCTTCCCCCTCCCCCTCCTACCCATGGGCTATGTAACCTGTGGTCCCAGTCAGACGTGCCACCTTTCAACCCTTCAGACGAAGTTCAATAAGCATCAACAATCTTAAGCCTCCAATGAAAAACATAGAAACTGTACGGATGTATTCAGCCGCAGTCTGCTTCCCGGTTCACCTACAGCGGGCAAAAAGAAAGGAGAAGAGAAACAAAGGGGAAAGAGGCAAAAGAGAAAGAAAAGTAATGAAGTGTGGGGGGAGAGATAGCAGAAAAAGAAGAGGAGAGTAAGAGAGCAAGACAAGGCGCCATCTACCGCCGATGTTAGAATTAGTGTTCACATGTCCGATTCTCGCCACCTTCCCGTGGTCTATCAGGATAAAAAAAAAAGTCAATAAGTAAAAAGCAAGAAGCAAGAAATAGTCCAGTCTCTCAGCGTCTCTTCCCTCTGGTAGCAGTCGAATTGGATCTCCCAGACGCTCCATATTTGTCCGGTCGGTTCTTCCTGTTACGCTGAGAAAGCGACCAACCGGAACCGGACCCTGTTCCACTCGGTTCTTCCTCTTCTTGACCATCCATCAAGACCGCCACTTTATCTGCATATGTCGGCCGTGTCGCAGCCAGTCGCGGAAGGGACGGGGATGGGGACGGGGAGCCCCCAGCCGGTGTTGCCTCTCGTACATGTTCCATAAAGTCAGAGTCCGGTTGCAGAAACCTAAGAGCCTCCTTGCTATTGATAAAGGATTGCATGTTACCTTTAGAGTCTCGGAACCGCAGGGTAGCAGGGAAAGCCAGTTGGAATCTTATGTTCTGTTTGAACAGTAAGGAGCACACCGGGCTAAACATTTTACGCTTTCGCACCACTGCGGCAGAGTAATCCTCATAGATGCGCACCTTATGGCCCTGTATGGTGAGCGGTTGGCGACTCATCTTGTATTCTCTCAGCAGCATCACCTTATCCTTATAGTCAAGAAAGCGTGCAATGACTTGCCGGGGACTAGCAGACTTCTCCCTGGGAGGACCCACTCTGTGTGCCCGTTCCACTCTGCAAGGATTGCGGAATCCCAATGTCTTTGGGAGCATCTCTTCCCACACAGCATCTAATTGTCCCCCTGTGAAGGTTTCAGGGAGACCGACCATACGTAAGTTATTGCGTCTTGAACGGTTCTCAAGATCATCTACTTTCTCGTCATTATAGGCAGTTTGTTTCTGTAAGGTGGCCACATGTCTCTCTAGTGCCAAAATCCTGTCTTCAGCTTCCATCAGCCTCTTTTCTGTCTCCAGCAGTCTCTCACCCTGCTGAGATGTGACATGCTGAAGGCCCAGGATCGCCTCCCCAATAGCCTCCTTTATGATACTTTTCAAGTCTGCTGTAATATATGGAGCAACCTCTCTGGCCAGGGCTTTCACATCCATGGCGGCCTGTACAGGTGGGCTTCCCGACATTTGGGGCCTCGTCATCATCTCTGGGCCTCCATCTGTAGTTGTACCCTCTCTAACACATACCTCCGTCATATCAGGGACACCCACTGCCTGAGCGCTCCGAGTTTGGCTCCGATGCCGGGAGCTGCTGCCGCCGCGAGTCTGCTTGTCCCCGCCGGGATGTAAGTCCTCTGTCTCAGAGCCTCCTCTGCGCGTCTCGTCCTCCTCCGCCATGTTTGCAGCGCCTTCCACCTGCCCGGTCTGTCCTGTCCCGCGGTCTTCCTGCCCGGAGCTCCGGAGCAGGTAGCGGTCCAGGGTCCTGGTGCCACGAGGGGTCGCCGCCAGCGTGTTTGGGGGGCAGATGACCCGGTTATCGGGTGGATTGAGTCGGATTGGCGGCCGGGTCTCAGGAGCGTCTTCAACATGCGGCCATCAGGAGCAGCGCAGGAACCGGAAGCCCGCCGGCAGTCATTTCATAAAAATACTCGGGTCTCCCATAGGATAACATTGGGCTCGGTACTCGGGCCGAGTACACGAGTATCTCGGGATGCTCGGCCCGAGCTTCGAGCACCCGAGCATTTTAGTACTCGCTCATCACTAATAATAATTAAATCAATGCGTCCTTATGAGATGAACAGTAGCACCATATTCAATCCACTGGTGATTTCATAAAGGAAGCATAGAATTACAAATGATTCAGAAAATCAATCAAGACATATCTACAATCTGGTGGTGGGTGAATTTGTAAGAGTTTAATGATGTCATACCATAAGTAGCAATTATAAATGAAAATATATAGATACAAAAATTAACGCCTTTTGGATGGGGCTACTAATATAACAAAATAACATAGCATAAATATTATAACAAAAGCAGACACAGAACCCAGGACACAATATCTTAGGCCGGTTTCACATTAGCATTTGGAACGCAGCGTAACTGAATGCGGCCAAATGTATGCGCACTACGTTCCTATGTGTAACATAGGAACACATGGTACCTGCGTTTGGCTGTGTTCTGTTGCGGTTGCATTTGGATGTGCATAATTTGTGCACCCTCCGAAAGCAGCCTGTTGCATTTTTTGTGCGTTCATGGGCGCTTGTTTGATCAGCAAGCGACTGCAAGCGCACAAACAATGCATGGATCTCAATGGATCCGCAGTTTCCTATGCATGACAATGTAGGAGAATGCTGCGGATCACACTGAAATCTCTCCCAGTGGCCTATCAGCGATCTCGGCGGCGCCCGGGAGGAGATCTCTGCCGCTGATCTCCGCCAACGAGATCGCTAATTGGCTGGCCGGGCACCATACTGATGTGAACGCATGCAGAGAATCTCCGCTGCGTTCACATCAGTATGGCAGCGTTTGCCCTGTGTTCGCGTCTGCATTCCCTTTGCATGCAGACACAAACGCAAATGTGAACCCAGCTTTATCACAGATAACTATGATTAACTGAAAAAGGAAAAAAAAATCACTAAAAAATACCACAGAAGAAAAGAAGGAGTCATACTTTTAATACCATGTTCAGACACAAATTTACAACAGGGCCATCAGGCATCCCCATCAGATATAGACAGGTGCAGCACAGGTGCAAAATATTAAAGGGCCAGACCCTTCAGTGGTAGCTGCGTCATCTGGGATGACTATCCTGTGGGTGAACATATGGTATTGACAGCCCACCTGAAGTAATAGTAGGAGCATTGGTAGATCATTATATGGATAGAGATGCAACTCGCGTAAATGTCTTGGAAAATTGCAACATAAGCTATTTTTGTTTTCATTACAATTTTCTGAATTGTTTTTCACCACCTAAATTTAAAAAATATATACCGCTACATCGTTGATATGGCTATAATTGTACTGACCTGGAGAATTATATTGCTAAGTTATTTTTTACCATACAATGAATGCTGTAAGTAAAAAAAAAAAAAACCTAAAAAGCAATGGTGGAATTGCACTTTTTTGCTATTTTGACACTCTTGGAGTTTTTTTCCTCACATTCCAGTATATCACATGATAAATGGATGGTTTTATTCAAAAGTACAACTTATCCACCAAAAAACATGACCTAAAACAGCTATGTTGGAAAAATATAAAAGTTATGGCTCTTGGAGGAAGGAGAGGAAAAAAACAAAGCGCATAAAATAAAAATTGCCTTGTCTAGAAAGAGTTAAAGAGTAACTGAGATGGTTCTGGTGATGTACAGTATATCTAACCTGTTGGTTCTGCTGGGTGTATTTCTGCAATGATGATGATTATCATGCTCCATTTCTGTAATGATGGCTGATGTATTTCTATAATGTTGATAGTTCTGATGATGTGTTCCTGTATTGTTGCTCTAATAATGTATTCATGTACTGTTGGTGGTTTTGGTGATATATTCATGTACTGATGGTGGTTCTGGTCATGTACAGTATGTATTTTTTTACTCTTTCCTTGTTGGATGCCATTTTGCTGGATTTGAGCTAATCCAAACTTTGGGTAAAATTTGATATTCTTACACCTTTAGTAACTGGTCCTGTGAACTATAAGGATATAGGCCCAGATTCATTTTGTGACAAAAAAGGAGTGTAAAAGCTGTGAAAAATTGTACAATTTTGGCATAACTCAGAGACTTAATTCACGAAGCTGTACACCACTCATCCGACGCCCCAGAATCATGAGGGGGTGTGCACTTGTTCATGAATCAGGAGTGTCTGACCCCACCACGCCCCCTCATCAAGATCGGCAAGAAAATTGATGGTTTTGATGAATCTGGGAGATAGTTTTTAAATGCAAAAGCAAAATAATCCTTTTAACAATATTGATCAATTCCATTATTATACAGATTAGCAAAATTGTGATGTACATGTATTATGTACAGTATAGACACTTCAAGCATGACTATCATAAAGTAAATGTTGATTGCTCTTAGTGTGAGAAACAAGATACAAATCTTGTGGTTGTGATACCTTTTAATGGCTAACAAAAATTAAATAAATGATGTTATAAGGCGGGCTTTTGAGACGGCTCAGGTCTCTTCATCAGGCATGGTATGCCTGATGAAGAGACCTGAGTTGTCTCGAAAGCTCGCCTTAGAACATTACTTATTTAATTTTTGTTAGCCATTAAAAGGTATCACAACCACAAGATTTGTATCTTGTTTCTCACACTGAGAGCAATCAACATTTTCTTAACTGGCTAACACGGTACCAAACCTTTTTCTTCCTATCATAAAGTAGGCATAGCATCCCCTGGGGGGCCAAGACAGTCAGTGATGGAAGATGGAAGGGAATCAGAGAATATTTAAAGCCATGTTCACATGTGGGGTAAATGGTGCATGTTTTTTTCAGCTTTTTATCTATATGTCTTCTGCAGGTGTCTGTGACAACTGTCCTATGCAACTGGCAGAGCTGCTGGTAACGCAGAACCCTGAGAAACCCCGAGACCCTTTCCCCCTGTACAGGGATCTTATTTACAACAGAACCCAGGAGGTTACTGCCTATAAATGAGCAGCAGGCCAGGGCAGGGAGGTAGGCAAACAAAGAAGCCTGGAGAAAAGGTAATGGTGGAAAACTGGATAGTAGCAAGTCAGGAAGCCAAATCAAAACCAAGAGGACACTGAGGTACAAAATCATCAGGAGAAATCAGAGTCAAAGAGCATGCAGAGATCTTATCAATGTCATAAAAAACTAGCACAAATTAGAATGGGGAACCAAGAGTATAACTGGCAACTAGTGAGACAGGTCCTTGGGTACAGTAGATAAAGGGAGTGGTACCTCCCCATAGGCAGGGGCTAAGGATTCAGGAACCAATGACCCTATCTGGACCACCCACAAAGCAACACTATCAGGCTGTGAAGCACAACAAGTCCCAGCCACATCAACCACAGAGGACGAGTGAAGCCTGCGCTCTCCAGAATCCACTGTAGTAATCTGTCCCCCAACAGCAGCATCACCCACAGTGTGAACCCGGCAATGTCTGGTGACAGGGGCAGTAGCCCAGAAGGAAGCCCTGGCAGAGGTACAATACTTTATCATCAGCGCCATCTACAGGGTGAACATGGCTGTGCCTAGTGGTCGGGGTAGGAATTACAGGAGCAGGTCCAGGTGGGGACATCACAGTGTCAGCACCAAATCATGCAATAACAATCTTTTCTGGCTATTTTTTCCTCCACTCTCACCTTTATTTGATGCATTTTTTGGTGCAGATTTTAGGCAGTAATTTTTTATGACATTTTGGACAGTGCTGCAGACAATCAGTGATCTCAGCAGCTCTGCTCATGGCATGATCACCTCAGAGCCTCTGAGCTTACTGATTGTCTGCAGTGTTGTCTACATGAGTCAGTCCTGAGAGCACATGCGGAGACTCAGTGTTTGGACCTGGGGAGGGTGAGCAAATCTCAATTTGTTTTTATTAAAAGATACTTATAAATATTATTTAGTGACAACAATCCAGATACATTTTAATACATTTCTAGTTGTAAAACATTACGGTATTATGACATAAATTCCGAGAGGTTCGCTACAAGCTTTTATTGAAAATTCACCTTTTAATCACAGCACTTCAATATGTTTGCAGTAACTGCGGCACAACTAAACTCTCAGCAATTAAATTATATTGCGAACTCCTTCACTAATATTTATTTTTCCATCTCCAATCCGTGTTCCCGCAGGGCTTATTACTCCGCTCGCATCTGTTACAGCTGCAGATTGCACCAGATGCGACACTTCTCCTGCATTGTGTCTGGGTGGGACTTGACATTCAGAAACAACATTAACAATAGTTCCTATGAGAAATCGGATATTTACTTAGCCATTTACATACACAAATAGTAATTTAGAGAGCAGTTGTCTTATTACCTTAAACTACAGGAAGACATTGGAATAATACTATTAAAATATAAATGAATAATACTGCCATATTGTTATCGAGAAATACCATCCAACAGTGGCCAAATAAAAGCCACACAGCGGTCTAATGATACATCCTTACAGTGTCTGAACAGCACCACTGTATGATGAAGAAATACCCTTAAAGATAGTCAATGGATAAGAATATTACGCAGGTACACACTGTCCGAGTGACATGCGAGTTACTCACACGAGTCTCAGATCATTCACCTGGGATGGCCTCCCCCTCTCTGGACGGGAGCAGTGGAGCTACATAGGAAATTTACCACTGACATTATCCCGTCCAAGAGGCAGGGGTCGTGCTGGTTGAATGATCCGAGACTCAGGCGAGTAACTCGCATGTCACTCAGACAGTGTGTTTCCAGCCTTATGGGGTGCCTGAATAATACCACCATCCAAAACCTTGGATAAGTGCAAATAAGCAAATACCCTGAAGAAAGTATGGTATTTAAATAAATAGTAATCAAAAGTAGTGATCAAAAGAGCGTAAAAGTCATCCAACTGTTGGATTGTCAGCCGCAGCGGCCCTTGGTAGTCAATGGTGAGGCAGAACTGAGGCAAAGCCTTCCCCTGCCGGCTCCCAAGTGCAACAGTTTAGTTCTCAAGTACCCCCAGTGAAGCCCAAAGTATTTACAGAGTCAATCAAAGTTTACTTGAACAGTTTTGTGAAACACTGGTACAATACTTGCAAGAGTAGAATTATTCACAGTAGCACAATTTGTTGTGAATTCATAGAGTCTATCACAGCTCCAACCCTACTCCGCTCACAGGGACACATGCAGAGAACTCATAGGAGACTGCCAGACAGAGTGCCTTCACTGCTTGTACAGTAGCAACCCATTCATCCTAGTTTATGTTGGGCCCTCCCCAACCAATACCACGGGGGAAAGTAGCTGCTATCCGGCCATCTGCCAAGGCCAGGGGATGAGCACCAACAGCGGAGGAACGCACTCACATTGTATTCCACCCACATTCCGGTTCCTAAGATTAAATCCTGCAATGACCTGAAGGGTCCAGTACAATTATCTGGGGGATAAGATCCTGATAGGATTCTTCTACATGGGACTTTCCTGGCTAAAACCGCAACCCCCTTTTATAGACCAAGCCCCACCGCCAAGGAATATTATTAAGTGATAACGTCATCACTGCTGCGCTGGTCACATGATTAGAAGCCGACATACAGACAAGAAGAGCGGACGGAGGGCGCCCAGTGCCTGCAGGACGTCGGAGGGTGAGATCAGTGCGGCGGCAGGGGGGGGCTCTGTATACTAATGGGGGGCAGTGTGCAAGCAGGGGCGGGCTGTATACAGGGATGGGGCTTGTATACTACTGATGGGGCCTGTATACCACTGCTGGGGGCTGTATACCACTGCTGGGGCCTGTATACCACTGCTGGGTGCTGTAATACCACTGCTGGGGGCTGTAATACCACTGCTGGGGGCTGTATACTACTGATGGGGCCTGTATACCACTGCTGGGGGCTGTAATACCACTACTGGGGGCTGTAATACCACTGCTGGGGCCTGTATACCACTGCTGGGGCCTGTATACCACTGCTGGGGGCTGTAATACCACTGCTGGGGGCTGTAATACCACTGCTGGGGGCTGTATACCAGTGATGGCAGCGACTGTATACCAGTGATGGCGGCAACTCTATACTAGTTATGGGCACTATATACCAGTGATGGCTGCTATATACCGGGATGGTGGGGTATATACCAGTGATATGGGGCTTTATAACAGTATGGCGGTCTGCTGCATTTCTTACCCTAGGCTTATACTCGAGTCAATAAGTTTCCCTAGTTTTGGAGGGTAAAATTAGGGGCCTCAGCTTGTACTCGGGTCGGCTTATACTCGATTATATACGGTATATACAAGGACACTAATACACGCCCCTGTCGGTCCTAAAGGGAGGATGAACGTGAACTGCTTAAAGGGAACCTGTCACCCCAAATCACCTTTTTAACCTATTAATACCTTTCCCTGCAGCCTTACAATACATTCTAACACATCCCTGTCTCACCTTTTTTACTAATCTACGAGTACAATAATGTGCTTAGCAAACTTACGAAACTTACTGCTCTGCCCCATCTATTTTGAGGTCTGCTAGCACTTAGTGAGGTGAAGTATAAGAGGTAGGTGTGATGACGGGTATTGTGGACCCACTGCACTACTGGCCGAGTATACTCTGAATTGGTGTAACTAAATAACTACCTGGTCTCATTAGAGCCTCTAGTGGTGAGGATATGCTTGAGCCAGTAAGTAGTCCAGGACAGTCCCCGAACCTGCAACAACTGACCAATGGTGTCAGAGGTGCAAACATGGAGCACAGAAAGCAAAGCAGAGATGGGTTAAGACAATCCGGATTTGGGGTAGGAAGCAGAGTTTAAAGAGGACCTGTCACTCCCCTGCTGCATGGCAATCTAAATGCAGCAATGAATGCAGCATGTCTGCTGCATTCAGGGAAGGGGTCCCCCATGTGTCTGTGTGCTGTGTACCCCAACATATAGGCATGGGGGTAGTCACTTTGGCTGGAGTGAGCTTAATGAATGTGGCCATTCCCTCCCCCTCTGCCTCTCTGTGCTGCTTCTGCTGTGCTGGCTCTGCTCTCCTCCTCTCCTCCTCTTTGTCGCCCACAGCACCTATATCTCGGGGTACACAACACACAGACACATGGGGGACCCCTTCCCTGAGATTGCCATGCAGCAGGGGTGTGACAGGTCCTCTTTAAGAATACGAAGCCAAGGTCAGGAGCGGAGAGGGCAGACAGGATGAATGAACAAACCGGGTTGATATCAGGAGAGTAAAAGCAGTAATACAGCCAAATGCAGCCAAACAGAAGACTAGACAGAAACTGACTAGAACTTAAGCTCGGATGAGGTGTGGTGGGAGGAGCTGCCTAATAAACCCACTTCTGGCAGAGGATAGGCCAGGGCAGCAACACTCGTAGGAGAAAGGTGACTAAAGGGAATCTGTTAGCATAGAATGACCATATCACCATTCAACGTTCTTAATGACATTGGCTGTCTGTTTGGAGTTGCCTAAAACGTTTGCACAGTATAGGTAGGTGTTGGCCAAGTGTCTCATGTAGAAATGACCTTTTTGAATGCATAATGAATAATTCATATAATGTTTGGAGAAAGTGAAAACGTGCTTTTATCTGACTTTCTGTGATTACAGGTGAACCGTGCCTGATTATAGGGAACTTTTCTACATGTGATGCTTTCATAATATTAAAAAATATGTACGGTATCTGAAATCCAAACCATTCGGAATAAAATTGCAGGTCTCTATTTATAGCGACTCGTGTTCACATATACAAAACTTCAATTGCAATGAATATTGAACCTGACGGTAGAAGAAAACGATGTGTCAGCCGGCCCAGACCCTTCTGCTTTACAGACTACAATCCTGTCCGCCTCAATACATTTCTGTTTCACTTGTTATAGAAATATTATCTTAGGTTTGCAAGCTCCAAGGTCAAGCCTGGATAAAGCCTGGGAGAGATGGCTTCATTTCTTCATCTTATATATATAAAGCCCCAAGATGCCAGAACGAATTAGACATGGAGGCCCTGAGTCCCGGATGAAATGACTCCTTGTCACTTGTACTTTACACGTAACTGCGGTATATATTCTACCAAAAATGGACGGCATATAAAATGTGGCCGTATACTAATAAATCAGTAGGTAGAGGAATAGCCAGTTTTATTATTGTGTCTATATGGCAACATAACACTGGTGGTGTTACTCAGCGTCTGTATGGCGGTATTAACCAGACACTATATTGTCCTATTATTCACTTACTGTATGGTGTTATTATTCTGGTATTATTTCAACACTGTATGGCAGTAATAACTAATTACTACATAATGCAATTAATAAGTCACAGGCAGGTGGTATTCAGGCATATGGAGGAATCACTGTATGAAAGCATTTCATTTACTATATGGCAGCATTATTCAATCACTGTTTGGTGCCATTATTAGGTCGTGATCTGTTGATATGCAGACTGAATGGTGATCACCATATCATAATTTTATTACTTCATTTTGTGGTAGTATGATTTATTATATAGTTGGGTCATTCATACACTGTATGGAAGTATTATTTAATCAATGCATGTGTGGCGCCCTGCTCACGCAGGTAGCCACAACCTTCCCTACTGGACAGCTGTGTTTCCACCTCATGCAATACCTTTCACCCCGGCACAGTAGGGGGAGCTAGACTCATTGACTTTAGGTGAGATCCCCTATAAATACTGCTGCTGGAGGAGGAGTTAAGAGTGTGCAGACGCTAGGAGAGCTGCAAAGATGTCCTGGTGTTCGGTGTGTTCGGTGCGGCGGTTAGGTCCGAACCAAAGTCCCGGAGTGGCCCTTCTATGCCGAGCCAAGCCTAGGAGTGGGGACAGAAGGCACGGAGCTTAGCCAAGGGAGCAGAGGAACTAGTGGAAGTTTACCCAAGACGTACCGGACTTCGGGGATCCGCACCTGCAGGAACACTTTAGGACTGCAGAAAACCCCAGCACACCGTGGAGACTTCAGTCACCCGGTCCTCCTGCGTACCCAGAAAGAGGGAGCCAGACACAGTAGTGTGGAATAACACAGCAATCATCAGAGAGGGTAACCCGCGGTCCGCGCAGGAGGAGAGAGAGGACCAGAGGAAGTGAGGAGGCCAGTCGTGTTGTATACAGACAGGGCTTCAGTGACAGCGGGGAACCTGAGGAGGCCTTATACCCACTTGCTATGGAGACTCACTGTGCACCTGGTCACCTGACAGTGCTCTGGACATCTTTACCTGTGAATACCATCAGTAAAAAGGTAAAATAGACTTTCTTCAGAGTGTGTGTGTTATTCCTCTCCATCCCCAGCCTCCCTATAGACTGCCTTACTGCTTCTTACCCTGGCCTCAAGTCCCACTCCAAGCTGCCCCTTTTCTCTACGCTACCCCAGAGGTCCAGCTCCACCTGTAGGGAGCTTTGCCATCATTGCCGCAATACCATTGCCCTCCGGAGGACTGTGGCGGCGCTGGTGACCCATCACCAGGTACTACAGGTGGCGTCACGAGACAATAACTCTTATCCCCTGTACATAACCCCTCTATTGAAGTGTCACCCAGGCCACGGGCTCAGGCACCGCCACCCGTGACATCCCCATGAATACCCCTCCGAGCCTGATACCCGAGTACCCCAGGGCCTGGGGCTCGACACATGCTGCTATCATTGAGTCACGGTCGGCTGGCATTGTGCAGTGTGGAGTGAGTGGTGGTATTATTCATTTATTATATAACCCTATGGGTTAATATTTATTTATAATATGGTTGAAAGTATTCAGACACTGTATGGAAGTATTAATGATCACTGTATGGTGCCATTATTGGCCATCAGTGGATGGCCTAGTTCACATCTAATGCAGGTTTGTGTTTTGCTTCATTTGTGTTTCTAGGTGTTTTTACCGCTAAAAGAAGCATCCAAACACATTGCGTTTTTGCCCCCATTGATTTAAATGGAAACGCATGCAAAAACGTGGGCTGTTGCGTCTAGGGCTGCGTTGGCAAAAACGCATGCGTTTTTGCGTTTTGAATATGCACATGCGTTTTTGTATACGTTTTGCATTTGTTTCCATTGAAATCAATGGGGGCAAAAACGCATGTGTTTGTATGCGTTGTTAGCGGTAAAATAATGCAAAACGCAGCTCAGGCTTAGATGTGAAAGGGGCCGATCATTTGAGACTCAAATTTGAAAAACTGCAACTGAGCCAGGACACAATGTGAACGGGTCTGTAGGACTGCGTTCACACCACATAACTAGACCACAGAAAAAAACAGTATAACAAACATGTGGAAGTACACTGCTATAAGAATGTAATAATAAAAAACAGTATCAAAAACAGGGTACTTAGTTAATAAGGTTTTTGCAAAAAATGTAGCTAAGCCATTCTACCTCGCCACGGTGACCCTTTTCAGAACGGATAATATACCTCATGGATGCAGGTATATTATGGATACAGGATGAAGACGGGCCAGAGTCCAATATGGACACAGTGCAGCAGACAGCACTTTATGTGCCTGGCTCAGAAAAGGAGGAGTGGGGCACTCCCTGTCTGGCTAAACAAGAGAATATATGGACTCTGGCCCATTTTCACCCTGCATCCATGAGGTATATTCATACAGGATCAGGTTTTAAATTAGTTAGATAGGACCATACATTAGACACAGTAAAAGAGGAAAAAGGACCCGGCCCATGAGGACTCAGTCTACAAGGGATGAGTGAGGATACAGTAGGTGTGTAGAGAGGACCCTGCCCATTAGGGCTCACAGTCTACAATGGATGGGTGAGGATACAGTAGGTGAGGAGAGAGGATCCTGCCCACAAGGGCTCACAGTCTATAAGGGATGGGTGAGGATACAGTGGGTGCGGAGAGAGAACCCTGCCCACGAGGGCTCACAGTCTACAAGGGACGGGTGAGGATACAGTAGGTGAGGAGAGAGGTCCCTGCCCACGAGAGCTCACAGTCTACAAGGGATGGGTGAGGATACAGTAGGTGAGGAGAGAGAACCCTGCCCACGAGGGCTCACAGTCTACAAGGGATGGGTGAGGATACAGTGGTGCGGAGAGAGAACCCTGCCCACGAGGGCTCACAGTCTACAAGGGACGGGTGAGGATACAGTAGGTGAGGAGAGAGGTCCCTGCCCACGAGAGCTCACAGTCTACAAGTGATGGGTGAGGATACAGTAGGTGAGGAGAGAGGACCCTGCCCACGAGGGCTCACAGTCTACAAGGGACGGGTGAGGATACAGTAGGTGAGGAGAGAGGTCCCTGCCCACGAGAGCTCACAGTCTACAAGGGATGGGTGAGGATACAGTAGGTGAGGAGAGAGGACCCTGCCCATAAGGGTTTACAGTCTACAAGGGATGGGTGAGGACACTGTAGGTGAGGAGAGAGGACCCTGCCCATAAGGGTTTACAGTCTACAAGGGATGAGTGAGGATACAGTAGGTGCGTAGAGAGGACCCTGCCCATAAGGGCTTACAGTCTACAAGGGATGGGTGAGGACACTGTAGGTGAGGAGAGAGGACCCTGCCCATAAGGGCTTACAGTCTACAAGGGACGGGTGAGGATACAGTAAGTGAGGAGAGAGGAGCCTGCCCACGAGGGCTCACAGTCTGTAAAGGATGGGTGAGGGTACAGTATGTGAGGAGAGAGGACCCTGCCCTTGAGGGATCACAGTCTACAAGAAATGGGTGAGGACACAGACATTTAGAAGAGAGGACCCTGCCCATGAGGGCTCACAGTCTACAAGGGGTGGGTGAGGATACAGTAGGTGAGGAGAGAGGGAGGCCACATAGCAGGAGGTTGAAGAAAGGTGGGAAATGATAAGATTCTTGCACTAGTTTTTTGAAGATTCATGGTTAACAAAGTTAATTTTAATCAATAGATCCTTTACTATTAATAATTTACACAATTGGATGTTTAATAATAATGTTCCTGTGCTGAGATAATCTTATATATGTGTCCCTGCTGTGTACTGTGTAATGGATGTGTCTGATCATACAGGGACATGGTCTGATTATACCACATCTCCTGTGCTGAGATAATCTTATATATGTGTCCCTGCTATGTACTGTGTAATGGATGTGTCTGACTATACAGGGACATGGTCTGATCATACTTTTCTGCATGAAGATTTGGTATGATCAGACCATGTCCCTGTACGGTCAGACACATCCATTACACAGTACATAGCAGGGACACATATTTAAGATTATCTCAGCACAGGAGATGTGATATGATCAGACCATGTCCCTGTACAGTTAGACACATCCATTACACAGTACATAGCAGGAACACATATATAAAATCTCAGCACAGGAGATGTGGTATGATCAGACCATGTCCCTGTATGGTCAGACACATCCATTACACAGTACATAGCAGGGACACATATATGATATTATCTCAGCACAGGAGATGTGGTATGATCAGACCATGTTCCTGTACAGTCAGACACATCCATTACACAGTACATAGCAGGGACACAAATATGAGATTATCTCAGCACAGGTGATGTGGTATGATCAGACCATGTCCCTGTATGGTCAGACACATCCATTACACAGTACATAGCAGGGACACATATATGATATTATCTCAGCACAGGAGATGTGGTATGATCAGACCATGTCGCTGTATGGTCAGACACATCCATTATACAGTACATAGCAGGGACACATATTTAAGATTATCTCAGCACAGGAGATGTGATATGATCAGACCATGTCCCTGTACAGTTAGACACATCCATTACACAGTACATAGCAGGAACACATATATAAAATCTCAGCACAGGAGATGTGGTATGGTCAGACCATGTCCCTATATGGTCAGACACATCCATTACACAGTACATAGCAGGGACACATATTTAAGATTATCTCAGCACAGGAGATGTGGTATGATCAGACCATGTGCCTGTACGGTCAGACAAATTCATTACACAGTACATAGCAGGGACACATATATAAGATTATCTCAGCACAGGTGATGTGGTATGATCAGACCATGTCCCTGTATGGTCAGACACATCCATTACACAGTACATAGCAGGGACACATATATGATATTATCTCAGCACAGGAGATGTGGTATGATCAGACCATGTCGCTGTATGGTCAGACACATCCATTATACAGTACATAGCAGGGACACATATATAAGATTATCTCAGCACAGGAGATGTGGTATGATCAGATCATGTCCCTGTACAGTCAGACACATCCATTACACAGTACATAGCAGGGACACATATATAAGATTATCTCAGCACAGGAGATGTGGTATGATCAGACCATGTCCCTGTACAGTCATACACATCCATTACACAGTACATAGCAGGGACACATATATAAGATTATCTCAGCACATTCGATGTGGTATGATCAGACCATGTCCCTGTATGGTCAGACACATCCATTACACAGTACATAGCAGGGACACATATATGATATTATCTCAGCACAGGAGATGTGGTATGATCAGACCATGTCTCTGTACAGTCAGACACATCCATTTCACAGTACATAGCAGGGACACATATATAAGATTATCTCAGCACAGGAGATGTGGTATGATCAGACCATGTCCCTGTATGGTCAGACACATCCATTACATAGTACATAGCGGGGACACATATATAAGATTATCTCAGCACAGGAGATGTGGTATGATCAGACCATGTCCCTGTACAGTCAGACACATCCATTACACAGTACATAGCAGGGACACATATATAAGATTATCTCAGCACAGGAGATGTGGTATGATCAGACCATGTCCCTGTACAGTCAGACACATCCATTACACAGTACATAGCAGGGACACATATATAAGATTATCTCAGCACAGGAGATGTGGTATAATCAGACCATGTCCCTGTACAGTCAGACACATCCATTACACAGTACATAGCAGGGACACATATATAAGATTATCTCAGCACAGGAGATGTGGTATAATCAGACCATGTCCCTGTACAGTCAGACACATCCATTACACAGTACATAGCAGGGACACATATACAGTATAAGATTATCTGAGCACTGGAACATTCTTGTTAAACACATCCAATTATGGAAATTATTATTATTCCAAGATCTAAAGATTAAAATGAACTTTAAAATTAAGTTTATTCAAGAGAGACCCCCTTTAAGGAATATATACTGTAATGCTTGCTAATCATATGTTGCTTGCCATGGCTTCCATTTGATGGCTATTTTGGTTTACCGTATCTAAAAGCACAGTAAATGGTTAGGTATATATACATCTACATTATTGCATCAAAACAAGCCAACATCATAAATAATATAAAGCCTGGTGAATATATCACTTGCAGGATATTAATTTTTTTCTATTAGGACCCACAGGGGCTATAGCTTTCATCAAATAAACCATTTCATTTTTCAACGCCTGACTTGCCTCTCCAATTGCATTTAATGAGTTTTATATTACAAAAGGAGACTTGTTCAATATGGCAATTACTGTATTTTTCTGATCTTTCTGAAAAGGATATTTTAAATCACACATTGTGATACTACATTAAACAATTGTTCTATGAGCCAATATTAGCCTTTTTGTTCTGTCCTCCTGTTTTGGATACTATATTTAATATAATAAAGACAATCTGGCAATCTGGCAATATCAATCTCCTAAACTGCATATACACAGGCATGAAGGTCTTTGACTTGTAAATCCTTTGGAACCTTTATATCTTTTAACTGTTGCTGCATTTCTAAGTAATTTGAGTTTTATTTCATATCTAAGTTAGGCAATAAGTGGCTACTCAAATACTGACATGTTAAGTGCAATTTTACCCCTTAATTCCACGAGAATATAAAAGCAAATTATTGAAGAATGCAGCAACAAGTAAAAGATATAAAGCTGCTGATGGATTTACATTTATTATGTGAGTTAGAGAGTTGAAAGGATTTGATCTTACTGACAGATTCCCCTAGCAGTAAATAATAATTTACAAATGTATAGTGGGGGAAAACGTTTTTGATCCCTTGGTGATTTTGTACGTTTGCCCACTGACAAAGACATGAACAGTCTATCATTTTAAGGGTAGGTTAATTTTAACAGTGAGAGATAGAATATCAAAAAAAAATCCAGAAATTTGCATTGTCTAAGTTATGTAGTTATTTGCATTTTGCAGAGAGAAATAAGTATTTGATCCCTCTGGCAAACAAAACTTAATTCTTGGTGGCAAAACCCTTGTTGGCAGCACAGCAGTCAGACGTTTCTTGTAGTTGATGATGAGGTTTGCACACAAGTCAGGGGTAATTTTGGTCCACTCCTCTTTGCAGATCATCTCTAAATCATTAAGATTTTGAGGCTGTTGCTTGGCAACTAGGAGCTTCAGCTCCTTCCATAAGTTTACTATGGGATTAAGGTTTGGAGACTGCCTAGGCCACTCCATGACCTTAGAGTGCTTCTTTGTGAGCCACTCTTGTTGCCTTGGCTGTATGTTTTGGGCCATTGTCACGCTGGAAGACCCAGACACAACCCATTTTTAATGTCCTGGCGGAGGGAAGGAAGTTGTCACATTTTACAGTACATGGCTCCATCCATTGTCCCATTGATGCGGTGAAGTAGTCCTGTGCCCTAAGCAGAGAAACACCCCCAAAACGTAATGTTTTCACCACCATGCTTGACTGTGGGGACAGTGTTCTTTGGATCATAGGCAGCATTTCTCTTCCTCCAAACACGGCAAGTTGAGTTAATGCCAAAGAGCTCTATATGTGTCTCATCTGACCGCAGCACCTTCTCCCAATCACTCTCACAATCACCAAGGTGTTCATTGGCAAACTTCAGACGGGCGGCACATGTGCCTTCTTGAGCAGTGGGACTTTGTGGTCCCTGCAGGATTTTAATCCATTACGGCATAATGTGTTACCAATGGTTTTCTTGGTGACAGTGGTCCCAGCTGCCTTGAGATCATTAACAAGCTTCCCCTGTGTAATTTTAGGCTGATCACTCACCTTCCTCATGATCCTGGATACCCCACAAGGTGAGATTTTGCATGGAGCCCCAGATCAATGTGGACTGACATCATTTTGTATTTCTTCCCTTTTCTTACTATTGCACCAACAGTTGTCGCCTTCTCACCCAGCGTCTTACTTATGTTTGTGTAACCCATTCCAGCCTTGTGCAGGTCTAGGATCTT
This sequence comes from Allobates femoralis, assembly GCA_033576535.1. Lineage (NCBI taxonomy): Eukaryota > Metazoa > Chordata > Amphibia > Anura > Aromobatidae > Allobates > Allobates femoralis. Next base: position 697,031,508 of record JARQOC010000002.1, on the reverse strand, counting down.
TTCCCTGACATCCTTAGCTCTTTGGTCTTGCCCATCTTGTAGAGGTTAGAGTCTGACTGATTAATTGAGTGTGTGGACAGGAGTCTTTTATACAGGTGACAATGTAAGACAGCTGTCTGTAATGCAGGTAATGAGATGATTAGGAGCGTCTAACTGGTTTGTAGGAGCCAGAACTCCTAATGGTTGGTAGGGGATCAAATACTTATTTCTCTGCAAATACATTTCTATAATTTAGACAATGAGATTTTCTGGACTTTATTTGTGATATTGTTTCTCTCACTGTTAAAATTAACCTAAATCCTTAAAATTACAGACTGTTCATGTCTTTGTCAGTGGGCAAACTTACAAAATCAGCAAGGGATCAAATACTTATTTCCCCCGCTGTATGTTTTTATAATATAAATGATATGTTTAAACATTATATTTTTCCCAAATCTGTATTATTTTTGCATTTATCTTCTTTACGTAATTATATGGGCAGAAGCCCTGATTGAGCTGGTGCTGCAGGAATTCTAGAAATCTGCTTTACAGCATGCATATGGATATGAGAAACTAAAGGGCCTCTCCCATTATAGAAAAGCACTAAATAACGAAAAGGAATTCCAGTATAAATTAATTTCTAAATACACTTAATTAGCAAATCACAATTGTTTTTGTTAAAGGAGGTAATTAGTATAGAATGAAAATGGCAGCTGTGCTTCACTGAGAGAAACCTGTCATAGAATGTTAGGGTAGGTGCTAATGAGCATGTGCAGTAGGAAGCTCTGCCCTCCTTCATATGCAGGAAGATGTGCTTCACTAATACTACTGGAGATACCAGAGGTGCTGAGGTAGGAAGAGCCTGCTCACACTGCTGTCCACCCTGTTTATCTGATCTACTACTGGAGATATCAGGAATGATGAGGTAAGAAGAGACTGCTTACACTGCTGTCCACCATGTCTGTCTGATCTACTACTGAAGATATGAGGAATGGTGAGGTAAAAAGAGACTGCTCCCACTGCTGTTAACCCTGTCTATCTGAATAACAATATAAGTATCTGCAGTGGAGATGGGTGAACCCAAAGATGTTTGGGTGTGGCGGATCCGGACAGACTTTTTTTTAAAGGCAGAGTTAGGGACTGGACTTGACCTGAACTTGTGTCTTAACCCAGACTTTAAAGTTGTAAATTGTTGGATAGGGGGTAAGACGGCTGTACAAATAAGCAAAATTGTGATTAAAACAGCAGCGTTATACTTACCGAGGACCATACCCTTGTACTTTTGTAAAAAATTTACCTAGAGCTTCACCATAGTTTTTCTTCTCAGTGCAGATAAAGCAGACAGCTATGCGCTGCTACCCCCAGCTGATATCCAGCCAATTTAAAACCACTCAAAATCACAGGGGATTTTTTCTAATTTTTAAATAGATAATAAAAAAATGTGTTGGTTTTGCCCTATTTTGATTGACAGTCAAGGTAAAAAATTGGCAGTTGGTGGCTGGTATTTTCAGTGTGGTGAGGCCCATAATTATTGGGCCCCCATGCTACAGATTAGCAGCCCACAGCTGCCCCAGAAATTGGCACATTCTTGGAAGCGCATATTCCTCGCTCTTTACCGGACTCTTCCTGATACCCTGGGGTAGTGGCATCGGAGTGATAGAAGGGGTTATTGACAGCTAAATATTGACAGCAGTCTTAAAACCCAGATTGGTAATGTCTGGCTTCTATGAGACTCGCCCATTACCAATCTTGTAAGGAAATAGAAAAAAAACAGACACAAAAAAATTCTGTATTTAAAAAAAAACAAACAAACACACCCAAACCTTGTTTTCATCACTTTATTAAACCCCCCCCCCCCAAAAAAAAAAAACCAGGTTCGAAGCAGTCCATCATTGAACGTTCCTCGATGATCCTGGCTCTGTTATATTCCAGAGGCTGCAGTGATAGAACAAGCTTCCTATTGCTGCAGCCTCTGGAATCACACTGACTGCTGTCAGACTGCGGGACATGGTGGCACAGCTGGCATGGGACACTACTGCTGTGAACTCAGTTACAGCTGCTGCTGGATTTCCAGACAGCTGTGCATCTATGTCCCTCAATCTGGCAGTGGGGTCACCTGAGTTCACTGACTGCCACAGGGAGCCCTCAGTGACATTACCGCTCCCAGTGGCAGTTAGTGTGATTCCAGAGACTGCAGTGATAGGATGCTTGTTCCATTGCTGCAGCCACTGGATTCAGGATCATCGAGGACGTTGTATGTTTGACTGCTTTGGACCTGTTATTTTGGGGGGATAATAAAGTGCTGAAAAAGGGTTTGTGTGTTTTTTTATTTCAAATAAAGGATTATTCTTTTTCTGTGTTTTTTAAACTATTTCCTTACAGGATTGGTACTAGGCGGGTCTCAAAAGACATGCCGTAACCAATCTGGCTTAATGACAGCTGCCAATACTCAGCTGTCATTAACCCCTTCTATCACCCCGATGCCTTCGCACCAAGGCATATGGAACTATTGAATGCACCAATTTTTTGGGGTGGCTGTGGGCTACTATTCTGTAGCCTCGGGCCCCAATAACTATGGGCCTCACCAAGCTAAGAATATAAGCCCCCCAGCTTACTATTTTTTTACCTTGGCTTGCAATAAAAAAAAAATAGGGTGGACCATTTTTTAAATTCTTTATTTATATAACTAAAACAAAAATAGACTCTGCTGTATTTTTGATTTGCAGTCAAGGTAAATCCAGGCAGCTGGGGGTGATAGCCCATAGCTGGCTGCTTTATCTGCGCTGAAAATGAAAAATACAGCGACGCACTATGCAAAATGCTTGTAATTATTTTTACACTCTTATAATGGCAGGTTTGGTGCTCTGAGGTTAGTGTAAATAGAAAGAGTGGGTGCTCTGAGGTCACTTTGCAGAGAGGAGGAGGAGGTGCTCTGAGGTTACAGTGCAGAGAGAGAAAGGGGGTGCTCTGAGGTCGCTATGCGGAGAGAAGGAAGTGCTCTGAGGTTATTGTATAGAGAGGAGCTAGAGGTACTCTGAGATCACTGTGTAGAGAGGAGGAGGTGATTTGAGGTCAAAGTGAAGAGAGAAGGAGGTGCTCTGAGGTAACAGTGCAGAGAGGAGGAGGTGCTCTGAGGTCACAGTGCAGAGAGAAGGAGGAGGTACTCTGAGGTCACAGTGCAGAGAGAAGGAGGAGGTGCTCTGAGATCACAATCCAGAGAGAAGGAGGAGGTGCTCTGAGGTCACTGCAGAGAGAAGGAGGAGGTGCTCTGAGGTCACTGCAGAGAGAAGGAGGAGGTGCTCTGAGGTCACAGTCCAGAGAGAAGGAGGAGGTGCTCTGAGGTCACAGTGCAGAGAGAAGGAGGAGGTGCTCTGAAGTCACACTGCAGAGAGAAGGAGGAGGTGCTCTGAGGTCACAGTGGAGAGAAAAGGAGGAGGTGCTATGCTCTGAGGTAACAGTGGAGATAAGGAAACAGGGTGCTTTGAGGTTACAGTGCAGAAAGAACGAGGAGCTGCTCTTATATCACAATCCTGATTGGGGAAGGAGGCGTTTTGGGATTATGTGGCGCCCCTGTGACCAGGGTGGCCACAGGTAGGAACTGCAGCCAGGCAGATAGGAGACAGTTTGTGCACCAAACACCTTCAGCACACACACACCACCCAGAGCACAACACCCAACCCGGAACCCGGGACTCTAGACGGGCAAAGGGTGGTAGTGTTTAGAGGGAAGTGGGTGGAATGTAGGTCAGGTAACAGTACAAAAGGAGGAACAGTAGGCGGAGTGAGTTAGTAGGCTTAGGGTGCTGAACTGAAAAGACCGAGTAGGCCAGTGGGTGCCGAGAGGCCAAGACCAAGCAGACAGAGAGACACTTTTCCCAGAGGGATAGGGCTCCCTGGAGGTGCAGAATCCACAGAGACGCTATTCCATGGAGAGAAAGCCCAAACAGAGAAACTAGTTCCAAATAGACTTTTAGCAGAGCCAGCAGTCCCTGTCAGTACAGCCCGGCTGAGCTAATACCTCCAATGCTACCCGGAGCAGGGAACCGCAACTACTGGTGGATCTGGAGGATGAACCTGTCCCTGAAACCGTGTCCCGGACAGCCAGTAAAAAGTGATTGACCCGCTGGGAGCCTTGAAAGAGAGATCCCTACAGCTACCGGAGCCCCTGATACCGGCCCCTGCATCGACTGAGGTGAAAGGTGAGCAGCTCCACTGTTGGTAGGAAAAAGATGAGAGAGAAGAGAATTTAATGGGCTTCCCTGGTAATCTTGATGGTGGAATAGGCCCCGTAGAGATAGTGACTAGAGATGAGTACCTGCAGAGATGTGCCCGGAGATGGGATAAGGAAGAAGCGGAGAAGCTAGCCCAGAAGCAAGAGATGATTGACCCGGATTCAACTATTCTTGAAGAGATCGCTACAAAGACTATGGTGGACGTAGCAACATATACTTCTTACAGCCACGTGTTGAGCAGTGCATTGGAACATCTGGAGATGTCCCAAGAAAGTGAACCCCAGAGGACTTGCCATGGAAGAAGGAATGAAGGAACCCGGATTCTGCAATCAACAGTAAGTGTGAATATGATGTGATCCTTATTGACTCCATTCCATACCTGAATGAATGAATAGCCTTTTCCCCTGTTTGTCTTATATGTGTCCCTGACAATTGATATCAAGGACGATGACTTGCTACGAACTTTACCTGTAAATAGTTGAGCACCCGGTGTTCTCCCAATTGATTTATGACCAAGGAGCACAGTGAGACTGGGTACGCAGAACTTGAACTTGAACTGAAACTGCAGAGTGTTTTTGAACAGTTTTGAAGCACTTGTGTCTTTTTGAAGTTTTTATACTTTTGAAAGAAAGTAATGTGCCTTTTATACCCAACTTGGAGCCCTGGACTCTAGGCGGGCAAGGGGTGGTAGGGTTGAGAGGGAAGTGGGTGGAATGTAGGTCAAGAGACAGACCAGTACAAAAGGAGGAACACAGTAGGCGGAATGATTTAGTAGGCCAAGGCTGCTGAACTGAAAAGACAGAGTAGGCCAGTGGGTGCCGAGAAGCCAAGACCAAGCAGACAGAAAGACACTTTTCCTGGAGGCATAGGGTTCCCTGGAGGTGCAGAATCCACAGAGATACCGTTCCATGGAAAGAAAGCCTGCTCCATAGCCTGCAGCCCAAGGGAAAGGAAGTACAGAGACCGGACCGGTGCAACCGGGTCCGAGGAGTACGGCAGCGTTAATCGACGACAGGCATGATAGGTTTCCCTTTGAGGTATCTGGTAGTCACATGGTTCGGAAAGAGCCCGGTAATCCCTTGCAAGACAGGGTTACCCAAGGCTAGGCTGGGACCAGAGTATCGGCTCTGAGGGGGACTGCAGCTATACGCCGGCTCCTAAGACAAACCGACGGGGAACACTGATTCCAAGTCAGGTCTACTACTACACGGGTTGGAGGCACAGCAACACCATAGGTCCCAGGCTTGCTGCCCACACACACACAGGGAGAAGTCATACAAAGGGACTGAGTTGCCGCCATACAACCCACAGGGAAGAGCAAGTGAGAAACAAGCCGGAAAGGTTAAAGAGAGAGTGAAGGGTCTCAGTCAGGAAGCCTGGCTGCAGAGGGTTCACAGTGTCCGGAGTTGACTGTGAATAAGAATTGTGTTGAGAACTGTACTGTTGGAACTGTTTGTTCTGAAGAACGTGCCAGTAAAACCTGGTGAACCCTGCTTCAGCCTTCCGTGTGTGATTCCCGGTATACAGAACTGCATTAGACCCTTTACACCCTGTCAGGAACAGCCCGACCTGCGGCGGGCTCATCCATCTAGCTGCAGCCCCATCCATCCATCCTCCTGGAAGAGCTACGCTGCAGCGGTGGTCCCTTCACTGACCACAACCCGTGGGTGGCGTCACGACAAACTCCCCTGTAAATACCCCTTTTACTTGTGGGGCTCAGGACACGGTCCGGACCAAGACTGCCGTGATCATCTCCCATTGCTAACCCCGGTCCGGTACTGAGTACCTCTTCCCAGTGGGCCACACAATTACACTGTCTGGCTTCTATCCTGGCAGTGTTCATCTTTATTAGACATACACAAAATCGTGATTTGCCATGTTTTTGTGCATGCTTGAAAAAGTCAAATACTTTCAAGACTTAGAATAGATAGTGTCCAATGTGTCTCCATAGGTTTTATTGAAGTGAATAGCTCCATTTTGGTTTTCGGGCACTTGGTGCTCAGCAGAGAGCACTGTATGTGTGTGAACCTAGCCTTAGATATAGCATTAGGGAGTGAGTGGATTGTACATGTAGAGGAAAGTATCTATAGTTTCAGGGTAAATGGAGAAATCAGCTACAGATAAGAATGAAAGTGCTGTATTAGAAGAAATAAGGGCAAAGTTAAAGCTCTATATATTGGAGCTAAGTACAAGTGTAGCAGTCTGATTGCTTATTGACCTCACATCCAGGCTATATTACTGAAAGAGACACTTTGACAAGAGAAAAAGCTGCAATTTAAACAACTCACCCCCCAGGGCCGTGGGTTACTCGGAACCGTGCTGGTTTGGTCTCTCGGGGGACGCACAGAGGTTGAGACCCGGCTCAGTGGCCCTGCGGAATCACTTAAAAATGCAGGGGAAATATTTAGAGATAATGGATCGAGATGCCACCCATGGTTTGCAGCTATGGGTATCCGCCACTGCTGCAGAACCTCTGGGGACGATGGATGAGCACCTGGAATGGAGTTGCTCACCACGGGTGGAGAAGGTCACCAGGGCACTGTATGTTGGAAGGTCGTTGGGGTGCAGGAAAGAGGGCACAAAGTAACAGACAGACTCACAGTTGTTGGTTCCTCAGGTCCTTTACTGATGGTACTGGTAAAAGCCGGGACACTGACAGGTGATATTGTGAAGCCCACTGGGACGGGGTACTCAGTACCGGACCGGGGTACTGCTGGGGATATCACAGCGGTCTTGGTCCGGACCGTGTCCCGGGTTCCGCAAGTAATGGGGGGAATATTTACATGGGAGTTTGTCGTGACGCCACCCACGGGTTGTGGTCAGGGTGACCACCGCTGCTGCAGAACCTCTGGGGATGATGATTGGCAGCTGGAGATGTAACGGCTCTCCGCAGGTAGAGTCTGGTTCCCCGGGGCAGTGATAGTTAAAGTCTGTGATTGAAGCTATGGATGTTGCAGGATAGGAATGATAGTGGAGGCAATGGCTGCTTGTGAGGGAAAGTAGGGCTTGAGTACAAGGATCACACACACTCACGGTTTTGAAGTTTTCCAAGGCTTTACTGCAGATGTTCTTTAGCACAGTACTGTCCACGGCGTCTGTACCGGGGCCAGGTTGCTCCCACTCTGTCCGGGTCCTCAGCTTCCCACTGCTGCACTGTGTGTGTGGCCCTGCTGCTGCTTTAGCTGAGCTGCTAGCCTTGTCTCTCCTCAAAGGTACCCCCTTTGCTAGGCAACTTGAGTCTTTTCCGTGTGCTTTTGACCCCGCCGTGTTGCTTCGCTGAGGTACAGTTTAGGTCTACAACTTCCACTATCCCGGTGTTTACTGTGCTGCGTGTGTCAGTCACAGTTTCGGATCCGGTCTGTTCACTCCTCCGGGGCGAGTTATGCGGTAACTCAGTCTCCCAGGTGTGTTCTGTTCTCTAAACTTCTCCCCTCAGACCCTGGCTAGGCCTGGAATCGAGTAATAGATTTGTGGAGAAGCCTGATGCAGCCTCTTTACACCACAATCTCCTTCTCTCAGTTCTCCCAGGAACTGAACTAACTACTTCCTCTTGATACCAGAATATATAAGGGAGCTGCTTTAGCTCCCCCTTCTGGCCTAGAGGTGCAAGTGCAGTGTCAGGTGTTGTGTGGGGAGTTAATCCTTGGTGTTGTTTCTGTGGCACATTAACCCTTGGGGTGCCACAATATTACTTGAAGTCCATGCAACCTGGGAGTGTGGTGGCCTGCTCATGCAGGTAGCCACAGACTTCTCTAATGCACAGCTGTGTTTCCACAGTAGGTACCTACTACATGCAACACCTTCCACCCCGGCACATTAAGGGGAGCTATACTCGCTGACTTTAGATGAGGTTCCCTATAAATACTGCTGCTGGGGGCGGAGTTAGTTAGCGTGTGCAGACGCTAGGAGAGCTGCGAAGACGTCCTGGTGATTGGTGCCGCGGTTAGGCCCGAACCAGTGACCCGGAGTGGCCCTTCTACCATACAGCAAGCCTAGGAGTGGGGAGAGAAGGCAAGGAGCAGAGCCAAGGGAGCGAGGAACTAGTGGAAGTTCACCCAGAGACGCACTGGACTTCGGGTATCCGCACCTCTAGCATTACTTCAAGACTACAGAAGATCCTGTCACACCGTTGAGACTTCAGTCACCCGGTCCCCCTGCGTACCCAAAGAGAGGGAGGCAGACACTGCAGTGTATTACAGCAGTGATCAGAGAGGGTAACCCGTGGACCGCGCAGGAGGAGAGAGAGGACCCGAGAGGCGAGGAGGCCAGTCTGGCTGCATGCAGACAGGGGCTTTAGGAACAGTAGAGAAGCTGAGGAGGCCTTATACCCACTTGCTGTGGAAGCTCACTGTGCACCTGGTCACCCGACAGTGCCCTGGATGTCTTTACCTGCTATTACCACCAGTAAAAAGGTAAAGAGACTTTCTGCAGTATGTGTGCGTCATTCCTCCCCGCTCCCAGAACCCCTATAGACTGCTCCATCACTCCCTATCCCGACCTAAAGTTCCACTCCAAGCTGTCCCTCTACACTAGGCTGCCCTGGAGGACCGCATTACCATTGACCTCTGGAGGACTGTGGCGGCGCTGGTGACCCACCATCAGGTACTACAGGTGGCGTCACATGACAAACTCTAATCCCCTGTACATACACCCTATATTGAAGTGTCACCCAGGCCACGGGCTCAGGCGCTGCCACCCGTGACATCCCCGTGAGAACACCCACCGAGCTTGATACCTGAGTACCCCACGGCCTGGGGCTCGACATATCATTCTGGCATCACGAACAGGATCCTGTGCCTGGTATTACCCGGTACTGTGTGCTGTTATTTCTACTGTATTGAGTGACTGTTTAAACTACGATGCCATTACTGCGCTAAAGAGTGAGAAGAAAGGGGCATGTCGGCCTGTAGAGCGCGAAACTGAAACCCACCCCTCTCTCAGCCGAGCATTCCCGAGCGCCACGGCCTAGTCCAGAAACTCCTGAACTGTTTAACCGTTTGAGAACTGGCTGTAATTCACTAGGGGGGCCTCCAACATGTCGGCCTCCTCCAGCGCATTCGCTGACCCTAGGAATTACCCAGAAGCAGCTATGGCTGCCTTCAGTAGTACTGTTAGCACCACCGGCGCGCCGGGCGCAATCGGCCCGATTATGCCGATCTCCCATACATCCCGGGGGCTAAGTGGTTGCCCCAGTATGATGGTTGCCCTGACACGTTGGATGCTTTTAGTAGAAAAATCACTAGTGTCCAAGATATGTATGCGATGACCGGTCAGCAGCGCACCGCCGTAGTACTTGGGCAGTTAACTGGCGCAGCAGAGAAAGAGAGTGAGTCCTGGTCTGCTGGTGTCTCTGAAACGCGTCGGATAATAAAAAGCTTAAGTTGATCCAGACATCCCTGTGTCTTGGTTCCTTCGATCCTGGAGCAGCAGCGCGGACAGTGAGGCACTTCGTCCAAGAAAATCTACATTGCGACCACGGTTACCTGTGGGAGTGCAGTCCCTGCGGCAGCTGCTTTAACACTTTTCTACCAGTTGTGGGTTTCACAACTGAAAAAGGTGAGCAATTCCGCATCGTAAGCAAACAGTGTCTAATTGAGATAAGACCCTACATGCGCATTCTTTTTTTACAGATTTATACTGGTCTGCTGCTGAACAGAGATCAGCACCCACAATATTTGACAAATTGAGAGCTACTTGCGAGGAGTGCAATGAGGCTGATATGCGCATGCGCTTTCATCACTGCTACCAGAGGCCGGGAGATGATATCAGAGCTTACGCCTGGCGCCTAGAGGAAGCTTTCCGAGCCCTTAAGCAGGTCAACCCTGCCAGTGTACCGAATGAAAAAAAGCTCTTAATTGAACAATTCACCCGGGGACTGCTATCCCCCGAGGACAATAAGACTGTACGTTGGTGGTCACTGAGTAATCCGGAAGCTGACTTCAACACTCTAAAGGACATGACCATCAAATGGTTGCGGCCAGTAGAGACCCATGAAGCTGCCGTCAAACGGTGGTGCAGTGGTGAGGCGCAGACTACTCTGAAATCATTACCTGCGTCTGCAGCCACGCACAATGTACAATCTGCTCAGCCTGAAAAGTATGACTTCCTGCGTGCTGAGATGCGTGCTGAGATGTGCCAAATGAATAAAAACATTGCCAAGCTGATGAAAGCTCTACAGCTGCAGCAAAACCAACAGTCAGCGCCAAGATCCCAGCCCCGACCTCAACCGCGGATTCAACTTGCCGACAGTCTGGAGGATGTACCCTGGATGAGAGCGAAGCAAGCCACAGCGTACCAAGAGAGAACCACTGACCACTACAGCTCCACTGGGGAACCCATCTGCCGCCGCTGTAACCGAACCGGCCACATCGCCAGGAGCTGTCCTTTAAATAGGCCGACCCTGGTGGCCGGGGCCAAACCTCAGGAGTAATTCCACAGGGCCCAGTCACCTGGTACAAGACCTTCATCGGAGAGAGGCAGTTTCTATCCATTGTACTGGATAGCATCCCGACACCTGCTCTGCTGGACACTGGGTCACAGGTGACCACCATCCCCTATATCCTTTATAAGAAGTACTGGGCTGATGCAGAACTGAAACAGCCTACCCTAGATGTCACCCTCAATGCATCTAACGGTGAACCGATTACTGTAATGAGGGTCAGGGAAGTACCAATAAAGGTGGGGAGGGTGGAATTGCAGAACCAAGGGGTCATAGTCGTAGCAGAAGCAAGTAATGCCAATAACCCATACATAATACTAGGCACAAATGTTGTTAGCAATTGCATTGGAGAAGTTTTGTCTTTGCTTCAACAGATTGCAAATACTGCCAAACCTGTTCAAAGGAAGGTCCTTCAGCATGAAATAAGAGTCATCCTGCACCAACAACAGTTAACAATTACAGGTGGCGAAATTGGTACTGCACGGGTGACAGACCTGTTTCCTATTGTGATTCCCCCAATGAGTGAAATGATGATTTGGTGTCGAGCAGCTATAGGTCTGAGAGGGCAGGACTACCAGGCAATAGTGGAGCCCATCAGCACAGAGCACAGACCTACACAGTTGACAGCCCGGAGGGTGGTTGATGTACACAATGGGAGGGTACCAGTTTGCATCTTAAATTGTGGCAGTGAAGAGGTTAAATTACCCAGGTATACCACCATTGCTAAATTGTACACAGTAAACAACAACGAGATTCACACAGTGGGGTCCTTACCCCATGCCAAAGGGGCAAAACCTGATCAAACAACAACAACAGGGCCACTGGAGGACTGGTGTCAGCAACTCCACGTCGAAACTGACACCACTCCTGTGTATGAAAAGCAAGGTGTTTACCGGGTAGTCAAAGAATTCAAACAAGTCTTTAGTAAGCATTCACTTGACTTTGGATAAAAGGGGTACAACATCACATCCCCACAGGTACACATCCACCAATCAAAGAATGGTACAGGCCTATTCCACCTGCACATTATCAGAAAGCCAAGGAAATGTTACAGGACATGAAGGACGCAGGGGTTAATCAAGATAGCTGTAGTCCCTGGGCAGCCCCATTAGTCCTAGTCAGGAAAAAGGATGGCAGTATGAGAATGTGTGTAGACTGTAGGCAAATAAACCGCATAACACACAAGGATGCTCACCCATTACCTCGCATAAAGGAATCCTTAGCTGCGTTGAAGTCTGACAATTACTTTTCTACTTTAGATCTCACTAGTGAGTATTGGCAGGTGTCCGTAGCCGAGGAAGACCGCGAGAAGACTGCATTCACAACACCTATGGGCCTATGTGAATTTAACAGCATGACCTTCAGACTATGTACTGCACCTGGAATCTTCCAGAGACTGAGGAGAGTTGCCTGGGACAACTTTGAGAAGGTACTGCTCTACCTGGATGACGTAATCGTGCACTCCAAGACCTATGAGGAACACGTAGCCCATCTAGCAGAGGTGTTTGAAGCTCTGGCCAAATACGGGATGAAGCTGAAACCATCCAAATACCACCTGTTAAAGCCAAGAGTACAGTACCTGGGACACAGTCAGTGCCGAAGGGGTGGCCCCTGATCCAGACAAGGTGACAGCTATCAAGGAGTGGTCAGTACCCAAGACCCTGAAGGAAGTGCGTCAATTCCTGGGATTGGTGGGCTACTATAGGAGGTTCATAAGGGAGTACACCAAGAAGGCTGATCCCCTGCAAGACTTCCTAGTAGGCCAACCCACGAAGGGCAAGTCTAAGGATTCTCCGTAGAGGTGGGGCAAGAAACAAGAGGAATCGTTCCAAATAATGAACGAAACCCTGACAGGAGAAGAAATCCTTGCTTACCCGGACTACAACCTGCCATTCCTGCTGTACACGGATGCCAGCAATGTGGGACTGGGAGCCGTCCTTTCTCAAAGCCAAGAAGGCAAAGAAAGGGTGATCGCCTATGCCAGTAGGAAGCTGCGCCTCACAGAGAGGAACCCAGAGAACTACAGTTCCTTTAAGCTGGAAATCCTGGCCTTGGTCTGGGCCGTCACGGAGAGGTTCAAACACTACTTGGCCTCTAGCAAGTTTACAGCCTACTGTAAATAACCCCTATCACTGCATGGCCAGGGCCACGGAGGTGGGCCACCGTGACCTCCCTGAAGTATCACCGTCCCGGCTACCAAGTACCACGGGCCCTTCCGGCCATTGAAAATGTGCCCCTCCATAAAAATAAAAAAGCCTAAACTCACCACCTCCTGTGATCGCATGGTTCCTGCGATGTCAGAAGTAGTGTTCCTGGGGCCCATGTGACTTGTGAACCTCAGCAACTAATCATCGCTGGCTTATGTTTCCTCGCCTTTGTGTAATGACCAGAGCTCTGCACTAGATCCAGCGAGTCACAGAGACAGAGATGGAGGTAAAAGTAACATAAATGCTTTTTTTATTTGGGGAAACAAAGGGAAAATTTAGAGCAAGGTGCATGGATAAGTTATTTCTCCAGAACTACTACCTATATTATTTACAGACACTGAGCATTAAGCTAGGGGTCGGTGTGCTAACTCAGTGTACCTCCTCAGTGTGAGGAGACAATGCAAGGAATACATTTATCTGAAATCTACATGGAAAAATAAACGATAATTAACTACACACAGCAGCAAAACAGGTGTAAAGATGCAGTTTAGTGAGGATCACTGAAACAAAGGCATTGTTCACACACAATTTGCGTTTTTTTAGCACTCCTAAAACCACATGCGTTTTTTTAGGAGTGCTAAAAATGTTTTTTGTGTGTCTGAAAGGAAATATAGCCTTTTTGGACATTGTCATTTTTTCCTCAAAAACGCAGGCAAAAACGCAAGCGTTAACACAGGGTGCATAAATGTGCCATTTAAAAATGCATGCGTTTCCCATAGGACCCCATGTTATAGAAACGCATGCGTTTTTATAACATGGGACCTATGGGAAACGCATGCGTTAACGCAGGTGCCTATATGTGCCCTGCGTTAACGCATGCGTTTCCCATAGGGGCCCATGTTAAAAAAAACTCATGCGTTTTTGGAAAATAACCCTGCGTTTTTCTCCAGCTCCCAAAAAACGCTGCATGCAGCGTTTTTTGGCCTGGGGGAAAAAAACGCAAGTGTAGTGAAAAAACGCATGTACACTCAATTGCACCCTGCGTTAACGCACCTGCGTTTTTGGAAAACTGCAGAAAAACGCAGAGAATGCCAAAAACGCAGATGAGTGTGAACATGGCCAAAGCCCCCATCACACCTAGCGAGATCGCTGTTTTTGTGACGCAATAGTGACCTTGCCAGCAATCTCGCTATTCTTGACACATTGCAGCGACTGGACCCCCGCTGTGACATCGCGGATCGTGTCGGAATGGCTTGTATACTGCATTCAGGCAAGGAGTCCCCCATGTGTTTGTGATGTTTTTATCCCTAAATACAGCCTTATGAAAATCTGTAGCAAAATGTCAGGAGGGCTTTACCAGCTCCAGGAGTCAGCTCCTTCCCAGGGGCTATTCCCACCCCCTCCTTCTCTGTTTCTCCCTCCTCCCTCTCCTCGCTGCTTCCTTGATGCCTTGTCAGCTTTACTCGCTCTGCGCCTGCGCCTCTTTCTGCTACTTCACGCAGGCGCACAGTGAGATGTTGCTACTGTTGGCCCCTAGCTTCTGATCCGCCTCCCGCCCTGATGTCAGCACTTGTTCCCACCCTGCTCCATGTGTAACACAGAGCAGGGCAGGAGCAAGTGCTGACATCAGGGCGGGAGGCGGGACAGGAGCGCGGGGCCAACACTAGCAAGACCACGCTCTGCACCTGCGTGAAGTAGGACAAGGAGGCGCAGGCGCAGAGCGAGGAAAGCTGACAAAGCAGCAAGGAAGCAGCGAGGAGAGGGAGGAGGGAGAAACAGAGAAGGAGGGGGTGGGAATAGCCCATGGGAAGGAGCTGACTACTGGACCTGGTAAAGCCCTCCTGACATTTTGCTACACATTTTCATAAGGCTGTGTTTAGAGATAAAACATCACAAACACATGGGGGACCCCTTGCCTGAATGCAGCATACATGCTGCATTCAGTGTTGCCTTTATATTGAAATCTTTGGGGGGTGACAGGTCCTCTTTAACATTTTCCCAATATACATTTGCTACCTACTCTCTCTGTGGTGTGTGTATAGCTTTATTAATGTTTTATCTTTAATTCTTATGGTCTGGAGACCAGAATCAGACAAACTGAGCAGGGTACTTCACTGGTGGAGTAGGGGCTGCCTCTCTGTGAGTGACAGCAGTCACATCAGTGGTGGGGGAGGGGCTGCCTCTGTGAGTGACAGCAGTCTGGGCACATCACTGGTGGGGGAGGGGCTACCTCTCTGTGAGTGACAGCAGTCTGGGCATGCATGCCCAAATCAGACTTCACTCTTTACAATGTGATGCTTTCATTTGACAAGTACTGCAATGTGCTGACTAATACATAGTATATTACAGAATATCTAATGATCGGCACATAGCAGCACTTATCAGATGAAATCACCACACTGTAAAGTAGGCTGAGCGGAGAGTGAAGAGTGATCTGGGTGTGCCCATGTTGCTGTTACTTAAAGAGAAATAGAATAGCTCTGCCTCCCACCAGTGATGTGCCCTGCTCAGTTGGTCCGATTATGGTCTGCAGATAGAAGGGATCAAAGATAAAACATCAATAAAGGTATTTACGAGTGTCAGAGAGATCAGCTTAGGCCCCTTTCACATCAGCGGTAATCGCGGCAGTTGCGGTGAAAAAAACGCAACTGTCGCGGTTACCGCATAACGGCCGCACTTGCGGTTCACCTGCGGCAACCCCCATGCAATGTGTATGGGGCTTGCGGCAAGTGCGGTATAGTTGCGGTTTCGGCACTTGCGGCAGAAGCGGCCGCGAAAAAAAAGCGACTGACCGCAGTTTTTTCGCGGCCACATCTGCCGTAAGTGCCGAAACCGCACTTGCCGCACCTGCCGCACACTTACCGCAAGCCCCATAGACATTGCATGGGGCTTGCTGCAGGTGAACTGCAAGAGCGGCCGTTATGCGGTAACCGCGGCAGTTGCGTTTTTTTCACCGCAACTGCCGCAATCAGCGATTACCGCTGATGTGAAAAGGCCCTTACAGTGTCAAGATAGGAAACAGAACATTGGGAAAGTATTATTTAGGAGTAGTTAAGACAAAAAAAGGGAGAAAACCTCTTCAAGTATATTTACATTTTTTTTTCACTAGGACATTGACCCGTTTAATGCCGTATACAGCATACTCACGAGCTCCCTCTAGTGGTTCCTACAGGTAGTCAGGAGTTTATTGTTTAATTTTAAGTATTTAGGTGGAATTTTCTTTTTAAATACTTATAACATGATACATGGCGTCAACCCTCTATATAGTCACTTGGCCGACACTGACTGAATTTTTACCTGCCTCCTTATGCAGTTTTTAACCTGTTTTGACATTTGTGCAGATTGTTTCTTATTTGCCGGGGGCATTCATCTGTCTGTAAAAGTAAATGCTTTCAGGGTATAGTTATGGAAATCGCTCACTGGCAAAGCAAAGCTACTGTAAATAATGAAACATTAAAGCCCTGATGTCTTTTGAAATACATATGTCACTTCTAATATCTGTCCTGGAAAAAGGCTTAAAAGCAGTGGTTAGACAAACTATTTTGGTGCCAAAGGCAAAGTAGATAAACCGTGACCTCCACAGGTAATGAACGCATGCACTATTGCCAGCACTATTCACTTTATACTGCCATCAGCGATGCAAACTTAAAATGTACAACACAAAAAACTCCAAAATCATCCCCAATGTGCTGTAACCACCTGATAGACAGTGATATATATGGTGTGTTTACAGGGAAGGGGGATGGGGTGACATGATTCTCCTGTGTCCCAACATAATTGACCCGCCCCAGGGCATTGGGGTACCCGACCCCGGGCGTTGTAGCCAGGGCTGGTTTTAGGCAAAGTGGGGCCCTGGGCAAAAGGTTAAAGTAGGGCCCTAAATGCTCACATATTGCACCGTCACACTCACACATTTGGGTTACATTTACAAGCACCGAATTCAGATTGGTGAATGAGTGCGATCTATAATATTCAAGTCATTCGGCGCTTGTTTCCGGACTTTTTACACAGGATGATGAAGAATGATGGGGGCAGAACAATCACCGGTAGAGCAATCTGTCCTCTACAGGATCATGCTATCGGCAGCACGTCTGCAGTTTGCAGCAGGTGATGTGCTGTCGAGAGCAAGGATTTTTGTTCCTCCATAAACATACAATCACCCGATGATGAGCCGCATGTTGCTCGTTTGTTGGGCGATTGCCGACCTGTTTACACCTAGGAACTCTCATCTGTGCTGCTGGGATTTATAACTGTGGATGTCGCATACACGCAACACACGGTATGTGACGCACTATATATTACACGTATACACCGAGCACACACACAGACACACACGGTATGTGACGCACTATATATTACACGTATACACCGAGCACACACACAGACACACACGGTATGTGACGCACTATATATTACACGTATACACCGAGCACACACAGACACACACACACATCCATTCCCATCATTGTCTGTGTCATACAGCTCGGCTCCTCCGGGGAGAGTCGCTCTTTCTAATCTCTTATCCTCTCATCAAGAGATGGGGATTGTGAACACAGGACTCCTTATATTGATTATACATTACCTACAAGTGTTTAACAAAATAGGATTTACCAACTGGAGAGTCAGTAAGAGGAATGTTTCCATAGGATCATCTACTTAAGGCGGCCGTCACACGCAACGATTTCTTGCCCGATATCGTTTAAGCGATCTCCTTTTTGATCGCTTAAGCGATATCGGGCAAGATATCGTTGCATGTAATCAAGCGATTTACGATGTTAAATCGCTTGATCGTGACATCGCTGATCTGAGGTTCGGTTCTCAGATCTAGCGATGAACGATTTAACGATCTCCTTCATCGTGGTGTATAACACCACGATGAACGATCTCCCAGCGCAGAGTCTATGCTGGAAGATGGTAACTATGGTACACGTCGGGTAACTAAGCGACGCGCGGCCCTAGTAACCCGATGTGTACCATAGTAACGAGCGAGATCGCGGCTCCGCATCGCTGGTGAGTCTGTCTGTGTGACATCTCACCAGCGATGTGAGCGATATTGTAAGCGATTGCGCGTGCACGTGATCGCTTACAATATCGCTAAAGATATCTCACCGTGTGACGGCCGCCTAAATGTCATCTTTAAGAAAGATCTGCTATATTCTTCATATTATAAAAAAATACATTTGAATTAAGCCTGGTGGACTTGTGTTGTTCTGGGGTCACTAGTGCAACTATTGATCTTAAAGGAGTTATCCAGAATTGTATAAACATGACTGATTTCTTTCAAAAACAGCGCCACCCCTGTCTACAGGTTGTATGTGATATTGCAGCTCAGCTTAATTGAAGGGAATGGGCCTATGCTGTAATACCACATGCCACCTGTACACAGGGGTGGTGCTATTTTTGAAAGAATGTAGTAAAGTTTTATTAATCCTGAACATCCCCTTTAATGCCTTGTAAGTTCTGCTTGATAACTGTCTACAAATGTAGGAATTAAGGAGTATTGACAGCCCTGCAATTCTGTCATATAATGCTCCGTTTCTTCCTGAAAATGATTGCAATCACAAATTCTTTGGTATTATTATCTTCATTTAATTTGTCTTCAATGAAAAACACAAAAAGAATTGTCCTAAAGCCAAATTGGATATAATTCCACACCAAACATGAAAAAGGGTGTGGACAAAAGTATTGGCACTGTTAGAAAAATCATGTGATGCTTCTCTAATTTGTGTAATTAACAGCACCTGTAACTTACCTGTGGCACCTAACAGGTGTTGGTAATAACTAAATCACACTTGCAGCCAGTTGACATGGATTAAAGTTGACTCAACCTCTGTCCTGTGTCCTTGTGTGTACCACATTGAGCATGGAGAAAAGAAAGAAGACCAAAGAACTGTCTGAGGACTTGAGAAAACAAATTGTGAGGAAGCATGAGCAATCTCAAGGCTACAAGTCCATCTCCAAAGACCTGAATGTTCCTGTGTCTACCGTGCGCAGTGTCATCAAGAAGTTTAAAGCCCATGGCACTGTGGCTAACCTCCCTAGATGTGGACGGAAAAGAAAAATTGACGAGAGATTTCAACGCAAGATTGTGCGGATGGTGGATAAAGAACCTTGACTAACATCCAAACAAGTTCAAGCTGCCCTGCAGTCCGAGGGTACAACAGTGTCAACCCGTACAATCCGTCAGCGTCTGAATGAAAAGGGACTGTATGGTAGGAGACCCAGGAAGACCCCACTTCTTACCCCGAGACATAAAAAAGCCAGGCTGGAGTTTGCCAAAACTTACCTGAGAAAGCCTAAAACGTTTTGGAAGAATGTTCTCTGGTCAGATGAGACAAAAGTAGAGCTTTTTGGGCAAAGGCATCAACATAGAGTTTACAGGAGAAAAAAAAGAGGCATTCAAAGAAAAGAACACGGTCCCTACAGTCAAACATGGCGGAGGTTCCCTGATGTTTTGGGGTTGCTTTGCTGCCTCTGGCACTGGACTGCTTGACCGTGTGCATGGCATTATGAAGTCTGAAGACTACCAACGAATTTTGCAGCATAATGTAGGGCCCAGTGTGAGAAAGCTGGATCTCCCTCAGAGGTCATGGGTCTTCCAGCAGGACAATGACCCAAAACACACTTCAAAAAGCACTAGAAAATGGTTAGAGAGAAAGCACTGGAGACTTCTAAGGTGGCCAGCAATGAGTCCAGACCTGAATCCCATAGAACACCTGTGGAGAGATCTAAAAATGGCAGTTTGGAGAAGGCACCCTTCAAATATCAGGGACCTGGAGCAGTTTGCCAAAGAAGAATGGTCTAAAATTCCAGCAGAGCATTGTAAGAAACTCATTGATGGTTACCGGAAGTGGTTGATCGCAGTTATTTTGGCTAAAGGTTGTGCAACCAAGTATTAGGCTGAGGGTGCCAATACTTTTGTCTGGCCCATTTTTGGAGTTTGTGTGAAAGGATCAATGTTTTGCTTTTTTGTGTTTTTCCACTGAAGACAAATGAAATGAAGATAATAATACCAAAGAATTTGTGATTGCAATCATTTTCAGGAAGAAACTGAGTATTATCTGACAGAATTGCAGGGGTGTCAATACTTTTAGCCAACATTGTATAGCAGAAGGGCATGGCCCAAAAAAGCTGTAGTTGAGATAAAGAATACAAGTTCTCAGCCAGAAGGGAAAGAGTCCTTAACACTTTCAGCACGGAACGAAAATAAAACCACTCCAATATCTGATAATAGTTAAGCGGGCAGCAATGAGGACCTGCAATCAATGATGTGACCTTCTGATCTCAGATCCCCTAGAGGTCAAACACTGTGTTTGTGGCCTAGAAGAACTCCCAAGGTAATAGGCTGCAGGGGTGGCCAAAAACATTGGCATGAGTGTGAAATAATAAGACTAAAATTGTATTTATTCTTGACATTAGAGAGCTTTTTTAATAAGAGGTAAATGAAAAGTTCCTTGATTTTTATCAAGCATTTTGCAATTTTCCCCATTTAGGACGATGGGACAATCTGACGAAATAAAGAAATTCTAATGAAACTTCTATGAATGTACAAAATTCTGGATAAGCGTCCTGCCTCCACCATGAGTGACGGTCACAGACCCCATGTGTGTGCAGCGTGCCGCAGTGCGGTGGTCTAATCATAGTAACAGCTTCCTCCTTGATGATATAGCGGATCTGCCTGACATATCCTCCGCATCCCCGACTGTGACAACAACACAACATGGAAGCAGCGGGGGAATTTTTATCCTAAACCAATTTCTTGCATATGTCATAAATTGCTTTATTCAGGCAAATAGACGTTTCCCTTCAAGAAATAAAGCAGGTGAGACATTTCATTTAATCTGTTAATATTGTTTGGTGAAAATAAACAAATGTTGCAAAGTACAAAATTATTTTCAGTCGTTTTAATAAATCTATATAATATTATAGTGTAGCTCCTACACCAGAGATGGGGAGCATGGCTTCCTCCATAAATCCAGCTTCCTAAACTCTCATGTCCCTTCTGGATCACCCGTGTACTATAAGGAGAAGCTATGGGTGCACACTCATTTTTACGCAGTGTTCAGTGAAATCACATCATACACGACACCCATTAAAGTGAATTGACAATCATGTCATCAGTGGTAGAACTGGAGTCTGAGGCTAAATTCGGACCTGGGCCCCCACTTGTATGTTGATCAGATGTATGGCCCTTGTAGTGCTTTAAGATCTAATAAAAAAAAAAAAAGACGTGTGTATTTGTTTTGCATGTAATAATTTCCCTCATCCTGGATCCTTGCTGTAATTCTCTCTCCCATTATTGACCTTTCCAGTAATAATGCCCCACATTCTGGTCCTCTATCCTGTGCTCCTTCCTGGTATAATGTCCCCCATCATGTGCTTCTTCCTGGTATAATGTTCCCCAACCAGTGCCCCTTCCTGGTATAATGTCTTCCATCCTGTGCTCCTTCCTTGTATAATGTGCCCCATCATGTGATCCTTCCTGGTATAATGTCCCCCATTATTGTGTTCCTTCCTGGTATAATGTTTACCATCCAGTACTCCATCCTGGTATAATGTCCTCCATCATGTGATCCTTCCTGGAATAATGTTCCCCATCCAGTGCTCCGTCCTGGTATAATGTTCCCCAACCAGTACTCCATCCTGGTATAATGTCCTCCATCATGTGATCCTTCCTGGAATAATGTTCCCCATCCAGTGCTCCGTCCTAGTATAATGTTCCCCAACCAGTACTCCATCCTGGTATAATGTCCTCCATCATGTGATCCTTCCTGGTATAATGGTTGTAGGGAAGGAAATGGTGTGTCACGGTCCGCGCTGCCAAGATCTCTCACTCCAAATAAAAGTACATGAAGCTGGAACTTCAAATGAACTCCTTTATTGTATCCTACGCGTTTCGGTGCCCTCCTGGCACCTTCCTCAGGGATCCCTGAGGAAGGTGCCAGGAGGGCACCGAAACTCGTAGGATACAATAAAGGAGTTCGTTTGAAGTTCCAGCTTCATGTACTTTTATTTGGAGTGAGAGATCTTGGCAGCGCGGACCGTGACACACCATTTCCTTCCCTACAACCTGATGCATCTCCATACTGGAGTGGATGGTGGAAGTCCTGCAGCAGCTACCTAGAAACAACCATTGAATACGCTCTTAAGCCAGTTGTGGGTGACACAACTGCTCCAGGTGAGTGAATCCTATTTTCACCGCTTTTACACCCAGTGCCACAGTGATAGGGCACTATTGCGCCTCTTGTTCCCCTTCCTTCTTTTATTTGTTCCTGGTATAATGTCCCCCATCATGAGTTCCTTCCTGGTATAATGTTCCCCATGCAGTGCTCCGTCCTGGTATAATGTTCCCCAACCAGTACTCCATCCTTGTATAATGTCCCCCATCATGTGATCCTTCCTGGTATAATGTTCCCCATCATGTGATCTTTCCTGGTATAATGTTCCCTATTCAGTGCTCCTTCCTGGTATAATGACCCCCATCATGTGTTCCTTCCTGGTATAATATCCCCTATCATGTGCTGCTTCCTGGTATAATGTTCCCCATCCAGTGCTCCGTCCTGATATAATGTCCTCCTTCATGTGCTCCTTCCTAGTATAATGTTCCCCATCCAGTGCTCCTTCCTGGTATAACGCCCCCATCCTGTGCCACTTCTTTGTGTAATTTCCTTCCCCCCCTCCCAACATTCTGAGCCCCTTCTTGTAAAGCTGTTTTTCATTCCTAACCAACACCTTTACAAAAAACAAAATGATTGTACTCACTTTCTCCTGCTTGCTCGATGTTCAACCTCCTCCTCTATATCTTACTGTGGCGTGCCATCAAGGACAGCACATGATGCAAAATTTGGACCTGGACCCCAACTGTATGTTGGTCAAATGTATGGGCCCTTTTAATGATTTAGATTCTATAAAGACATGTGTATTTATCTTCCCTGTAATAATGTTCCCTGTTCTGGATCCTTACTGTAATAATCTTCCCCATTCTCGGCCCTTCCAATAATAATGCCCCACATTTTGGGCCCCCATCCTGTGTGTGCTCCTTACTGATATAATGTCCCCCATCATGTGTGTGCTCCTTACTGATATAATGTCCCCCATCATGTGCTCCTTCCTGGTATAATGCCCCCATCCTGGGCCCCATTCTTGTGTAATGTACCCCCCCAACATCCTGAGTCCCTTCTTGTAAAACTGTTTTTCCTTGTCCCCATCCCATAACAATATCTCCAATCATGAGCTCCTTCCTGGTATAATGTCCCCCATCATGTGCCCATTCCTGGTATACTGTCCCCCATTATGGTACAATGCCCCCATGTTTGGCCCCTTCCTGGTATAATGTCCACCATCATGTGCCCCTTCCTGATATATTGTACCCATCCTAGTACAATCGCCTTATCTTGGGCCACTTCCTGGTATAATGTCCCCCATCATGTGCTCCTTTCTGGTATACTGTCCCCCATCCTGGTACAATGCTTCCATCATATGCCCCTTCCTGGTATACTGTCCCCCATCCTATTACAATGCCCCCATCTTGGACCTCTTCCTGGTATAATGTCCCCCTTCATGTGCTCCTTCCTGATATACTGTACCCCGTCCTAGTACAATCCCCTTATCTTGGGCCCTTTCCTTGTATAATGTCCCCCATCATGTTTCCCTTCCTGATACACTTTACCCCATCCTAGCACAATCCCCTTATCTTGAACCACTTCCTGGTATAATGTCCCCCATCATGTGCCCCTTCCTGATATACTGGCCCCATCCTGGTTCAATGGGCCCCTTCTGTAATTTTCCCCAATCCTGAATCCCTTCTAATAACGTTCTTCATTCCCAACCAACACCATTATAAAAATGGTTCTATTCACTTTCTCCTGCCCCCTCGATGTGTACCATAATCCTCTATAGCCGGCTTTGGAACTGGCAGCTGACCTGGGATGCCGGCATGGGCAGCTCATGACGTCACTGCCATGTGCCGCCCGTCACAGGTACGAGGTCTGCTGAAGGCCTCTGATCTTAATGACCAGGCCTGAAAATTCCTTGATGAGGCATTACTGTAATTCATTGATTTTTGCCTCTCTATCTTTAAACTGCCATACCTTTGTCATTTTTTCACTGACGAGGCTGTGTGAAACTTTGCTTTATGTGGGACGAATATTTTATAATTTTTACAGTTTTCTTATTTGTGATGCAAATATAGTAAAAAGACAATTTTAGGTTTAGTCTATTCTTAAATATATTTTGACTTTTTATTTTTCACATCAAATAACCTGTTGAATTCATTATCCAGATTATAAGTTATCTGGACACTTAATGTTTGTAGGTTTGTTTTATTCTTTATTTGTTGACACATATTTGAATATATATCAGAAAGTCTCAGGGGTTAATCATTTGCAGGCTTTCTCACTTTAGAAAGCTTGCTTTTCTATGCTGAAGTGGTTAAGGACCTTTTCACTCCTGGTATGATCCTCTCTTAGCCTTTCAGCTGTATCTTGTGATTACCCTCCCCTTCTGCTATATCTACTCTCCGTTGAGCTTACTCCAATGCTGGATATAGCATGTGTATTCCGTCCATGTGGGTGCTCGTTCCTGTGTTGCAGAGGTGTTTGTCCATTTGCAGCAATGTACCCTGTGTCTGGTGAATTCTCTAGAGCCTAATCATACTCATTCCCTGTGTTCTCTGTGTTTTTCCTTGTTCACCTGCTAATCGTGGGTATTGGAAGAGAAGAGGTAGTAATGTCACACAGGGGCAGGATGAATCCCGTGTGACACCTGTGTACTTTTGCTTTAGCATTGTACATACATACACTGCTAATGCGAAATAAAAGAAAGCAATGTGTTAAAAGTTAAAACTTTGATACTCACCCCTCTACAGACTGTCCCCGGACATCCAATCGCTAGCAGGACCTGAATCAGCTGACTGGTGGCAAACCGATCAGCTGATGTGTCACCTGACAGCATCAGCTGTTAGTTTAAATCGCCCACCAAAACCGAACAGCTGATGTGTCATTTGATACTTTAAACCGGCTGCCACTGACACATCAGCTGTTAGTTTAAATCACCCGCCAACCCCGAACAGCTGATGTGTTGGCAGCGGCCGGTTTCAGCTGACGGATCAGCCGTTCGGTATTGGTGTGCGAGTAGCTGCTTAGGTTACCCTTAGCTAGCAATAGAAAATGCAGTGTGAGTTCATGCTTTTTTTTTAACCCCTAACCCTAGGGTTAGATGTTTGGGGTTTTATTTATAATTTATTTTTGTTTTTTAACGAAATAAAAAAAAAACAACAACGTGGGCTTCGCCCTATTTTTGTGTCCAGCCAGGTACAGCAGGAAGGTACAGGCTGCCCCCAACTCCCAGCTGGCTAGTTGTCCCTGGCTGGAAACAAAAAAATGAAGGGAAGCCTCCTTTTTTAAATTACTTCATGAATTTCATGAAATAATTAAATAAAAGACATGGGCTTCACCCTATTTTTGTTTTTAGCCAGGTACAACTAGGCAGCTGGGGGCTGGAATCCAAGCTTCCTGGCCCCCTGCCCCAGCTGTGAATTGCAGCCCGCAACTGCCCCAGAAAATGGTGCATTCGTAAAAGTGCCATCTTCTGGCACTGTATCCAACTCCTGGTGCCGGGTGGTTCATTGGGTAATAATGAGGTTAGGGCCAGCTTTGTATTATCATCTAGCCCTAAGCCTGAAATTCATGGGGTCATGCCAATATTAAACATGGCCACCATGAATTTCTAATATTAAAAAAAAAAAAAAAACACAACACAGAGAAAAAGACTTTTATTTGAAATAAAGCACTGACATAGTCCAGAGGAAAAGATCTTCTTTCTTCAGCTCTGCTATATGTCTACCAGCTGACACGCATGTCTTCTGGTAGAGATGTAGCAGGCGTAGGCTGCGCACCCGGCCATGGGAAACGTCATTGGAGTTAACACCAGAGCTGTGTCAAGCGTGAACTCCGATGAACTCTGGGTGAACCACTCAGCTGAAGTGTCATGCGACATAAGCTGAGCATTTAACCTGATATTATAACTGTGCAATTATCATTGGATTTTGACTGTATATAATTGTCCTGATCCCTGTATACTGACCCTGTAAGCAGAGGTCCCCAACTCCAGGCCTCAAGGCCCACCAACAGTGCAGGTTTTCAGGATTTCCTTAGTATTGCACAGGTCTTAATGTGATCATCTGCACAGGTGATGATTCCAAGCCCTGTGCAATACTAAGGAGATCCTGAAAACATGCCCTGTTGGTGGGCCTTGAGGCCTGGAGTTGGGGACCTCTGCTGTAGAGCACCTTGCACTTTTACCTATGAAATAAAGTACTTTGTATATTTTCTAAAAGGATTTGAGTCACTAATTTTCTTTGGTGTAAGTTGATTCAGGTCCTGCCAGTGATCAGACGTCCCGGGACAGTCTGCGGAGGGGTGAGTATTAAAGTGTTTTATTTTTAAATACGTTACTTTCTTTTATTTCGCTTTAGTAATGTATGTATGCACATGCACTGCTAAAGCAAAAGTACACATACAGTACAGACCAAAAGTTTGGACACACCTTCTCATTCAAAGATCTTTCTGTATTTTCATGACTGAAAATTTGTATATTCACACTGAAGGCATCAAAACTATGAATTAACACATGTGGAATTATATACTTAACAAAAAAGTGTGAAACAACTGAAAATATGTCTTATATTCTAGGTTCTTCAAAGTAGCCACCTTTTGCTTTGATTACTGCTTTGCACACTCTTGGCATTCTCTTGATGAGCTTCAAGAGGTAGTCACCGGAAATGGTTTTCACTTCACAGGTGTGCCCTGTCAGGTTCAATAAGTGGGATTTCTTGCTTATAAATGGGATTGGGACCTTCAGTTGTGTTGCGCAGAAGTCTGGTGGATACACAGCGGATAGTCCTACTGAATAGACTGTTAGAATTTGTATTACGGCAAGAAAAAAGCAGCTAAGTAAAGAAAAACAAGTGGCCATCATTACTTTAAGAAATGAAGGTCAGTCAGTCTGAGAAATTGGGAAAACTTTGAAAGTGTCCCCAAGTGCAGTTGCAAAAACCATCAAGTGCTATAAAGAAACTGGCTCACATGAGGACCGTCCCAGGAAAGGAAGACCAAGAATCACCTCTGCTGCAGAGGATAAGTTCATCCGAGTCACCAGCCTCAGAAATCACAGGTTAATATCAGCTCAGATTAGAGACAAGGTCAATGCCACACAGAGTTCTAGCAGCAGACACATCTCTACAACAACTGTTAAGAGGAGACTTTGTGCAGCAGGCCTTCATGGTAAAATAGCTGCTGGGAAACCACTGCTAAGGACAGGCAACAAGCAGACGAGATTTTTTTGGGCTAAAGAACACAAGGAATGGACATTAGACCAGTGGAAATCTGTGCTTTGGTCTGATGAGTCCAAACTTGAGATCTTTGGTTCCAACCATCGTGTGTTTGTGCGACGCAGAAAAGGTGAACGGATGGACTCTACATGCCTGGTTCCCACCGTGAAGCATGGAGGAGGAGGTGTGATGGTGTGGGGATGCTTTGCTGCTTGAAGTTCATCAAGAGAATACCAAGAGTGTGCAAAGCAGTAATCACAGCAAAAGGTGGCTACTTTGAAGAACCTAGAATAGAAGACATATTTTCAGCTGTTTCACACTTTTTTGTTAAGTATATAATTCCACATGTGGTAATTCATAGTTTTTGATGCCTTCAGTGTGAATCTACAATTTTCATAGTCATGAAAATACAGAAAATTCTTTGAATGAGAAGGTGTGTCCAAACTTTTGGTCTGTACTGTATGTCACACGGGAACAGGATTATTCCTGCCCCCTTGTGACATCACTTCCTCCTGTGCTTTTTACTGCCTGTAAAAAAAATGTGGCGTGTGAAATCCTCGCATTTTTTACCGGCACTAAAAACCACGGGAAAAACACCTGTACAAAGAAAACACAGCAATTACACCGCGTGTGAACATAGCCTTAGAAGCACCAACCTGTACGGTGTTCAGGTGGATGGTGGTGCAGTTACAGAGAGACTGATATCTTTTCCTACCCACCCCGCTACCTAACCGTCACTAGTGTGACAACAGAAGAGATAATAACCACTTCTGTCTTCTATTCAGGGTCTTCCAGTGTCTGACAACCGAGAACCCAACCTGCTTTTTCTAGACCTTAGGGGCAGGAGCTTTCACCCTTCACTGTAAATGTATGATGGGGCAGGGTTAAAGCAGGCATGACCACCTAATGAGCTGAGTGCACCTCCATGCACAGCAGCCACTGTAAGCAGCGTGATTGACTGTTCTGCAATGAACAGAGGACCACTATGCAGAGACGTGACTGTGGGGACAACGATTGAACATGTGTGACCTGCAGCCCTCAGATGCACCTGCATAAGCACTAGTACAAGAGGTGCAGGGGTTGCAATCACACCTGGGCCCTGGAGCCTAGGAGGGCCCAAAAGACACTTAGGTCTATAGAAAAAGACTATTTCTATTAAATATTAGCGCTAATGAAGCATTTGAATGGAGGCCTATGAGCTTCAAGTTACACCACTGTACATAAGCACATGTTATAATTGGATCCTTTCTTTAACAGAATATAAATTGTAAATATCATTATTTTAGTATGTATAAAGTGGGTGTGATGTATAGCTCTTCAACTTGGAAGTCGAGTTCTAGAATGTTCAGATATTCCGATATAAACTCTGTTATAATGCAAAGTCGTTCGCGGGAGCAGGACCTAGGAATATCATTACTTCTGCATATAGTATTTGCTAGTTCAAATGAAGTTGTCTAAAATCTGCCTAAAGGATTCACCAATCTTCCAATAATCCTCTCTTTCTTCTCCTAATCCCTTTTCATTCCGCCAAAGATTTCCCATCAATCTTTGAGATGTGCTGAAGTCCGCGTACAATATATTAGCTCGGTGTAATAATCCCTTCATACTACGTCTGTCACTATTATTTTAAGATTCACGCAGTGTTACTCCATTTACAATTATTCTTCTCATTGCAGTAGAAGCTTTATGTGTGTGATAGAAATTGCAGCTATGACTGTGTAATATAACGGCTACCAATACTGCACCAACATTGCAAGTGATGCTGCCAGCACTCACCGGAGCTGCAACTGCCTGTGATTGGCTGCAGTGTTCAGGTGACTTAAACAGTAAGTTATCATTCAAGACACCCTACCACTGCAGCCAATTATAGAAGAGTCAGCAGTCAACATTCAGCCCATACAACCCATTAACTCTTTCCCAACGTGTGATGTACATGTACGTCACCACCGTAACCGTAACTTGAAGTTCATGGGCCCGATGCAAAAGCTCCAATGGGGCCCCCGATGACTGCAAATCTTAAATAGTATTTTTGTATAGGCCAAAGGGACTTTTGGGGACCCCCTAGCCTACAGGGCCCGGGTGCAATTGCAACCCCTGTGTCTATGTAGTTACGCCCCTGGTCGCCACTTTTTTCCTTCCCATTAAAGGGAACCCGTCACCCCCCCACGGCCTATGAAGGTAAGAGAGCCACCTTCGGCAGCACTAAGGCTGCATTCTGTGGAGGTGGCTCTTATGTGTAATGTTCCCAGAGACACTGAAATAATGAGTTTTCTACATTTGGCTCTATACCTGTATTTGGACTGGTGGGTGTTTTCTTTAGAGAGCTCTAAACCGCCTGCCTGCTGTCCATCATCCCCGCTCTGGGAATGTGTGTTATGATGTATTCACACTGCGGGGCTGGGGCCTCAGCTATATGCATGCGCGATGTGAGGAGTTCATGTGACCTCAGTTGTCGGGTAGCGCACACTGCGCATGCCTGAGACATGATTGCACAGTGTAGGCATTGGGGACGTAGGAGCAGAGAGGAGGTGGCTCCCGGAGCCCAGAGGGGGGACAAGCAATCGACTGACCTTATAGGGTATTGTATATAATTGTAGTATATAGACAAAGTGATCAAATGATTACAAGTTGAAGACCACTGATGGAAACTAAAAAATAAAGTTAAAATTTTCCCCTTCTTCCCAGATCAAAAGTAAAGAGATAAAAAAAAACTGTCTGTAAAAGTCCAATGTTTGAAAATATAAAATGAATTAATCTGTATAATAAATGCTATAAAAAGAAAAAACAACACTATTGGCATCAATGGTTCAATCACCGTACCTCCCCCATAAAATGCAATAAGAAGCTATGATAATATTGTATGGAGTATGTATCACATAGGAGACACTGAGGCTTGAGTATTCATCATATAGGAGACACTCAAGATGGAGCATACATCACATAAGAGACACTAAGGCTGGAGTATGCATCACATAAGAGACACTTAGGCTGGAGTATACTTCATATAGGAAACACTGAGGCTGGAGCATATATCACATAGGAGACACTGAGGTTGGAGTATACATCATATAGGAGGTGCTGAGGCTGGAATATACATTATATAGGAGACACTGAGGCTGGAGCATACATCACATAGGAGACACTGAGGATGGGGCATACATCACATAAGAGACACTGAGGCTGGAGTTCACGACACGCCTACCAGGACCGTGGGGTACTCGGAACCGAGTCAGGAGTTCTTTGGGGAGGTCACGGGGTCATGACCCAGCTCTGTGACCCTGGTTGTGTCAATAAAAAAAGGAATATTTTACGGGAAATGTATTCTTGATGCCACCCGTGGGTTTCAGCAATGGAGATGGATGACCGATGCAGCAGTGCAGATCCTTTGGGGCTGTTGGTAATGCAGTTGAGGTGGTTCTGCTTTCCACGAGTAGAACAAGGCCCCAGGGCAGTTGATACAGTTTATTGTAGTGGCAACGGCGCCGTAAATACCTTGGAGAACACAGCAGGGTGCAGTATTTGGGGTTTTTACTCACTGATGGTGTGGCGCCCACCGGACCGGGGTATCACGGGGGTTATCACGGCGGTCTTGGTCCGGACCGTGTCCCGAGCCCACAAGTAAAAGGGTTATTTACAGGGATTGTTGTGATGCCACCCACGGCTTGTGGTCAGCGGGGACCACCGCTGCGGCTTGCTTCTGCCAAGAGGATGGATGGGGTTGCAGCCGGATGGATGAGCCTGCCGTTGGTTGGGCTGCTCCTGACAGGGTGTAAAACTGTTTAACATGCAGGGAATCACACACTGGAGACACTGGCAGGGTTCACTGGGTTTTACTGGCAGTTCTTCCACAGTACAGTTCAAAAGTTGTTCCACAATTTAACTCCAACTTTCACCATTTAGTTGACCCCACTGCAGCCAGGTTCCTGCCTTGAGACCTTTCACTTTCTTTCTACCAGTCAGGCTTTTCTACACGTCTCTTCTCCCCGTGTGCTGCATGGTAGGCAACTCGGATCCTTGTTTGGATTCCCCCTGTGTGTGGGTAGCAAGCCTGGGTCCTCTATGTCGCTGTACCTCCTGCACGTGTGTTAGGAGATCAGACTTGGAATCTGAACTCCCCGTCGGTGTGTCTGTGATCCGGCATGTAGCTACGGTCACCTCAGAGCCGACTCTCTGATCCCAGCCTAGCCTTCCAGTGTCCCTATAATGCAGGGGATCACCAGGCTTTTTCCTACCCGTGTGACTACAGCATACATCAGGGGATCCCTCCTGTCAGTTGTCCTCTGTCACCGCTGCCGTTTTCCTCGGACCCAACTGCACTGGGCCGGTCTTTCTCCTTCCCTTTGCTTATGGGCTGTGGAGCGGTCTTTCTCTCCAGGGGCTTAGGCCTGGCAGGATTCTGCACCTCCATGGAGCCCAAAACCTTCAGGGAGGTGTCTCTTTGTCCTGGTCTTCACTGTTCAGCTCACTTTGGTCTACTTGATCTTTGCTGCTGGGCACCCTCTGGCCTACTAACTACTACTTCCTGGTTTTCCCCTTATGTACTGTCACCTTGACTACGTCCCACCCACTTGTGACTGGCCCTACCACCCCTTGCCCGTCTAGAGTCCCGGGCTCCTGGTTGGGTCTTGTGTCCGTGGGTGTGTTTTGAAGGTGTTTGTAGAAAACTGTCTACCCTCTTCCTGGCTGCAGTTCATATCTGTGGCCACCCTGGTCGCATGGGCGCCACATTGGTACAAGTCTCCAAGTGCTTTCAACCACCAACGGGGTGCTGTGTTTTCTGGGTTAGGGCTCCAGCCAACTCTCAGATAATTTGGAAACCTTGGGTCTTGGCAGGCCTACCACCCATTGCCCTTCTAGAGTCCCGGGCTCCGGGTTGGGGCTTGTGTCTGTAGATGTGTTTTGAAGGTGTTTGTAGAAAACTGTCTACCCTCTTCCTGGCTGCAGTTCTTACCTGTGGCCACCCTGGTCGCAGGGGCGCCACATTGGTACAAGTCTCCAAGTGCTTTCAACCACCAACGGGGTGCTGTGTTCTCTGGGTCAGGGCTCCAGCCAACTTTCAGATAATTTGGAAACCTCGGGTCCTGGCAGGCAAATTCGTCCTAGTCCCCTCGACCCTCTATGGTTACCTTTTTGATGAGCAAGTGTGGTTACTGACTGTTGTCCTTGAAGCTGCAACAGTGTCTGGTTCGCTAGCTGAGTCCTGCTGTCTCTCCACTAGTCTGGCACCGGTCCCCACTCTGTGGCCCAGTCCCTCCAGCTGACCCTTTCTCTGTCAGCTTAGATGTGGGCACCACGGGTGGATTGCTCACTTCTTGTGCCCCCTGGGACCCCTTCTGTGTCTCTAGAGCCCTTACTGGCTCTCACGTCTTCAGATGAATCACCTGATTCGGGAACCACATTGCTGGGATGATCCAGACCATGGAGGATACCAATATCTTCTCCCCATTGAGGGAATAGAACCTCCTTATATAACATAAGGTGAAAGACTCTAGACCTGGAGGATATATACGAGAAGGCTCACTGTCATCATACCACTGATCCATTGCCTCCTGATGAGCTGTTTGGCGAAATGCATTGAGGCGACATTGAGTTGAAAGAACCCCACCTGGAGCATGAATCTCGCCAGCCAAGATGAGTGAAAATAAATGAACTCTTGAGGCTGGTTATACAGAGTTTAGAAACATGCTGCGCTGTTGGTGTGATCGTATAGACTCTATCACTTATAAATGAGATGATATGATGTAGATTCCCCTAGGAAACTTAAAGTGAATCTCCGAGCCAATGAAGGCAAGGGCTGCCCTCACAGATCAGAAAGTAAATGTAATTATTGATCTTGGTTACTCACCACGGACTGGCGGACTGTTACAGTTCAATTTCCCTCCTGCACTTTGAGAGATAGATTAGGAGTGACATAAGGGTCAGCCACCTGGGAGCGGGGGTACCAGTAAAAGTTAGGGTGCAACCTCCACTGTCTGGAAGGGACAGTCTTTACTATGAGGACAGTCCCAGAAAGCACCTGCCTTTCAGAACTGGACTTTTTACCTGTGTGTATTTTTGTATGGATTTGTTCAGGCTTTAACCTTTTTGTAAATCAATAAAATAAAAGTTTTATCATTAATTTTGTGAGTAATTTTGATTATTATTATTAACAAATGAACCCATTGCATTATATGGAACTATGAACTTTATGAAACCAAATTCAACATTTTTTCTTAATTTACTATTAAGAAGAAAGTATGATATCAGCATGTTGTGGGAGCTTATCATAAAGAAAGACATGGACCACACATCTAAAATTTACTAATTGATCTACTGAGTTTAAGCCAAACTTTACAAAACTGAAAATTAGGTTCTTTCTTTTACCATCCTGATCAGACTGTATGAAGACCATTAATACATCATTGTGAACCTCTCAGTGGGTCCCTGACTTTCAAAGTGTGGTGCCATGAGCCAACCACTGCAATGTATACAAAATGTATACATTGAGCTACTGTGACTAAGCCAAATTTGACAAAAGTAGATGCCATACTGCAAGGTTAGATGTTACAATGGGTGCAGGAACCAGGAAAAATTGTGGAAAGAATTAGACATAGCTGCCAAATAAATATAGGTTCAGAAGCAGTAATAATAAGCTATGGTGATGTATTCAACGCATTTGGAAGCGTGTCCCCACATTTTCAGGACATTCAGGAAATCTGTGATGTGATTTTTCCTGAAGGAGTCGTTATCAATCCGAGGTGCATCAAGAATAGAGTCACTTTCTTCAAATTTCACATTTGCATTTTTTTTCCTCCTGGCAGAGGTGCGTCAAGAATAGAGTCACATTCTTCATATTTCATATTTGAGGTAGTTTTCCTTCTGGCAGGGCGGGCATTTAGATAGCTGGCATTAACATATATATTCTATTGGCTGAGTGTTAGCATCCTATATATCCAGCTTTAAGAGTCTGGATGTGGCTTACACTTCTTAAGTTTCACATTCCTCAGCATCTCTTAGGCTGGCTTCACACCACGGCCCCAGACCCGATTTTGAAACAGAACCGGAGGGCAAATATGCCCTCCGGTCCGGTTTGCTGCCGGATTTGGCATTTCACAGCAGCAGAAGCTGTCCCTGCTGAAATGTGAGGATCGCGGCTAGCTGCCGCGGTCCTGAAATCACAGCAAGGAACAGTTCCAGCAGCTCTCGCTGGTAAACTCCAGCAGCTGGCGTCCAGCTCCTGGATACAATTTTTTGTCGGATCATGCGTGATCCGGCGCCATAGACTCCCATGTTACAATGGGGGATGGAGAAAATACAGTATAGACACCCACAAAATAAAGTCCAAATAAAACAAAATAGATCCTGCTCTCACACTGGCATGACTTATGATAATTGCTGCATAATGGTGGGCAATATATTGGTAATATATAAGTAAAGGGTGGTAAATAGGCTTGAGTTTTAGTCTGTGTTCACTCATTGCATTATTTAGCGATCACAGTAATAATGCAGTTGCCACAATTTTGGTAAATCACTGCAAAATTACTAGTTTTGTCAGTGATTGCAGCAAAGAAACTCAACATGGCCGCAACATAAGAACTCAGCGATAAGGCCAAGTGGGCTGATGGTTGATAGTTATCAATAAATGAGCAGGACCAAAATGAGCTCCAATTGACCTGTTTATAGTTAATCAACACTTTTTCATAGGCAGAAATCTGCCGTAAAAATGAGCTTTAGGCCATAACTTTATCTGTACTTATAATTATGATCTTTGGCCAAATAGCAAACTGAGCAATGCTATGTAATCCAATGTTGAAGGGATGTTCCTATCTTGGACATTTCTTGAGAATGCTCTCAGCCATCTTCACAGCTCCTATTGGAATTGATGGAGAGTTGCGGATGAACAACAACCTCTCTATTCTTGACAATGTGTACTGACATGGAAGTGAGTCCTAGTTTTGGGATTTGCATCTATCAAATAGTTAGGCTATGTGCCGATGTTGTGGATTTCCCGTGATTTTCTTAAATTGTTTTGGTAAGTCCGCAGTACAGTGCGTTCCCTACAAAGTGTGTGTGATTTTATAAGTGTTGTGCCCATGCTGTGGATTGTCATGTAGTGGAAATAGCATCTACAGTATGTCAATTCTTTCAGTGTATTTTGCCACAATTTTCACCCATAGACCTCCATGTTAGTTCCCAAATACAAAGCACTGTTCACACAGTGTGTATTTGCTGCGTATTTAGCATGGAAATGGCACATATTTTGCGCTGATGACGTGGGGCTCTGTTATATTTTTGGTCACCAGCGTAGGTACAGAAGGCAGGTACCCCCAGCTGCCTAGTTTTAACTGGCTAGTAATCAAAATATAGGGTAGCCCTTCTTTTTAATTATTCATTGCGATAATTTTAAAAAAATGACATGGAGCTTCACTGTAGTTTGCGTTTTAAGCCAGGAAAAACTAAGCAGCTGGGGCTGGAGTCCTCAGCTTGATGAGGCCCCCAGCTGCCTTAGAAAATGGTGAATTCATAGAAGCCCCATTTTCTGGTGCTGTACCCAACTTTTCCATCTGTCCTGTGGGGTTGGCAGACTGGGTAATAAAAGGGTTAGCGTCAGTTGAATATTACCAGCTAGCACTAAGTCCGGGGTTCATAATGTCAGGCCAATGTTAGACTCATCCATTATGAACCTCTAAGTAAATAGTAAATAATACACCACGCCATTTGTAATTTATTTGTAAAAAGAACACAAAGACAGCCCTCATTCCCATCTTTATTATCCTATCCTAGACGGAATAATTTTCTGGGTCAGATATGCTTGAAATTTCCCAAAAAAGTGAATTATTTAGCAAATTGTTTTTTGTTCCTTCAACGGTATCCATCCTACACGACCATTTGAGTGAGGCGTAAGGCATTGTTGTGAGCCGTGCCACATATTAAGGCAGGCGCCGAGTCATGAGCATGAAGATCGGACCTGAGAAGAAGGAAGGGGCGAGGAGGCAGCAGGACAAGTATGTGGAGGGCACGAGAGGTGAGTACAAGAATGTATTACTTATTTAACCACTTTTCAGCCACCAAAATCCAACAAAATGATAACCGGTAACACTCATTTTCTGGATTCAAGAAAGTAGATTTCCGAAAAATGTGCATTCATTAGAGAAATTCCAAGCTAATTTTACTCATTTCGATTTGAGTCTCTCATCCCTAGTAATGAGTAGATTTTGTTCATCAGTTGTATTATTAATATCATAAAGCAATGATATAATGTTTCCCAGTGATATTAGATACAGTGCATTTATTAAAAAAGAACCCTATCTGCATCACTTGCTATGATGCTTGGTTTTCTATGGGAATGACAACTAAATATAGGTTGTCTTGGAAATCAACATGCCGGTATCCATGGTGAAAATGTAAAAATGTCAACATCGCCACAGTAATCTAGAAAATCAGCCGTCTCATGGATCATCAAAGCTCTAATGCAACTGCTGCTCTGCTACCGCACAAAAAAGAGAAAAATCAGGAATTTCTATTTTTACACTTTATTAACCGCTTCACCTCCTAGCCCAGGGGGTCGCAAGGTTGGCTGGATAAGTGAGCCGCACATAGAAAAATCTGGATTTAAGGGGCCACATTCTTTGCAGGAGAAATTAACATTTTTAGTGATACCATATTTTTTTCCAACATTTTCTGCTCATGTAGTTTATTTTTTCAAAATGGCTTACATTATATGGGTTATGGTAGTTTTATAACTTGGGATGTTGCAGATGTGCACTTAGTTTAATTATAAAACAGCATTTTTAGTTTCAAAAACATTTTTTCATGCCTTTTTTTTTTATTTTTTTTTACATTTTATCCTCTTTTTGTAAGTAGCATGATGTTGTAATTTTGCCAACATCTTGTAGTAATGTTCTTCATCCTGGTCCCTATCTTGTAGTCATAGCGCCATCATGGTCCTCATCTTGTGTAATGTCCATCCTGGTCTCCACATTATAGTAATGCCCAATCCTGGTCCTTTTCTTGTAGTAATTCTCCATCCTGGTTCACTTCTAGTAGTAATGTTCCCTTTGTGGTCCCTTTTTTGTAGAAAAACTCCATTCTGGCCTCTTCTTGTAGTAATGTCCCCATCCTGGTCCTCTTCTTGTAGTAATGACCCCATCCTGGTCCTCTTCTTGAAGTAATGTCCCCATCCTGGTCCTCTTCTTGTACTAATGACCCCATCCTGGGCTCCTTGTAGTAATGACCCCATACTGGTCCTCTTCGTGTAGTAATATTCCCTTTGTGGTCCCTTTTTTGTAGTAATGACCCCATCCTGGTCCTCTCCTTGTAGTAATAACCCAATCCTGGTCGCCATATTGTAGTTAATGTCCCCACCCTGGTCCTCTTCTTATAGTAATAACCCCATTCTGGTCTTGATCTTGTAGTAATGACCCCATCCTTGTCCCCTTCTTGTAGTAATGTCCCCATCCTGGTCCTCTTCTTGTAGGAAAGACCCCATCCTGGTCTCGTTCTCGTAGTAACAACCCCATCCTGGTCCCCTTCTTGTAGTAATGTTTCCTTTGTAGTCCCCTTTTTGTAGCAAAACTCCATTCTTGTAGTAATGTGTTATGACTCAGGAGTAGCATTCATATTCCATAGAAGTCGTTAGTAACTGTACTAACCGCAATACCTGACTACATACTGCAACTAGAAGTAGCCGTGGGATGTAACTAACCAGACCTAGACACCTCTGCTAGGCCGGAGAACTAACTGCTCCTAAAGATGGATGTAGGAAAAGCTATCTTGCCTTAGAGCAGAACCCTAAAAGAATAGCAAGCCCCCCACAGATATTAAATGGAAAACAAGAGAAGGAAAAACAAACATACGCAAAGTAAAAGGTTTAGCAAAAGAGGCCATATTAGCTATATAGAAAAGACAGGATAGAATACTATTGCGGTCAGTATAAAACACTATAAAAAAAAACACCAACAGCAGATAGAACAAAAATTACCCTGAGTCACTATGAATCGGTGCCCTCCATACAGTATCTGCAGACTTCTATAAATCAAATGCTAGTAGAACTGGAAATAACAGATAATAGTGAATGGTTAAATTCCTGGAAAGAAAACTTCCTATCTGAGAGCAGATAAACAAATATACAGACTAAATAGCAAACCCACAGCTCGGAGTAAGACAAAACATAAGCAGAACATTAAGCTCACAAAAGTGTGCCACCAAATATAAAAAAAAATCTGCTTAGCTTGCAAAGAATTCCACAGAGCAGAAGAAACCAGAGAGATGTGAACTCCTCCAGGAATCAAAGACAACTGGCAAGGATTGATCCACTTCAAACCATTATATGCTCCAAGAACCAGATTGCCAATCATCACCATCACCTGTGAAGCCCACACAGTCAGCTGCATCACCAGCAACAACCACCAGAGGGAGCTCCAATGAATTCACAACAGTAATGTCCCCATCCTGGTCCTCTTCTTGTAGTAATGACCCCATCCTGGTCTCGTTCTTGTAGCAATGACCCCATCCTGATCCCCTTCTTGTAGTGATGACCCCATCTTGGTCTACTTCTTGCAGTAATGTTCCCTTTGTGGTCCCCTTTTTGTAGTAATGACCCCATCCTGGTCCCCTTTTTAAAGTAATGTCCCCATCCTTGTCTCTTGCTTGCAATAATGTTCCCATCCTGGTCCTCTTCTTGTAGTATTAACCCCATCCTGGTCACCATATTGTAATAATGTCCCCATCCTGGTCCTCTTCTTCTAGTAATGATCCTTTCCTGGTCCTGTTCTTGTAGTAATTACCCCATCCTGGTCCCCTTCTTGTAGTAATGTCCCCATCTTGGTCCTCTTCTTGTAGTAATGACCACATCCTGGTCCCCTTCTTGTAGTAATGACCCCATCCTGGTACCCTTTTTGAAGTAATGTCCCCATTCTGGTCCCTTGCTTGCAGTAATGTTCCCATCCTGATCCTCGCCTTGTAGAAATATCCCCATCCTGGTCCACTTCTTGTAGTAATGCCCCTGTCTGATCTTCATGTTGTAGTAATGTCCTCATCCTGGTCATCATCTTGTAATGTCTCAATCCAGGTCCTCATCTTGTATTAGTGCCTTATTCTGGTCCTTATCTTGTAGTAATGCCGTATCCTAGTCCTCATCTTGTAGTAATGTCCCATCTTGGTCTCCTTCTTGTAGTAATGCCCCATCATGGTCCTCTTCATGTAGTAATGTGCCCTTCCTTGCGCCATCTTGTATTAATTTCCCTCATCCTGCTCCCCTTCTTATAGCAATGTCCCTATCCAGTAATAATGTCCCCTCTTCTTCACATTCTTCATTCTGCCATTCTTTACATCACATGTACATAAAAAAATATACTTCTTACCTTTCTGCATTCCCTTGTCCTCTTTTTTGCACATGTGGCCCACAGGCCCAGTAAGCCTCCAGCTGATCACGGTCCAGTTCAGGAGGCTGCTGATATCAGCGATTATTTTCAGTTGAATGTCAAATCTTAGATGCACATTAAGTTGAAATGTATTACTGGCGCTGTGCAGAGACAAGCTCTCTGCATAGTTATGCCAATGCCAGCCATCGGCCAATCAGAGACTGATTTATATTCAAAATTATCCAAAAATGTATTCAGATGCAGACTTTGTGAGTTCCCTCTTTCATAAATTAAACAGAAGATGTCTGACCATGTCACAGACCACATGCCTAGATGAGGTAGTAAATGTTCGCATCCTGTTTCGGCACTTTTCCGAACCCAAATACTTCACTATTTGCCCATAGTGATGGGCGAATCCTAAATTACTCGGAATCGCTTGACTCTAGCGAGTCCGAGCCCAGGACTCGCTACTCGTTGCGAGTCTAGCGAGTCCAATGTTAATGAATGGGGAAGCGAGTAATAGCGAGTAGTGTGAGATTTACAAATCGCAGATGTGTCTCGGAAGCTTCAGCCTGAAGCAATCCTAGTTTTGTCATTTATTTGCATTGCTCGTTTACTTTGTAAGTAATCGCTGACTCGCACAGATAAGATCCTGTCTGCTCTGTGTTCTGGCTGCCCCAGCTCCAGGGTCCTAGAGCCTGCCTGCTGCCTGATGTAGCAGTGCTGAGATTGTTCTCAGTCTGCTCATTCCCTGTGTACAGACATGAATGTCTGTGCACAGAGATGATGTAGCAGAGCTGAGATTGTTCTCAGTCTGCTCATTCCCTGTGAATAGAGATCTATATATATGCACAGGGGATGTAGCAGAGAGGACATCGCGTTTTGGATTGCGTCGGACGGAAGAGGATTTTTTTAATTAAAGATGGAGTCTCTAATGGCTTTTTTTTTATTTCTAATAAAAAATTTTCTTTGTGTTGTGTTTTTTTAAAACAATTTAATAGAAATTCATGGCGGTCATGTCTAATATTGGCGTGACCGCCATAAATTTCGGGCTTAGGGCCAGCTGATAATACAAAGCTGGCCCTAACCCCTTTATTACCCAGCGTGCCACCGCTACCAGGGCCGCTGGAAGAGCGGGGTTCAGCGCCAGAGGATGGCGCTTCAATGAACGCGCCATCGTCTGGGGCGGCTGCGGGCTGCAATTTGCAGCGGGGGGTGCCCAGAAAGCTTGGGCATCCCTGCGCTGCGGATTCCAGCCCCCAGCTGCTTAGCTGTACCTGGCTAGACATAGAAATTGCGCGGAGCCCCACGCATTTTTTTTAAATTATTTCATGAAATTCTGAGATTCTGACTCTGAGACTCTGACTCTGAAATTCATGAAATAATTTTTAAAAAATGCGTGGGGCTCCGCGCAATTTCTATGTCTAGCCAGGTACAGCTAAGCAGCTGGGGGCTGGAATCCGCAGCGCAGGGATGCCCAAGCTTTCTGGGCACCCCCCACTGCAAATTGCAGCCCGCAGCCGCCCCAGAAGATGGCGCGTTCATTGAAGCGCCATCCTCTGGCGCTGAACCCCGCTCTTCCAGCGGCCCTGGTGGCGGTAGCACGCTGGGTAATAAAGGGGTTAATACCAGCTTTGTTATACAAGCTGGTATTAAGCCCGAGATTCTTAATGTCAGGCCACATTTGACCCAGCCACTAAGAATCTCCAATAAAGGGTTAAAAAAACACAGAGAAAATTTTTTATTTGAAATAAAAAAAAAGCCATTAGGGACTCCATCTTTAATTAAAAAAATCCTCTTCCGTCCGACGTAGTCCAAAACGTGATGTCCTCTCTGCTCATCCCTGTGAATAGATAGATGTCTATGCACAGGGAATGAGCAGACTGAGAACAATCTCAGCACTGCTACATCATGTCTGTGAGCAGGCGGGCTCTAGGACCCTGGAGCTGCACAGAGAAGACAGCTGGACTGGCTCGCAAAGAAACAGCAGTTATCTGCGAGTTTCCCTGCTATCACTGGCACAGTAGCCAGTGATTACTCGCACGAGTCTAATGCAAACAATGGCAATCCTAGTTTTGTCAGCGTTTCTGACAAAACTAGGATTGATATTGATTTGCATTGGACTCGTGCGAGTAATCACTGGGAAACTCGCAGAGTACCGAGTCCTGCGAGTCCCTTACTACTCGCCGAGTAACGAGTCCTAGCGAGTAGATTCGCCCATCCCTATTCGCCCATCACTAATTGTTATATTGATTGCTCTCAGTGGGAGAAACAAAATAATAATCTTGTATTTGTGATACCTTTTAATGGCTAACAAATATAAAATAATTGATGTTAAAAGGCGAGCTTTTGAGACTACTCAGGTCTCTTCATCAGGCATGGTATGACAAAATATTTAAAGGATAAGAAATATAAACCCAACTAGAACAGATACAAGTTAAAATAAATGGACATTTAAATATACAAACAAACAGAACCTTAAGAGGATCCTTAATTAGGCTTAGTGGTGTGAAGGTTTTATGACCCTAATTTATATGTAAATCTGGTGCCTTCACTGTCTCAAGGAAAACATTCCTCAGATGTTGTAAAAAATGTTGATTGTACCGTGTTAGCCAGTAGATAAAAAAATCTTAAATTTTAGTTTTTGTGATTTGAAATTGCCTTTTAATATGGCAACTTTCATATTTCAATTGTTATGTCCTGGATGACAGAAATGTTTGGCTACTGGTAAATGGATTTTTTTTTCTAATTGTGTGATGATGAGACCTCATCCATACTCTTAGCCGCTGTCCTGTCTCCTGAACATAACAAGCACCCACAGGACATATAGTGCACATAATTAAATATACAACATTGGAGGAGGAGCATGTGACTGTCCTGGGAATCTTATAATCCTGTTGTGAGTTGGGGATCTGAATCCTGTCTCTGGCCTCTATGTGAGCACAGGTCTTGCAGCTCTTCACATTACATGGATAAGTTCCTTTTGGTGTATGTGAGGGCATTAAACTCCGTATAATGATGTTTCTTAAATTGGGAGGCTGGCTGTAGCATACCACGGGAGGGTCTTTGAAGTCAGTCATCCTTGTGTAGAATATGGTGAAGTTTCCTGGCAGCTTTCCTCAGTACCTCAAGCTGTGGGTTGCAAGTCACACCACTAAGCCTAATTAAGGATCCTCTCAAGGTTCTGTTTGTTTGTATATCTAAATGTCCATTTATTTTAACTTGTATCTGTTCTAGTTAGGTATATATTTCTTATCCTTTAAATATTTTGTCATACCATGCCTGATGAAGAGACCTGAGGAGTCTCAAAAGCTCGTCTTGTAACATCAATTATTTTATATTTGTTAGCCATTAAAAGGTATCACAACTACAAGATTATTATTTTGTTTCTCCCACTGAGAGCAATCAATCTTTTTTTACAGTATTAAATCTTTTTTTCTTCTAATTATTATATAGAACCATTGGTAAAATTATGAATGTAATATTTGCATGTAGTTGGAAAGTGGACCCCAGAGGAATTCTTACTGGCGGGCCGCTGCTGCCCCAGTCTGACACAGAGAATAATGCTGTTATGTGGCATAGTATAAAACACCTTTGCAAAGTACAAATAAATAACTTCATCAGCATTGCCAATATCCAGATTTGCACTTACCTTCTCACGGAGACTCTACCTCTTGGTTAGACACGACTCATCTTTTGCAAATCCATGCTGGTTGTCAGTTATTATATTATTTAATGCAATATATGTTTGCAAGACATCTCTTCTAATGCTATCAAAAAATTTGCACACCACTAATGTCAGACTTGCCAGACAGTAGTTGCCTGGATCCACCTTCTTACCTTTCTTAAAGGGAACTTGTCAGCTCGTTTATGCCCCCCAGCTATCACTGTCTGCACCTGCAGCTTCATAGTACTATTCTAACCATCCCTGTCTGAGCTCATAATGTAATGTTAAAGTGGAAAAAAAATAATTTATACGCTTACATTTTTTATGTGAATGAGGCAGTGACTACAACTTGGAGGATGTAGTCTTTCTGGCAGGTTAACAGTTAACTCACTATTAACTTCTCTCTATAAAGGACCTGTGTGATGTAATGATCATGTGACCAGAGTGGGTGGAGCTAAGCAAGCCAAC
Organism: Allobates femoralis; assembly: GCA_033576535.1. Classification (NCBI taxonomy): domain Eukaryota; kingdom Metazoa; phylum Chordata; class Amphibia; order Anura; family Aromobatidae; genus Allobates; species Allobates femoralis. Next base: position 696,987,907 of record JARQOC010000002.1, on the reverse strand, counting down.
TCATTATGTGCTATGAAAACTTAGCTCCACCTATTAGAGTCATATGATCGTGACATCACACGGGCCATACAGCGTCTTATAAAATTTTTAGTTAGTACACTTCATCAAATGTGCTATATAGATTACCCCAAAAATGGGGAGCAAGCCACTATGGAGAAAATCGCGCCATCAGGCATATTATGTACAAACGAGAGAAAATACGCGACAATCCAGTCTAATACAAATTCAATTTATTAAAGGTTAAAACCAGTGTGACAATTATGGGAACCAAGAGGACCGAAGTCCACAACCCACAGTTGGAGGGCACCCACAAATGGGACCACATGAAAGAAAGAACAATAATTAATGATGTAAAGTGCTGGTGCAATGCAAAAAATTAATTAATTTTTTATCATCATATATATCTAGAGCTTGATGGATACTCATTGGACAGCAGTCAGACCACAAAGAGTTACCAGATGGGCGTTTATACTGGCCTAATTCCTATTAATTAAAAGGCTATATCTGTACAACATGTAGTATACCAGTTGTAGACAAATTGATCAGCCAGAGGAAAAAAGGCTGTCAGATGTCTAGTTTAGCAAATAATTGCTGTTTGGAGCCCTCAATCCAGGCTGCTGACACACCAAGAAGCTACAGTTAATGTGTGACAATACTGTCCCTGTGTAGGGGACGATAGATTAATCAGAAGCAGAGAAACCACCACTAGTTCTTTCAGTATATTGCTTACCTAGTGGCACATGAGTCCGGAATGTGGGTACCGACCCCAACAGCTGTTTCGATTGCCCTTCGTCAGGGGGTCACTGAAAACTGGGAGAGTGAGCTTTAAAAAGGCTGGCCAGCCGGGAAGATTGGGATCCGGTGCACACCATCGCGTGCACGCTGTTCCTGGAAGCCGCGGGCGGGGAGCGCACCGCGTCATTGCGTACGCCGTCACGTAGACCACGTGACTGCGCGCAGCAAATCAGAGCGGTGCAGCGAAGCCGGCCCGCAGCACCATGGTAACAGGGCGGACGCGTCTCGTCACCGTGCTGTAAGATAAATAACCTGAGCGATTTCTAAACCATTCTGCTGCTATTAGTATCTAGATAGAACAACATGGCAACTATTGGATTCCACCTACAGGACAAACATTCTCCCTATATTAGGAAATGACAGTGTGCAGTACAATCAAGAATATTCATAATAGATACATACATAGTAAATTTATAAAACTGCATTATATAAGGAAAAAGGTCCGGCTTATATAAATCCACAATTAGTATTGGGTTATTGTAGGTGATCTTCATCCATTTGTTTCAATATCACAGTGTTGTTGTCTGGTAAAAGCTTTAGCCGTCACACATGATAGATTTGAAGCAGACATTGGAGCAATGGGTCCAATTTTCCCCTAAGGCTAGAGACCAAGCCTAGTAAAAAACATATAAAAATAGAAGAAACCTGATTAGGTCACTGAAAAAACAATTACAGCCCAGAATATGCAGCTCACAAAAAAGATGCAAAGTTCCAATTCTCATTTAAACCTTGAGGTTGAAGAGTGCCAAGGCGCCATATCCATCTCGTCTCTGATTGTGAAAGTTTTTTGGAGATTGGACCACCCCTTATCCCCAGATCTACCGTATCTATTCCACGTACCAACAACAGGTCACCTCTGCACTGATGGTGTTGATAGAAATGTCTGGGTAATGTTTTTAGACTTTTTATATCATCACAGTCCACCGCTCCGTTTATAGCTAGCACATGCTCCCTAATCCGAACCTTAAGAGCTCGTGATGTCAATCCTATATAAATTTTTGGACATGGACATGTAGCGTAATAGATCACCCCTGTAGTGTTACAGGTGATAAATTTACGGATAGTAAAGGTTGTTGTGCCAGATGTATTGGTAAAGGAGGTAGCCCTCACGATGTTAGGGCAGGCTACACATCTGCCACAAGGCACACATCCAGTCTTTTTTGATAGGGAATCTAGAAAGGTTTTTTTATTGTTGGTAGCATCGTAATGGCTCGAAACTAATAAGTCTCGCAGATTTTTGGACCTTCTAATGGCAAATTTCGGATGGTCAGGCAAAATTTTAGAGAGGGTTGCATCTGTCCTCAATATGGGCCAAGCCCTATCTAGACATCTGCGCATCTCTCCGAATTTACCATGATATTCAGTTACAAAACGAATTTGCTTATCACGAGTGTGTATTTTATTCTTATAGAGGGCCTCATTTCGCGATACATGTTTCGCCCGATTGGCCGCAAACTTAATGGAGCGATGGCTGTACCCACGCTCTAAAAAGCGTTTTTTTAATTCTACAGCTCGTGCATTATAATCTGAATCTGAGGAACAGATCCTGCGGAGGTGCAGAAACTGTCCCACTGGAACAGATCTGATCATGAAAGGGGGGTGAGAGGAAGAGGCATGCAGTAGGGAATTCGAGGCTGTGGGCTTCCTGTAGATGTCCGTCTGTAGGAGTCCACAGGCATCTCTCCTCACAGCAACATCAAGGAATTCAGCCAAATTCTCGTTGATCTTATAAGTAATTCTAATATTAACATCATTATCATTAAGATCATCAATCAAGGTGTTGAAGGCGAATTCAGACCCATGCCAGATAACAAAAATGTCGTCGATGTACCGCGCCCACAAGTGGACGCGGCACATCAACGGCAGATGATCTGACATGAAGAGGTCCCTCTCCCACAGCCCCAGGAAAATCTTAATGATAATGATGTTAATATTAGAATTACTTATAAGATCAACGAGAATTTGGCTGAATTCCTTGATGTTGCTGTGAGGAGAGATGCCTGTGGACTCCTACAGACGGACATCTACAGGAAGCCCACAGCCTCGAATTCCCTACTGCATGCCTCTTCCTCTCACCCCCCTTTCATGATCAGATCTGTTCCAGTGGGACAGTTTCTGCGTCTCCGCAGGATCTGTTCCTCAGATTCAGATTATAATGCACGAGCTGTAGAATTAAAAAAACGCTTTTTAGAGCGTGGGTACAGCCATCGCTCCATTAAGTTTGCGGCCAATCGGGCGAAACATGTATCGCGAAATGAGGCCCTCTATAAGAATAAAATACACACTCGTGATAAGCAAATTCGTTTTGTAACTGAATATCATGGTAAATTCGGAGAGATGCGCAGATGTCTAGATAGGGCTTGGCCCATATTGAGGACAGATGCAACCCTCTCTAAAATTTTGCCTGACCATTCGAAATTTGCCATTAGAAGGTCCAAAAATCTGCGAGACTTATTAGTTTCGAGCCATTACGATGCTACCAACAATAAAAAAACCTTTCTAGATTCCCTATCAAAAAAGACTGGATGTGTGCCTTGTGGCAGATGTGTAGCCTGCCCTAACATCGTGAGGGCTACCTCCTTTACCAATACATCTGGCACAACAACCTTTACTATCCGTAAATTTATCACCTGTAACACTACAGGGGTGATCTATTACGCTACATGTCCATGTCCAAAAATTTATATAGGATTGACATCACGAGCTCTTAAGGTTCGGATTAGGGAGCATGTGCTAGCTATAAACGGAGCGGTGGACTGTGATGATATAAAAAGTCTAAAAACATTACCCAGACATTTCTATCAACACCATCAGTGCAGAGGTGACCTGTTGTTGGTACGTGGAATAGATACGGTAGATCTGGGGATAAGGGGTGGTCCAATCTCCAAAAAACTTTCACAATCAGAGACGAGATGGATATGGCGCCTTGGCACTCTTCAACCTCAAGGTTTAAATGAGAATTGGAACTTTGCATCTTTTTTGTGAGCTGCATATTCTGGGCTGTAATTGTTTTTTCAGTGACCTAATCAGGTTTCTTCTATTTTTATATGTTTTTTACTAGGCTTGGTCTCTAGCCTTAGGGGAAAATTGGACCCATTGCTCCAATGTCTGCTTCAAATCTATCATGTGTGACGGCTAAAGCTTTTACCAGACAACAACACTGTGATATTGAAACAAATGGATGAAGATCACCTACAATAACCCAATACTAATTGTGGATTTATATAAGCCGGACCTTTTTCCTTATATAATGCAGTTTTATAAATTTACTATGTATGTATCTATTATGAATATTCTTGATTGTACTGCACACTGTCATTTCCTAATATAGGGAGAATGTTTGTCCTGTAGGTGGAATCCAATAGTTGCCATGTTGTTCTATCTAGATACTAATAGCAGCAGAATGGTTTAGAAATCGCTCAGGTTATTTATCTTACAGCACGGTGACGAGACGCGTCCGCCCTGTTACCATGGTGCTGCGGGCCGGCTTCGCTGCACCGCTCTGATTTGCTGCGCGCAGTCACGTGGTCTACGTGACGGCGTACGCAATGACGCGGTGCGCTCCCCGCCCCGCGGCTTCCAGGAACAGCGTGCACGCGATGGTGTGCACCGGATCCCAATCTTCCCCGGCTGGCCAGCCTTTTTAAAGCTCACTCTCCCCAGTTTTCAGTGACCCCCTGACGAAGGGCAATCGAAACAGCTGTTGGGGTCGGTACCCACATTCCGGACTCATGTGCCACTAGGTAAGCAATATACTGAAAGAACTAGTGGTGGTTTCTCTGCTTCTGATTAATCTATCGTCCCCTACACAGGGACAGTATTGTCACACATTAACTGTAGCTTCTTGGTGTGTCAGCAGCCTGGATTGAGGGCTCCAAACAGCAATTATTTGCTAAACTAGACATCTGACAGCCTTTTTTCCTCTGGCTGATCAATTTGTCTACAACTGGTATACTACATGTTGTACAGATATAGCCTTTTAATTAATAGGAATTAGGCCAGTATAAACGCCCATCTGGTAACTCTTTGTGGTCTGACTGCTGTCCAATGAGTATCCATCAAGCTCTAGATATATATGATGATAAAAAATTAATTAATTTTTTGCATTGCACCAGCACTTTACATCATTAATTATTGTTCTTTCTTTCATGTGGTCCCATTTGTGGGTGCCCTCCAACTGTGGGTTGTGGACTTCGGTCCTCTTGGTTCCCATAATTGTCACACTGGTTTTAACCTTTAATAAATTGAATTTGCATTAGACTGGATTGTCGCGTATTTTCTCTCGTTTGTACGTCTTATAAAATTTGGCTGAAATGTTAAATATTAACCTGCCCAAGTGACTACATCCTCCAAGGTGTCTACACACTGCCTCATTTACATTAAAAAATGTAAGTGTATAAATGCTTTTTTGCACCTTTAACATTACACTATTAGCTCGGTTAGGGATGTTTAGAATAGGATTGTGAAGCTGCAGCTACAGACAGTGGTAGCTGGGGGGACATAAACAACCTGACCGGTTCCCTTTGAATATTAATACCACATCAGTCACCCTCCAATCCTGTGGCACCAACCCTTTTACAAGAGAGTCTAAGTGAATGAGACACAGTTGTCTGTCAATTACTGAGCTCAACTCCCACAATATCTGTGGATGAATGTCATCGGGTCCTGGGGCTTTGTTTACATTTAGTTTACTCAGACATAGCGATACTTCATCTTGCGTTAAATTAGTTATATTGGGTGATAAACTTTTATTTCTGCCTTGCTGAATGAAACCCGATAGAGCCAGCTCTTTGGTGAATATGGATGAAAAGTGCATGTTTAATATCTCAGCCTTTTCTTTGGCATCTATAATTGTCTTGCTATGATGATTATCTTTTGATGGGCAATGCCATGAGATTTTACCTTTTTGGATGTCCTGGCTGCCTGTGTCTTCCAGTTCCACATCTACCTATCTGCCTGCCATCTCCAGGATGTCTCACTAGCTGTCTGTGTCTCCCAGTTCCACAGCTACCCATCTATCTGCCATCTCCAGGATGTCTTCCTAGCTATCTGCAGCTTCCAGTTCCACAGCTATCTATCTGCCTGCTATCTCCAGGATGTCTTCCTGGCTATTTGTGGCTACCAGTTCCTCAGCTACTTACTAACCTGTGGTTTCAAGTGTCACACAACCTGCCTGCAGGTTCCAGCGTTTCTTCCTAGGTGTCTGCAGTTTTCATTTCACATCTAATAAAATGGCTGCAGGTTCCAGTATTGCAACTACCTGTTTGATGTCTCTAGGATATCTCATGCCTGGGATTTCCATGATCTCAACTGCCTGCTTGCTATATCCAGCTGTTTGTGTCCTGCTGGCTTCAACCACCTGCTTCACTGTTGCCCATGACCTGGGTGCCCATCTGGGCTTTGGGCTAGGAGGATCAATCTAACCTAATGTAAATTGTCACTTCAGTGAGGAATTCGATGAACTCTAGCGCCACCTTTAGGTAGCTCCTCAAAATCTCATAGAAAGGGCAGCAATAGAGAAAAAAAAAACAACTCACCATTTGCAGCCAAAAACAAATCCAAAAATGCACTAGCAGAGAGCAGCCAGACCCCACTAGATGGAGCACACACAGGTGTGGACGATAAAGCCACCCCAGCCTGTCAAAGCATGGGGGAGGTGGCTTGCCAAGCACTCAAGACCTGCAACCATAGGACGCCATTCACATTGGTACTAATAGTGCAAAATATCTTCAGGCTCCCACTGGTCCCTGTCACCAGACCAAATGAGCAGCCCAGATCAATTTCTCTGCACCACTGAATGAATGTCGCCCCATGGGGCCCAGCCACCCCCCGCAAAAAGATAAAAAGTGCAAAATATTTTTTTATAATAACAAAAAAACTATTTTGGGGTGTGGTCTGGCTGCTCTCTGCTAGTGCATTTTTGGATTTGTTTTTGGCCGCAAATGGTGAGGTTTTTTTTTTCTTTTTTTATTTAAAGAGGACCTGTCACCAAACCAGGCATGGTGATCTGATTACAGCACTGGATGCAGCATATCTGCTGCATCCAGGCATGGGGTCCACCAGCCCTTGAGCAGCCCTGTGCCCCGACATAATACACTTAGAAAACGTACATGCTCCAGCCACTAAGGAGGCGGCTAGGGGCTGCAGCCAAGGGCCAAGGGCAGATTCACATCCCCTGCATGTTTAATCTGCCCACCGCTGCCAATCATTCTCTCCCTCTTCAGCAGCATTTAAACAGAGTTTTTTTTTTCCCCCAGAACTTGCTGTTTGGCTCCGCCCCTCAGGGGGCGGGGCTAAACGGACTTTCTGGGAGAGAGAAGAAAAGTCTGTTTAAATGCTGCTGAAGAGGGAGAGAATGATTGGCAGCGGTGGGCAGATTACACATGCAGGGGGTGTGAATCTGCCCTTGGCTGCAGCCCCTAGCCACCTCCTTAGTGGCTGGAGCATGTAAGTTTTCTAACTGTATTATCTCGGGTACAGGGCTGCTCAAGTGCTGGGGGACCCCTTGCCTGCATGCTGCAGACATGCTGTATCCAGTGCTGTAATTAGATCACCATGCCTGGTTTGGTGACAGGTCCTCTTTAAGCTCCTCAAAGTCATAGTCGACTGTCTGACAAGCCTTTGAATATGACTAAAGATTTGTGCCAGATCAGAACCCCAAACTACAGATGCTGCATTTGTAACTGCCCGTCATCAGTGTAGTGTTTGGGATATTCTGATCTAGCCTAGTGATTGACTAACATTTCAAGAGAAATGTTGGCAAAAAGTAAAACACTTGCCAACAGTCTCAATGAGACTAGCCGAAAATGGGTCAAGCACCAATGGGAGTTTTGGTAGTGCTCTATATGGTTTTGAAGACAATACTGAATGGTCCTGGGGTAGAACTAAAATTTGAGGGTTAAGGCCATCACAATGTTAAGTCTGAAAACCTAGTCACAAAGCTTTTCTCACAAGTATAACCCTTGTCCATGTTCCCTACTTGAACCCTGCTCTGTAAGCCAACAAAACGGTGAAAACAGCTGCAAGATAATACCTGAATTCAAGTACTGAAGCCACCTGTCTTGTTGAAGCTTTTTTTTAAAGAAAATTCTATGATGAGAAGACTTTTAAAGAACCAAAGGATCCAATAATAAAACAAGACAAATGTACTGTACTTATCATTAATGGGGGCCTGATGCTATTACATCAGAAGTGCAATGATTTCACGATGGGGGCAGGCTCTGTGATGCTGGGGGCAGCGGCTGTCTCTCTCCCCATGCACTCTCCACCCTATCCACGCTCTCTCTCCCCTGCGCTGTCTTGTCCACTCTCTGCTCTCTCCTTTGACATGTCTTCCCCCGGGGAGCTCTCCCCCCTGTGTGCTGTCTTTTCCCCTCATGTGCTGTCTCCTTTGAGCTCTCTTCCCAGTGTGCTCTCCCCTGTAAGTGGTCTTTACCCCCTGTGCTCTCTTCTCCCCTCTGTGCTCTCCAGTGGCGTAACTTGAGCCTGGCTGGCCCCGGTGCGGCATTTAGACCGGGGCCCCGCTTGGGAGTAAATTCATCCCTCAAGTCCTAGGTGAGGAGTGAGGGGCGGGGGGGGGGGCTATGAGCTGAAGCTGAAGTGTGGGGGGGAGATGCTACGACCTGAAGTTGAAGAGTCGGGAAGGGGTTATTGGGGGTGCTATTAGCTACAAATTGAAGAGCGGGTAGGGTGCTACCTGCGTCTCTGCGTCTGTCGCGCCACACATTGCAGGCCAGGGAGCCGGGGCAGCAGATGAGAGGAGAGGTGGGGCGGAATCAGCCGCGGCAAGCAGGAAGCTTCCATCACTTCACCTCCTGTCCTCTGACACACGATCGGGGTCGCGGGGGTGGCTGGAGGCCTGGGCCCCCCTGCAGGGAGGTGCAGGCCCCATAGCCGGTCAGGGCCCTGGTGAAGCTGAACCAGCTGCACCACGGTAGGTCCACCCCTGGTGCCCTCTCCTTTGAGCTGTCTCCCCCGTTTGCGCTGTCTCTTGCCCTTGTGTGCTTGCCCCTCCCCCTGTGCACTTCTCTGCCCGCTGTGCGCTCTCTCTGCCCCATGTGCACTCTCTCTGCCTCCACTGTGCGCTGTCTCTGGCCCCCTTTGCACATGCCCCTCCCTCTGTGCATACTCTCTGTTCCCCTGCGTACTCTCTCTGCCCCAACACCGGATGGAAGTGGATGTCAGACGGGAGAGGACGTTTATGTAAGTAGATTAGTCAAAACTACCTTGATGATGGCTAAAATCATCAATTCTACTAATTGTTAAGAAACTTTTCCAAACAATCAAAATATTTTATAAAGCAATTGTCATCAGTTTACCCAACATTAATATTCTAACTTTATATCAAAAGGCCATAAATAATATCAATGTAGACGACACAATGGGACAAACTTGTTTGCAATGGAGGTGTTTCGTTATAATGATGAAAGTTTTAACAATCAGGATTAATTACATTGGGAATATAACGACTTTTCTTTTTCATTTGGAGCCTGGAAAGCTTTGTTATAGCTGTCAGCTTTTAATCATTTCTAGCTTTCTTCTCCCTTGAAATGTTTATAGTTTCCAAATTCTGATTTATTAATGCTGGCAAGATAATGTACCGGATTCAGTCAACAGGACTGGTGGACTCCAAAATATTAACTGCTCAATGAATAGATGTGAGGGATCTAGAATGCAAATGTGTTGCTGAATTTATCAACTTCCAGATATACAATGTGGAAACAAAGCAGATTAACCAACAGAGACATGTCATTAATGTGCAATCACTACAAACTGTTCTGCGAGTCACTGGATACACCAGACAACGTGATTGGAAATATATACTCAACAATATTTCATGATTGTATCAGTAGAGTGGGACAATTGTTCCAACTTGTTTAAATTGTACCTGTTGTTTTCCCGGAAGGCAACCCTATTGTGAGAACATTCGTACATACAGGAGCATCTCAATGAATTAGAACATCATCAAAAAGTGGCGCTCATAGCCTCCCATGTTAGGGGGCGCCGGATCACACCGGATCCGGGAGGATCCAGATGGATCCGATGTTGTCAGATTTTTGCCCTGGACACAAAAAAAACGGTGCAAGCTGCGATTTTGTGGCTGAGCAAAAAAACAAAACAAATTCTCCCGGATCCTGCCTGACAGCAGGGAACCGAATGCCAAAATACTGCCATCTGGCCCCATCCAGCCCCATAGGAATACTATGGGGCCAAAATAGGATCGAGGCCGGCTGTCCGGTTCACACCGGACAACCCCAGATCCTTAAGACCATGGTGTGAAGCTAGCCTTAGACCTAAACATCTAAAGGCCCTGATGGGTTTTACAAACCAGGAACAAGACACAGCTTGGAGCTTTACTAAAACAAACAGGGCTTGAATTCTCTCCCTGCAATTCCTAATTTTTGGAGTGAAGTGACAAACAATTAACCTTGATGCCGCAGTGAAACCATACAGTAAACTTGGCCAAGTGTTTACAGATCAAAGATCGCACCTAGTGCATTGGAGGGTAACCGGTGGGTGCCTCCACTGTATATATTTGTGTTTCTGTAATAGTGGGCGATGGTGTTGTCTCTGTACACTAATTGTCACTATTTGCCACAAAACTTGGTTGTTTTTTAAAAGAAATATCAAATAAAGATCATTTTAGAGTATCTTCCTTTAGTGCTTAGGTCCTCTTCACATCATGCTTTTTTCCTGTCCATGGGGATCCTGTTTTTTGCAGGACCCCACTTACAGGCACGGACAGGTCCGGATGTGTACCTCCAGATGCCATTTCTGTGTCCGGATGCGTGATTTTGAGGTATCTGAACACAGAAAGAGCTGGGAGGAGCCCGAGCCTGCAAAGCTCAGGCAAGCTGGCCTGTATTTTCACTTTCACAATGTATATACATACATTTCGTAAGTGAAATAAAACCAAGCATTGGTTAAAAATAAAAGATAAATGATCACCTGTCCGAGTGTCCCGCAATGCGCGGCATCCACCTCCGATGGCTACAGGACCTTAATCAGCTGACCGGGAAGGGGGCGGCAACCCATTCATCTGATGTGTCACATGACAGCATCAGCTAAGCAGTTTAAATCGACGGGCGGGCGATTTAAACCGCTCAGCTGATGCTCTCATGTGACACATCAGCTGATCGGGCTGCCGTCCCCTTCCTGGTCAGCTGATTAAGGTCCTACAGCCATCGGAGGTGGATGCTGTGCATCGCAGGAGACTCAGCGGAGAGGTGAGCATTTTTTATTTTTTTTAACCATTGCTGTCTTTAATTTCACATTAGCAGTGTATGTGGATACACTGCTAAAGTGAAATTACACAGGAACAGAGCATGCTCAATACACTAAAATCAGATCCGGGAAATGTTCCTGTTGTTTCCTGGGTCTGAGCTCCATAGGCCCCCATGTTATTTGAATCAAAACAGCATCGGATCCGATGCTGTCCAATTCTGTCCAATTGTATCCACTGCACTCAGAATAGGAGCAGTCTCCAATTTTGGCTACATGAAAAAAGCAGACACAATCGGATCCCTGCACACACAGATGGCTATTAAGCACCAGTCAGTGCCCATCCGTACCCATAGGGATACATGGGGGCCAAATCGGATCCGTGGCTATCTGTTTTACAAGGGATAGCCATAAATCTCCAAAAATCGTGATGTGAAGGGGGCCTTAGATCTCCATAGATTTTGATCCAGGTAATCAAGGAACGCAGTGGGAACCACTTGCATTACATTGGAGCAGGGAACTTTACTGTCTAATAAATTGGGTAATGAAGAAGTCTCTTGTTTTGATTTCTTTACCTTACTCATTTTATGATGGACTATGTTGGATTCTGTGCTTTACTTTGGATCTTCATGTTTTTTTTTGTTTTAAATTAATAAAGTTGTGAACCAGAGAGTTGATGAGGGAGTGTTTTTATAAATAAAATATTTTTGTGTGTGCTTTTTAATCTTTATAATTACTGAGTTAGTAATGGGGGTGTCTGACAGACACCTCTCCATTACTAACACCAGGACTTGATGTTAGCTGACACTTGACAGCTGACATCAACCCCATGAACCATTATCAAGATTTCCACCGCACCAGGGTAATTGAGAAGAGCTGAGGCGAAGCAATAGTGTTGGCATATCTTATGTCATGCGCCACTTCTGGGGTGCTTTTAAAATGGGAAGGCTGGTATTTTAGGCTGGGAAGATCCAACTAATCATGCACCTTTCCATCCTAGTAATAGCAGCCCACAGCTGTCTGCTTTATTTTTGCTGGTTATCAAGAATGGGGGTGACCCCACATTGCAGACATATCTGGATGCAATCTTCTTGACACCAGGATCTGATTCATGGTTCAGGCAGCATTAATCAAATGACAGGTCCCTTTAAGTAAAATCTTACCAGAATTAAAATTCTTTGTTGTTCGTCAACAGACAGCGAGTACAGAAGTTATTATATGATATTACATAAAGAATGCTATAATGACATTTCCTACATCCCATAATCGGTTTAAATTGCACTTCAAATTAATATGACACACAACTATGTAAATTGTAATGATTTCAATTAAAACGGATGTCGGACGTGTAATGAGTTTATGAACTTTGCTTTAGTCATTATAAGCTCAGGGAGTTTTATAATTCCAGTTAATTAATCTTTGGGTCTGTAATCTATTCAATAACATTCGTGCAGCGCAGCTGATTATTTTGGGGATGAAGAAGTGATGATATAGTATAGATATAAACAGTGCTACAAAACTACAAGTCCCAGCGTCTGCTTATAGGAAGCTGTACGATACTTTATCTTTCATAAACTCTGCACAAAAAAGACCAAATCAACACCCATGCAAAAAAAGGTCCCTTTCTATAATGCCACTGTGGGGCACGGGGTGGGGGACTGAGCAGCTGTGCCAGCGGTCTGGATCATAGTGGCTGCGTCCAGAGCTGTAGCCCTGGCTTACATTAAAAGGGAAGTAAAAATGGAGTAATGACGCCGGCTGAAGCTTCCAGCCACTAGGTGGTCGGCACTGCAGGTTTACCCTCAGGAGATAGTTGTTGTGGCAGTGAGATGGATAACCCCCTTCAGCTGGGGCAGGCTTGTGAGGTATGAAGTGGAGATGATTGTGGTAGTATTTGTGGTTAAGTGTGAGGGTGCAGGATAAAGGAAGGCACAGGAGACAGTCTCTTGGAGTTCTTTACCTTTTACAGTAGCTCTAGCACAGATCTAGGATACATGCATAACAAGGCTGTGGTCCAGCCAGTCTGGAAAGAACTGAAGTCCACTCTGCCGGAGTGAGGTATTATGGCCTCCCTGCTGACTTCTCTGGGTCTTAAGATTTCTAGTTCCCTTGACGTTCTCCTAGACTCCTAAAAGTAAAGTGGATATGACCCGCCCCAGGGTATGGGATACTCAGAACTGGTTGCTTGGTTCACTGGAGATGTCACTGGGGCCTGTTGCCCGGTCCTGTGGCCCTGGTGGTCACTTTAAAAAGGGAAAACAGTCAATTAAAATAAAATAAAAGTGTTTTGTGACGTCACCTACGGTTCCAGTAATGTTACCGACGCAGCAGGACAGTCCTCCAGGGTGATGGTGGAGCAGCAAGATGGTTACGGGGCAGTTGTAATAGTTTACTGTATGTACAGTCTTTATACAGGGATTCTTGATGGTTAAAAGCCAAACCATTACTTCTTCAGTTTCCAAACACCAAGCCTATTACTATCCTCCAAAAAAGTTATATTTTTTTGCACCACTGCTAGTTAAAAAGCCATAGCTTCTTCCATTTACACCCAGTGTGTATGGACCTTGATGCCATGCATTTGCCATCACAATGAATCATTTTTTGAACATTTTGGTATAGAAAGTTCACTAGTTAAGTGAGATATTTAAAAGTCTGCTGATTATCACTAATTACCATCTGTTTACCCATAGCCATTTATTTTGTTGTCACTTTGACATTATTATTAGTAATTACCGAGTACTAAAATTCTCAAGTACTTGAATTGAGCAGACCGGACGCTCACTCGAGTACCGATTGTAATGGAAGTCAATGGAAAACTCACCCTTTACATGCTGCAACCACGGCGAGGAATTTGACTGGCAATCTGTGGTGACTAAAGAATATGGCCCCTGCTAAATATAATCACTAATGAGTGAGTATTAAAACATTTTTATGCACTTTCACAAGATGCTTTTAGGAGACAAAAGGAGTGTGAGATTAGTGATGGGATGCTGCAGGGACATGTTTTGCTAGCTTAGGAGGCGTTTTGGAGGTGACAGGATCCCTTTAAGCAAAGTAATGTCCCACCCCCCTACGTATTGCCCACTTGCACCCTTTAGTGCCTTTCATGTGGAACTAAAGGGTGTTTAGTCTTGTTTTACCTAATAAATAAATAATTAAAAAAAATACCATTGGGTCCCTCCTACTTTTGACAACCAGTCAAAGTATAGCAAACAGCTGTGGGCTGATATTATCAAACTTGGAAGGTTCATGTTTTTTGTACTCTTCCCAGCCCAAAAATACCAGCCGGCAGCCAACCCAGAAGTAGCACATCACATTATATGCGCCAGTTCTGGCGCTTTGCCCTGGCTCTTCCAAATTGTCCTGGTGCATTGCCAATCAGGGTAATGATATTTGAGGTTGTTGTCAACTGTGTAGTGTCAGCTAGCATGAAGCCCTGGTTTTAGTAAAGGATAGGCATCATGAAGATCCAAAGTAGTTCACTGTTGTTCCCATGGTGTTCCCCAAATCTGTGACCAGTGGTGATGATTTCAGTAACATTACCACTAATCACCACTCTTGCTAGGTCACATAGAGGGCAGCGCTAGACCTGTAATGTGTCACAAGTGGTGACATTACTGAGTTAGTGATGTCACCGCTTGTGAGATATTCCGGGTCTTGTGACCCAGGAAAAGCAGTAATAAGCAGTAATGTTACCGAAGTCATCACCGCTTGTCTCAGTTGCCGGGTATCACAGAATTCAGCCTGATTAGGAGTGGCTTGGGAAGCGTCAGTCTCATAACAAGGCCCCATGGCTTGAACTACAGAATCGGTGGACATCATGTGGGCACTGCACAGCTGTCATAAGCCCAACTTCAATTTTCCTGTTTTCCTACGCACCAGGTCAATCGGAAAGAGACAAGACAAAGCGCCAAAATTAGTGCATCTAAAATGATGTGCCACTTCTGCGGGTTGCTATTTTTAGGCTGAGAAAGGCCCAATAACCATGGACCTTACCAGCCTGATAATACCAGGTTGCCGTTACCTGCTTTGCCTTTGCTGGTTCTCAAAAATAAGGGAGACACCCTGCCTATAAGTATTATAGTAAATCTGTGGCACCCCTATGGCTAGGCGCCACAGGGAAGTACTGCACCCTGAATAGCAGGTGTAGTGCCTCCGTAGCTGTGGGTTTGGGGTATAACTTATGGAGTCTGTACTAACACACAACACTAGGGCCACTAGGATAGTGGGACTGAATATTCAGTAGGTCCTGGGGGCGGAGCTTAGGTTAGAGTGGGAAAACCAGGAGTAAGTGAGAATTCAACAGAGACAGTGCTGGGAAGGCACGCAGGACATGCCTGACAGGGCTGCTGACAGGAGGGCACCTTTCTTCAAGAGGGGACCCAAGACAGATGGAGACGATCCAGTACCGGTTGGGGTCGGCTGGAAACATCTGGGGTCAACACCGGCAACACGGAAGCCGAGGTGGTCAGTGGTCTATCCCTGACCGTAAACCGACGAGCCACGGGACCAATCCACGGGAGCCATAGCACCACAGAAGGGTGACTCCTCCTCGGTCCCATAATAAGCCCAAAATACCGATAGGTACTGGCCTGGATTCCGGTGGCGTGAGGGTTCAAGTTTCACCGCTCCTGTCCGTACCGGTAAAGAGACAAACCGCACCTATCCGTAACAGGCCAGGGGATCGACGAGGAAGCTCTGCCTAAAGGTGGTAAAGAGAGAGTAGAAAGGACTGACACCTCGAAAGCCATTAGGAAGGAAGCATCCACAGACTCCACGAGGGCACCCGGAAACTGCAGCTACCTCCCTATTATACTGAACAGTACTGTGTACTATACCATCTGCCGGTACCAGTAAAAGACATTGGAGTTGAATCGGTGCCTGTCATTCCTTCCCATCGGTGCCCAGAGGGCCTCAGCATCATCAGAGGGGTAAGAACCACTACTCCCCTCATCCATCCTCGCTGCCCTGAGGTAAGCTCCACCTGTGGGGAGCTGTACTACACTAAGCTGCATCCGATCACCTCAGTGGCCAGCCTGCAGCGGTGGTATCATTGTTACCAGGATCCACAGGTGGCTTCACAACCTTTCCCTAAATTCTCCCTTCCCTCCCCAACAATGATAGCCAGGGCACAGAACCGGGAAACCGACCACCTGTGATTCCCCGTTACTGCCACGAACCCATCCCGGTATCCAAGTACCCCTCTCTCTGTGCTCATCAAATCCGGCCCATGGCGGTAGGCCAAAGATCTCCCACTTTTCTGGCCTTGAGAGCCACATTTAGATATGAGAGTCGCAAGCCACATTCAGCCACCTCCCCCGCACAGTAATGACACTCAGAGCTTCCATTACCAGTGACAGCCAAAGCTTTTCCACATAAATCACACTGAGGCAGTGTACCAAGGTCCAGGGGTTCCTACCCCACCCCTATCCAGATGTGATCTTCTGTGTAGGCCTACTTACAAAAGTCCCCATCTGGAGACCTGCTCTTCATTGCTGTTTGGTAAACCTGGAGCTTAAGAACCAAGCTGGAAGACAACTACTAACCACATATCATGGGCATGTGAGCCACATGTGGCTCCTGGGCCACAGATTGTGGACCCCTGTGGTAGGCCATACCTCTTTTGCTAAGCCCCATACATTTTTTTAATTTGTCAAAGCAGTTGTAAAAAAGGTAAATGTTGCTAAATCTATCTGAAATACCACTTGTGACAACTTGTAAGAGCTTTTACTCCAACATGTTAGCATAAGGGAAATCATAAATTCCAACCAATGTGCTAGAGATGCAAACTACGAACCTGGATATTATAAACAGAATGAATTAAAATTTTTCAAGTAACCTAATACAAATATATCTGTAACATTTACTGAGCTGTAATTTGGGGAAATGTGCAGATTAATGAGCAGATTTCTCTTTAACATTAGCTTTTCTGGAGACTTGGCATTCATCTCACCAATAAATGGCGATATTACAGGACATACAGTAGTTTGTCATGATCCAGTCCCTAAATGGAAAAGCAGAATATCAATTTTATAAAGTAGGAGAAAGTGACATTGTGTGCTTTACTGCCTGCTGTGAATGTGGGGACTGAAGAACCAGCAAATAAATAAGAAACTGCAGGAGGCAGAGAACTTAGGAAAGAGGAAACCTAAATAATCGTGAACAAATATCAATAATTCATTGAATTCAGAAGAAATGATAAGAAATGACGTACAGCTAATTAATATTCAGTATTTAAAACCATAATATTTTAGAGTGAAAATGGCTGTCCAATGAAAGCATATGCACAAATGAGCGATAAAAGTAAGTTCTTAAGTTTTTAATAATACCAGTTGTTAAAATCATTAAATTGTCCCTTCTTTCCCAAATTCCAGCAATTTCATTCTTGATCCTGTATCTGACACAGGACTTTTAGAGTTTACCAAATAAAATTGAAGAGGAAATGGAGCACAGTTATCGCTGCTCAGCATTCAGGTTATGCTGGACACAAATGAGCACAATCTGGGTGCCTAGTCCAAGAGGCAACAAATCCATAACAAATTTCATAAAGAAAAGACAGCACTCACTAGATTTGTGTAGTGGTGGTTCTTTATTCCATATTTAGCGGTGATACATAGTGCAGTGAGGGAGTGGCAGGATGGACGACGGCACCGTTTCATGCTGGTATGCGCTTCGACGAGTCCTGTAAGCAGTTATGGTACCTTTACACGCCGCCACTGCAGGATGGATACCAACGGCTACTTCACGTGCACGAGCACGCCCAAATGGTTACCAACGGGAAACGCACCCTCTTTACACGCCGCCACAAGGTGCGCTACGCTACGCTACATTTACAGCTAGCTACATCGCCGGGTGTCTCAAGTAGCCATCTGTAGCTCAGCGTACCTCATTTACACAACGCTACAACAAGCTAATATGGGCGGACCTGGTGCAGCAGGGACAGCACATAGGCGTGCCACAATTGTGGATTACAAGACGTCCGTACGGTGATAGGACAAAGCCAGAACATCATGATTGGGCAGGCATCGCAGGAGGCTGGTTAATACAGCACGCTCGAGCAATTGTGTGGTGTGACTGGTCAGCTCCCTAAATATGCCTCCCTATGCAGCGACTACCAATCGTCATGCAGGAGCTTCCACCAATGATCGCAGATGGGGCGCGGTAACACGGAGCCTGGGTGACGCCTTAGCTACATTGCAGCTACATCGCCGGGTGTCCACAGTTCCCTTCTGTGGGTTCTTTACACGCCGATACAGCTCGCTACAATCGGCTTTGTTGCCATCTGTTTATGGGCAGTGCACGGATACAGATGTATCTGTAGCCGGCTGTGTCGTCCCGTCTTCAGACGCCGCTACTACGGGCGATATTGGCGCGACAAGCTACATTTGGAGCCTGTAGCGGGTTGTATCCATCCTGCAGTGGCGACGTGTAAAGGTACCATTACAGTAGGTCTATGGAGGTGCGCTGCCCATAGACCTAATGTAAATGCCTACAGGACGTCGGGCACCGGCTGATACTAAACATACATTACGTACAGTATCTACTCTACTGTCAGGAGCGGCGGCTTCATTCAGAAATTTGTACAAAGACCGCAAAAGCCGGCAATAGTATAACCCCTTACATGCCCACAGGAGTGGACAGCATGTCTCTAGGGAGGGTGGGCACCCCCTAGAGACATGTTGCCCACAGCTACTAATAATATTTAATGTGTTAATAAACATTTAACACTTCGTTCATCCCTGCAGCACAGTTCCCAGTTCACACACTCAGGTTTTAAATGCACACATCAGCTAGGGACTGCCTCGTTAGGGCAACCGTGACGAGGTGAGGCAGCTTGCGTATATTTTTTGCAAAAAACGTACAGACCAATAGCCCTGTTTTTGATACTTTTTTGATAGCACTTGCTACAAACTGGAAAAATACTTATTATAAACAGAGAGCTTTTTGTGTGATTCCTGTGCGGATTTTTTGCACTGATTGTTTGCAGATTTTCTGGTGGTGGATGAATGCGGTTACTAATCGCATTCATCAGTGTGGTCTACTCATTATTGTTTGGTGAATGTATTTCTCCTGTTCGCAGGAAAGGGAAGTGACCCACCCTTCCCCTATGAGTAGTCCACACACAAGCTGTTTCACAGGTAAAAAGCCCACAGAGTGGAGTCCTGGCTGGAGCCTGGATGGAGGTATGTTCACACACTCAGGTTTTAAATGCACACATCAGCTAGGGACTGCCTCGTTAGGGCAACCGTGACGAGGTGAGGCAGCTTGCGTATATTTTTTGCAAAAAACGTACAGACCAATAGCCCTGTTTTTGATACTTTTTTGATAGCACTCGCTATAAACTGGAAAAATACTTATTATAAACAGAGAGCTTTTTGTGTGATTCCTGTGCGGATTTTTTGCACTGATTTTTTGCAGAATGCATACTGAGTTGAATTCAGGAGGTGTTTCATCCCCCATTCCCTACTGTCAAGACCCAGCACTGTCTACCCAGTGTGCCCTTGTGTGTCGTGTAGAGTGCCAGACAACTGTTAGTCCATGCGCCACTGTCACGTGGTATTCTCGGATACATGCTAGTCCAAGCATGACAGTTTGATAGCTTTGCCTGTGTGGATTGGATGGGTTGTTACTGACATATGGTAATTCATGCAATAGCACCTTTCGAAATGTATTTAAATAGATAATTGGTGACATGTTCAATACTTGTTTCACCCAGGTGTATAGATAATGCTGGCAGTGATCACACAGTTCAGATCAGTGGGCAAGGATATGAAAGACAGCCATGTTGTAGCTATATTTCTATGCAGTTTGCCTGATACTGACAGAACACTGATTAAAGCACTAGAGACAGGGCCTGAGACACAACTGACACAAGAATTGTAAAGAACAGACAGTAAATGAATACCAGAAAAGAATTTGTGGACTCCACAAATTAACTCTTAAGCAATGAATTACAAGATGCTATAAACAGGTACAATTAAAAAATGGACTTTACAATATGGAAAGCAGAGCAGAAACAATCACCAAAAGAGGCCAAACAAAAAGCCATGAAAACTATCATTTCTGATTCATAAGCAAATAATTACAAAGACAGTTTTAAACTGATGAATAAAGAAATTACTTGTTTGGTGCATTGACTCTGGAGTAATACTTAACAGGCAATAGAGGCCTCTTTTTACAGAACATGACTTAAAAAGCACTATACTGCGCTATACTCTTGTGTTTTGCTACAGTGAACTAGTAGGTAATTATCTCACTGCTGGGAGCCATGAGCAGGGTGCCCTTCTATATAAACCCCAGTGGCTCTAGCTGCCTGTTAGCGTGTTTAGATAGCACCAGTCTCTCAGAATTGGCTGTGACTTGGCTCCGTTAATCTTTTTTGTATTTCCCATGTTCTCACTCTGGCTTCAATTTTGCCTTCCTGCTTGTCTCCTGATTTTGTCCATTGCGTGACTTCTCAACTTTGACCCTGCTTGGCGACCCTTCCTGCCTCTGGCACCCAAATAACTATGCCTGTTCCCTGTACAGGGGTTAGAGGGCCTGGGCTTCAATGGAATCTACCCGATGGACACATTTGTACCAAGTCTGTTCGAGGTAGTGACTCACCGTTGCCGAGGTTCTCAGGTCTCAGGCGATGCTTTACTTGTCACGGTTCCGCACCTGAAGCTGTGGGGCCCAGTGGTCAAATAAAAGGGCTAGTGGATTGGGATAAGGTATTGATTGTCTTGTGACGCCACCTGTGGGTGTCCGGTGATGGTACCGGCACTGCATGGGCTTCTGGGGGATGTGCGGCAGCTAGATGGAATGCTCCCCACAGGATGAGCAGTAGTCCCCGGGGCCAGGAGCTGCACTGGATGGAATACGGCAGCTCGGGTAGTTTGATGAGCAAGGGTTAATAAACGTTCTGGAAGAAATGCACTGAAACTGTGCTCCTCTGTAACGGGTCTTTACTGGAGTTGTACACGTTACACGGTAACACAGTTCTTTAGGGAACAGACCGGGTGGTCCCAGTGGTGAACAGTCTCTGTCCAGAGCTCCACGGTGTCCCTCTGTTACTAGCTGTCCTATTCTTGTTGCCGTTGCTGCCTTGTTGCACCAGGTGGGGATACTGGGAGGACCTCAATTGGATTACCTTAGCTTGGGCTTCAAGCCGGCTGTAACGGGTCCTGTACCCCAATGGTGGGTATCCCCCTGGTAAGACTGTGGGAATCGTGGTTGTAGTGAGGTGCTCCTATAAAGCTATTCCATCACTCTGGTTTTGCAGACCAGCGGTAGACGACTGACTGCCTCGGGACCGGTGTCCGGTAGGACTGGGCATGGGTGTCTTTGGACCCGTTGCTTTTGCTGTTTGCCCACTTACTTGTTTGGGTCACCGCTTGTCGGTGCCCTCCCAGTTAGACTTGTCTGGACGTCCGTCCTTGTTCCTGTCTCTCCCAAGTCCTAACCTTCCTTCTTCTTATTCTTTCCCCACACTACACCTCACACTCCTCCCACCAGGACCTGATTGGTCCTCTGCCTCTGGCTGGTGCATGTGGTACATGGAGCTCTGGATTTAACTTATTCACCGCTGAGACGGACGATATTGCATCTGCTTTTGGGGATGCAATACCTTCCTGTGACGCACTCGTTGCGGGGCGACACAGTAGCATTTTTGAGCGTGTGATCTCTGACAGACGTAACAAGGTACTGTGTAGAGATAAAGCAGAGCTCAGTTACATATCATTACAAACCTTTCCAGATATCATCTCACAGCAGTCAGTGTGGCAGTAGGGTCAGAGCTGACAGCATTGCGGGATGAAGTGTTTGTGATGATGCATAATTCAGCAGTGTTGTATGTTGGCACAATAGCTGCACAGTTATGTATTATTGCAAACACTTCCAGATTTCATCTTAGACTGCGTTCACACATTGCGTATTTTGCCACGTTTTTTTACGCGCGCTTTTCAAAATATGCAATGTGCCTTTTGTCTGCCTGCAAAGTGAATGGGAAATTCACTTTGCAGTGCAGACATTGCGTAAAAATACGCAGTGCGTTTTCCGGGAGAAAACGCAGCTGCGTAAACAATTGATATGTCAATTGTTTACGCAGCTACTTCTGCATATTCTCCCAGAGGGGAGGAAGAATCCTGCTTCCTCCTCCCCTCTGTGACAGCTGTGGCCGCCCATTAGACTTCACAGTGTAATATACACTGTGAAATCTAAATTAAACAAAAGCAAGTGTGTGAAAAATAAAAAAAGAATCAATACTTACCTTCCGATGCCTTCTGCCGCTGTGCGATCCCCGGTTCTAAGTCAGATCTCTTCTGACAAGACCTGTGGTGACGTCAGAGGGGGGGCGTTCCCGGGCACTCGCGGTCATGTGATATCACATGACCGCGAGCAGCCAATCAGCGATGGGACCGCCCCGGGAACGCCCCCCTCTGACGTCATCACAGGTCCTGTCAGAAGAGATCTCACTTGGAATCGGAAATCGCACAGCGGCAGAAGGCGTCGGAGAGGTGAAGTATTGATTCTTTTTTATTTTTCATTAACTTGCTTTTGTTTAATTTAGATTTCACAATGTATATTAATACACTGTGAAGTCTAATGGGGCGGTCACACATGTCACAGAGGGGAGGAGGAAGCAGGATTCTTCCTCCCCTCTGTTACATCACTGCGCTTTCTGGGGGAAAGAAAGCGCAGTATGTGAAAGCCCCTGCGTATTTTGCTGCGCTTTTTTGCGCGGCCGAAAAACGCGGCAAAAAGCGCGCGCAAAAAAGCGCAGCAAAATACGCAAATGTGTGAACGTAGCCTTAGGGTACCTTTACACGCCGCTACAACAGGATGGATACAACCCGCTACAGGCTACAAATGTAGCTTGTAGCGTCAATATAGCCCGTAGTAGCGGCGTGTGAAGACGGGACGAGACAGCCGGCAACAGATACATCTGTTTCCGAGCACTGCTCGAAAACAGATGGCTACAAAGCCGATTGTAGCGAGCTGTATCGGCGTGTAAAGAAGGAGCAGAAGGGATGTCTACACACCAGGCTAAGTACCTGGTATGTAGCTGGGGCGTGACACAGGCTCCGGGATACCGCGCCCCTTCAGCGATCATTGGAGGAAGCTCCTGCGTTACGATTGGTAGTCGCTGCATAGGGAGGCATATTTAAGGAGCTGACCAGTCACACTACACAATTGCTCGAGCGTCATGTATTAATCAGCCTCCTGCGATGCCTGCCCAATCATGGGTTTCTTGCTTTGTCCTATCAACGTACGGACGTCTCGTACTCCACAATTGTGGCACGCCTATGTGCTGTCCCTGCTGCACCAGGTCCGCCCATATTAGCTTGTTGTAGCGGTGTGTAAATGAGGTAAGGTACGCTACAGATGTCTACTTGAGACACCCGGCGATGTAGCTAGCTATAGATGTAACGTAGCGTAGCGCACCTTGTGGCGGCGTGTAAAGGTGTTGCGTTTACCGTTTGTAACCGTTTGAGCGTGCTCGTGCACGTGAAGTAGCGGGTTGTATCCATCCTGTCGTAGCGGCGTGTAAAGGTACCCTTACAGTTTTGACAGCTCTTATGTTCCCCCACACTGAATGTCAGGAGATGAGATCTGGATGGTTTTGTAATTATACATATCTCACCTTTGCTGAAAAAAACTACACAGTCGCTGCAGAGATCAGTGAGGAGAAGAGGACATGTTCTTTTCTTCCCTGTGTGTTGCTGCCTGCTTATATTTGGAAAATGTTATACAGAGAATAAAAGTATGATGCACCCCCAGGCTATGGGGTACTCGGGAACCAGGCCGGTGGCAGTCTCTTGGGGATCACGGTAGTCGTGACCCGGTCCTGTTGCCTGGGATCAGTCCAAAAAGGGGTATATTTACAGGGGAGTTGTCGTGACGCCACCTAGAGTTTTGTGGCCAATGGGGCCACCGCTGCCTGGTCGCTGCTAGGGACAGTGACTTAGGGGCAACTGAGATGGCAAGCACTCCCCGGGTAGGGCTGGAGGTTCCCAGGGCAGGAGTAATAGTCTATGGTGGAGCTTTGCAGGGGATTACAGTTCACATAGTCACTTACTTCAAAGCTGCAGCTTCTCCAGCCAGTGTGCAGGGGCGACAGTCTGTGGCTCCTCAGGTGGGATTCTGTTATAGAGCACAGGGCAATAAATGTAATTAACACACACAGACTCCTGATAGTCATTTCTCAGTCTGTTTACTGGAGTTAGAGCAGATGTTACAAACTGTCCACAGAGTCTAGAGAGCAGTTCAGGGTATTTCTCACCCGGCCGGGTCGTATTGGCTTCCTCACTGTGTTTGCATAGTGGCCTTGCAGTTGCTTCAGCTAGGCTCCTGGCCTTGTCTCTGTCTGCGTCTACCAGTATGACAGGCAACTCGAGTCTTTCACTTTTCCACCCCACCAGGGAAGTCAGTGTTTTTAGATTCTATATGTTGCTGGCACTGGGTAGCTGGAGAATCTGGAGTCCCCCACATTCCGGTGTTGACTGCCGGTGTATCTGAACCTGCACAGTCTCGGACTCTGGTGTCGGTTCATGAGGTATTCCTCTGAGGGAGGGGAAGCACGGGTGATGCAGCCTCCCGGTAGGTTTCTGTCTCTCTCCTCTTTCCTCAGACCCTAGCCTTAGGCCTGGAACAAGTTAGCAATCCTGGGATGAGCTAAGCAGTTTCCAGTCCACCTGGATGACTTCACAGTGCTGCCACGAACTGCACTGACTTGCTCCTCCCCAGACCAGAATATAAAGGAAGCTCACCCTGAACCCGGGTTTGGTCTCCCCCTTCTGGCCTGGAGGTGTTGGTGTTGTTTGTGTGTTGCCTGAGTGGAATACCCCTTACTGCTCTCTGGTGACACCTAACAATGGTGACACTGTGGCACTGTGACTCTGGGATGCCACAAGTACATGCTCCCAGAAACAAACCTCTCCTAACAGCCAGTTGAACTATAACATAAATAATAACCTGTAGTTTACAAGCTAACATCACCAAAACAGAGAGGAGAAATTACAAAATAAAAACTATATTTTACTCAACTTTGAAGCTACTCTTCCATGATGTGGCCAGCTTAACATGCTCAAATTGGTAACAGGACCTCTTAAAAGGGTTGTGCCATGAACAATTGTACATTTTAATTAATAGATCTTAGAATGAAAATAAGTTACACAGTCGGATGTAATAAAAAGAAAAGTTCCTGTGCTGAGATATTCTTATAAATATGCTCCTTTGTAATGGCTGTGTCTGACCGTACAGGAACTGGTTGGATATTTTACAGCTTTTGGGCAGGGGCAGATGTAAGAGTATACAGACATTACAGCCAGGGATCACAGAATATAAGAGTATACAGACATTACAGCCAGGGATCACAGAATATAAGAGTATACAGACATTACAGCCGGGGATCACAGAATATAAGAATATGCAGACATTACAGCCGGGAATCACAGAATATAAGAGTATGCAGACATTACAGCCGGGAATCACAGAATACAAGAGTATACAGATATTACAGCCGAAAATCACAGAATACAAGAGTATACAGACATTACAGCCGGGGATCACAGAATATAAGAGTATACAGACATTACAGCCGGGATCACAGAATACAAGAGTATACAGACATTACAGCTGGGGATCACAGAATATAAGAGTATACAGACATTATAGCTAGGGATCACAGAATATAAGAGTATACAGACATTACAGCCGGGGATCACAGAATATAAGAGTATACAGACATTACAGCCAGGGATCACAGAATATAAGAGTATACAGACATTACAGCATGGGATCACAGAATATAAGAGTATACAGACATTACAGCCGGGAATCACAGAATATAAGAGTATACAGACATTACAGCCGGGATCACAGAATATAAGAGTACACAGACATTACAGCATGGGATCACAGAATATAAGAATATACAGACATTACAGCTGAAGCTCACAAAATATAAGAGTATACAGACATTACAGCCGGGGATCACAGAATATAACAGTATACAGACATTACAGCCGGGGATCACAGAATATAACAGTATACAGACATTACAGCTGGGGATCACAGAATATAAGAATATACAGACATTACAGCCGGGAATCACAGAATATAAGAGTATACAGACATTACAGCTGGAGATCACAGAATATAAGAGTATACAGACATTACAGGTGGGGATCACAGAATATAAGAGCATACACACATTACAGCCGGGGATCACAGAATATAAGAGCATACAGACATTACAGCCGGGATCACAGAATATAACAGTATACAGACATTACAGCCGGAGATCACAGAATATAACAGTATACAGACATTACAGCCGGGGATCACAGAATATAACAGTATACAGACATTATAGCCAGGATCGCAGTTGATTCTTTCTGTGATGTAAAATGAATTTTTAAACAGGGAATGAAATGTTTGTCATTACAGAAAGAATCAGCTATGATCTCCAGCTGAGATTAACCAGTGCTGCGGTGTGTGCAAGCTCATCTCCTTTACAGAGGGGGTAGCTGTGGCAGTGAAACAGAGAGGAGGATGGCTTCAGTGACAGCGCGGGGGACGGGGAAGAAGAATGAACTGCACACACCACAGCACTGAACAGAGCAGTCATCTCCTTTGCAGAGGGGCGGCTTTGGTACAGTGATGCAGAAAGAAGATGACCACTCAGTTCAATCTTTTTCAACATAGGTGATTGGGGGTGGTCCTATTGGAGACTAGGGAGGGCCTGCTGGGGACTGGGGCTTGTTGGAGTCTGGGTGTAAATGTTCAGTTGTGACATTATTCATAGACTGTGAGCCCTCGTGGACAGGGTCCCTGCCCTCCTGTACCTGTACGTCCTGATCGCCTACATTTAGTGTACTTGTTCTTGTCTCCCTCATCCTCATGTAAAGCGCCATGGAACCTAATGGCGCTATATAAATAAATAATAATAATAATAATTATTGCCCTCTGGACGGGGGCTGAGCTGCCCCTCACACATGCTGGATTGTGATATTTAGGTAACAATGTAAAATACTGATATTTATAATAAAGATGCAGAACCAAGTCATTCAAATAAGAAAATAAAAGTAAACCATCTGCACGTCTCTCTTACAAGAAAGCACAATGAATGTATATGGATCCACATAGCTCTTCTCTCAGAGGGTGAAGTAAATAAATTGATAATGGCTGCAGAGATAGAAATGAAATTCTTATGTAATAACCAAGGATAACTTGCGTTTGCAAAGATGGAAATGGTTAAGTCAAGAACCAGACATGTTGTTGTGAAGTTCCATTTTCCAAGGGATCTTCAAAAACAAGGACTTCTGAATTGACAATAGACAACATGATTGCAAATGTTTTTGCAAAGCCATTGACAACAGAAAGAGACGTTCTGGGCTGATGAAGGACTAACGGACTGAGCCTTAGTTGTGAGAAGGCATTATGGCATATACAACAAATACAGGCTTATACTGGAGGGACAGTGTGGAGCAAAGAGCAGATGGCACTGTGTTAATCCGGTACTGTGTGGCTTCTTCAGTTCATTTTTCTTTCAGTTCTTTCCTGTAATCATCCATGTTCTGGGGATGTAGATAATGTTTGCTGAATGGAAGTAAAACGGTTTGTTTTCCCACAATACATGAGAGTACTAATAATTCTTCTGAAAACTGAAATCTACAATTAGGCCAGTATTTCTTGAGTTTCCATGTGTCTTACGCTCTGGAGGCTGGCTGATGGCTCAAGTCAATAACTAAGTCGCCACCTTCTTTGTTGATCGATGTACAGAAAAAATATGGAGGATTTACATTACAATACAGTCAACTCCCTGCTGATCTCTCCTTTGGGGATCTGGAAATGTGGGAGTTTTCCTGCCAAAGTTCCTTTTGGATGTCAAGCAGTGATAAGGGCCAGCTGGCTGGACTTTGCCTCTGTGGTAGCTGAAGGAAGGTTGGTGCTCTGCCCAGGAACAGGTGGGTCAATGGATAAATAAATATGTATTTAAGGGAGTCCTGTGAGCTTTATGGGTTGTCGGCACCAATAAGTGTAACTTTGGGATGGATCCTACTTTTCAATTTTATTTATCTGGTATTCTTGTTCATAATTAATAGCCCTTTTTATTATAGAAGATGGAGTAAATTGCTTTGTGGCACCCCAAGTCCGGTTGCTACAGTGGCATTGCCTCCCTCAGGGGTGATGTCATGCTTGGAAGCAAGGAGGGGTATCCACATCAGGTAAGCCCGACAGCATGCAACACCTTTCCTGACTCCAGACCCAGAAGGGGGAGCTCTGCCAATAAATTCAGGCATGGGGGTGGGGTTAGTCAGTGCAGTTCCTAGGAGGACTGTGAACAGTGCAAGGCTCATCCAGGATAGAGAATAGCAAGCGTGAGGGACCCGTAAGAGAGGAGAGAAG